>CM073768.1:115600340-116200340 GCA_037158775.1 Hetaerina titia | reverse complement strand
AAATGTGGGTGTGGAGAAGAATGGAGAAGGTGAAATGGACTGAAAGTAAAACAAATGAGGAAGTACTGGTGATGGTGGGTGAGGAGAGGGGTTTGTTGAGAGAAATCCTATGGAGGCAGGAAAGATGGATGAAAGGCGTATTGAGCGGTAGCGGAATGTTGAAGAAGGTAATAGAGGGGAGAATGTTGGGCAAGCGAGGAAAGGGCAGGAACAGGATAGGGATGTTGGACGGGATGAAAGGAGGAAGGAAGTACACAGAGATGAAGAGGGACCTGATGTAGATTTGGTTGCTGGATTGGGTTTTGTTAGGAGTTACAAAATATTTATTTGATAGTTGTGTCCATCCAAAAACCTACCTTAATCGGTAGATTACTTTATTAAAAATTTATATATATATATATATATATATATATATATATATATATATATATATATATATATATATATATATATATATATATATATATACACGTGTGTGTGTGCGCGTGCGTGTGCGCGTGCGCGTGTGCGTGTGTGTGTGCCTTAGGGTTTGTGACGGAGGATAGGGAAAGTAAGTTCTGACAGAGAGGAAGGCTAAAGCTGGAATTTTAAATATGTTAAAGACAAGGAGAAAAGATTAGTGAAGACTTTAAAATATGGAGCGTATTGCTTTCATCGATTTGAGACTTGATTTCTTTCCTTTCTCTTTGTAGTCAAGAAAAATAGCGTTGATTCCTGTATTCCACGAATCACATGCGTAGAAAATTAAACTGCATGTTTATGTTTTAATGAACAAATGCATTAGGTATTTATTAGTAAAATGTACAACCTCAGTAAATGCTTCTTTTGATAAAAAGAATTCTTTCTCTTCCGATAGTTATTCTTTTTTCATCCCGCTTGTCTTACCTGGTGATCTAAACCGCCTGAATAAGTAATAAAACGAAATCATTTTCTTCTGAAATTTCGGAAAATCAAAGGAAGGCTGGTTCTAATCCCAGTCAAGGCAATTTCTTTTCCCAAGTGAAATTTTCGTATTTCGATAAATTAATATGTAAATAAGGGAGGCAAGTTCCTGTTTTCCCGTTGACGCCTGTGGTTTCCCAGGAAGATCTGGGTCCCCAAAAAATCACACAGCTTTGCCGAACTGAGCTTGCCAGGAGCGACACTCAGAAATCGAACCTGAGCCAATCCGTTCAGCATTCCATTGCTCTTATACACATTGAACAACCACGCTCCTTTGGTTAACAAGGGGTTTAAATCATTAATTAATCTTGAAATTATATATTATGAGGGAATCATCCGCATTACCAGGACTGCCTTACACATTACCGGTCGGTCTTCCATTCCTACGATAAAAGGGCGTTGATAGCATTCGAAGAGAATGCGAAATCGATAAAATCAAAATGGTCGACGTGGCGTAAAAGGCGTGGAAGCCCAGCTGCGTCGGGTGAAACTTCTGAGGCTGCCGTACAACTTTGAAGCATATCTTCTTTCTTCTGGGATCGATGCGACCCATTATCATTCACGAAATTAATCGATTTCATTTCAATCGCAAATATTGAACGCCAGTTATGGTTTCGGCTCGTAACGAAAGCATTCAATTATCCCCATTCGATTGTTCAACTGCATTGTCTGCTCATTTTGGTCTGTTCCCATTTCGATCTTCTCTCTCGATCGTGATTAAAAACCGCCGCATTGTTCCAAATGACGTTTGACTGTTTAATACAGAATAAAACCGCCAAAGGCAACAATCGATCGTAAATGCGCCATTTCACAAGGCAAATATCGCCGCCGCTTACCTAAATTAATAAAGGGCATTTGAACGCCTTTTTTAATTTCAATTCGTTCTTAAAAATTATAATTTTTCGTTTTCTTTTTTCAATGTCCGAGATTATATCATCAGCCGGTCCCCGCCTTCTTGAAGACAATTTACAGCCGTTCTGGCGAGTTGAATGCGCATGCGTGGGCATTGAGATGAAAATTCATGACTCCAAGATATTAAAAGCTAAGGGCAATATTCATAAATCCCACCGGTCGCCGTCGCATCACCTACATCCGAAACAGCCGGACCAGACCGCTGTGAAACGGACGACGTCCTTATAAGGAAAAGCGGTTTTCCTCTACTGCCGAAGTATCACATTAAGTGTCTTCTTCTCGAGGTTAGGAATAATTTTCATTGGCATGAATACAATCAGAATTCCGCTCCCACTGCATTCGTGTATAATTAATAATGCCCCGAAGGCCCCTGCAGGGCTGTGGGTGATAGGGCAACAGGCATGAAATATTGACGATATTTCATGCCGATGTTTTAGACTATCTATGTATTCTTGGACAACATTATAAAAACACATTAAAAGAACACTCACACTTTATTTCTGTCAGTACTACTGTGTCTTCTGATGAAGACGGAGGAATATTCCGTCGATATTATCAAGAAATAACGTGTGAGTGTTCCTTTTGTGTTCTTATATTGTTTGTTGCCGTCCAAGTTTGTTTATTCAACAATTCCATGTTATTTCGAAATCATATGGAGAAATACAGGTATATACGAGGTGCAGGTATATACGAAATACGTATATAATATCGTATATACATATACAGCATATGAAAAAATATATTTATATATATATACCCCACTACCCTGATGTGTGAATATTCACACGCCGTCGGACTTAGTACTGGGTGAACTCTGCCATCACCTACTAAGCCGACCTTCGGGTTGATTACTGTGTTTATTTTTGATTATGTATATATATATACATAAACCATAAACACAGTAATCAACCCGAAGGTCGGTTTGTTAAGTGATGGCAGAGTTCACCCAGTACTAAGTCCGACGGCGTGTGAATATTCACACATCAGGGTAGGGGGACCAGTTCCTTTCCCTGTGCCGGGTATGGTTTCCCAGGAAGATCTGGTACCCGAAAAATCAACTAGCTTAGGTGGAGCTGCAGGTTCCCAAAGTGCCTTGCCCGGGAATCGAACCCGGGACCCTCCGGTCAGTCGTCCAACGCTCTACCCCGTGGACTTCCGCGACCCACTATATGTGTAGTGGGTCGCGGAACTACCCACTATATATATTTTCATTCAAACACGAAATCCCGCCACACAGCGAACAAATATTTATTCACATAGAAGTAGAGATAAGGAAAGGGGAAAGGAACACACATAAAGGACGAACTTGTGTTCGTCTTTTATGTGTGTTCCTTTCCCATTTCCTTAGCTCTATTTCTATGTGAATATATATATATATATATATATATATATATATATATATATATATATATATATATATATATATATATATATATATATATATATATAAACCATAAACACAGTAATCAACCCGAAGGTCGGTTTAGTAGGTGATGGTAGAGCTCACCCATGTACCAAGCCCTATACGGCGTGTGAATATTCACACATCAGGGTAGGGGGGCCAGTTCCTTTCCCTGTGCCGGTTATGGTTTCCCAGGAAGATCTGGTACCCGAATAATCAACTAGCTTGGGTGGAGCTGCAGGTGCCCAGAGTGCCTTGCCCGGGAATCGAACCCGGGACATATATATATATATATATATATATATATATATATATATATATATATATATATATATATATTTATTTATTTATAATGAAGCAAATGAAATCGTAAACACAGCAGTCAGTCGGTGGGTGATGATAGAGTTCATCCAGCACTAAGCCCGAGGCGTGTGAAATTTTTATATCAGGATGCATTGACATCCTTTTACAAACGACACTTAAATGCAATATTAGATTCAAAATGCCACACAAGAAATGGATGTGCAATAATGTGTTCGCATGAGTCAATGGCCCAAGCTCGCTTCTTACACCCTTGCCCCACTCCATCTGTGAAACTCATTTTTCATCCCCCCTATTGGGTTCGCACCAATCCCTCTATCCACCCCCCCCCCCTCCACATTTGGACCCTCCTCGTATCTTTCCCACGACATTTTTTTTTTATCATCTTTCCACCCTCTCCCCCCCTTCCGTCCTCCACTCCTCTCTGAACCTCCCCGGAAGTGGTATAATTTAACTTTCACCCCGTCTGAAGTGAATGCGGCGCCCATTGTGTCCCCTGCGGCCCTAAGGAAGCGGGATTAACACCCTTATTATCCCCAGTGGTTATTCCGGGAGAGGGTCACTCACGAGGCAAGGTTGTCACCCACAGTCCCCTACCCCTTCAAGCCAAGCCATCGACAAAAAATGGTTTTCTTCAGGACCACTCCTGGGGTCGCATTCCAGGGGGGCCAAACCCCTGCTCCCCCTCACCACGACCATGTGGGAGGTACGGCCACGAGGAAGCGGGCGGGGCGCCGGCGCGGGAGCAATTACTTACGTGTACTCTCTCCGGTGTTCCAAGGGAACTTTGGTAGTTTGACTGCCATAAGACTATTTAGATGAATTCGTCGAAATAACGCGGAAGTATTGAATAAAAAACTTTGAAAGCAACAAACAATATAAGAACTCACTCACACGTTATTTCTTGATAATTTTGCCGGAATTGAGCTCCTTCTTCCTCGGAAGATGCAGTAGAACTTTACTGCATCAATTGAGTTCTACAGCATCTTCTAATGAAGTCGGAGCTCGATTCCGTTGAAATTATCAAGAAATAACGTGTGAGCGTTCTTTTTATGTGTTCGCATATTGTTTGTTGCTTTCAAAGTTATATTATATATATATATATATATTATTAGGTAATCTACCGGTTAAGGTAGGTTTTTGGATGGACATAACTATCAAATAAATATTTTGTAACTCCGAACAAAACCCCATCGAGCAACCTAATCTACATCAGGTCCCTCTTCATCTCTACGTACTTCTTTCCTCCCTTCATCCCATCCACATTCCTTTCCTGTTCCTACCCTTTCCTCGCTTCCCCGACATTCTCCCCTCTATTACCTTCTTCAACATTCCACTACCGCTCAATACGCCTTTCATCCATTTTTCCTGCCTCATTTCAAAAGCCTCCAATCTACGTCTATCCTCCTGCTTCAGCGACCACGTTTCCGCGCCGTACATATCTACGCTCCATATCAGAGTTTTGACGAGTCTTGTCTTAACATCTCTACTCAACGTCCCCGTCATCAACTCTCTCCTCCTTGAGAAAGCCTCCTTGCCTAGTGCAATTCTTCTCCTTACGTCCCTACCACTTTGACAGTATTGGTCCAAAACACTTCCGAGATATGTAAACTGTTCTACCTGCTCTATTTCTTCCCCGCCTACATTAATATTTAGCTTAGCCTTTTCCTTTCTGGAAAATCGCATGACCTTTGTTTTATTAATATTGATTCTCATCCCGTATTTATCGCACTGAACCTCCAATTCACTCAGCAATGCTTGCAACCCCTTGGCTGACTGCGCAACTAATGCTTGGTCATCAGCAAACCTAACCGATTTTACGAATTCCCCTCCGACTTTCATTCCTACCTCCAGTTCTTCCCTTGCCTCTTTAATCATTTCCTCTACATATACGTTGAACAGTACCGGTGACAATGGGCAACCCTGCCTTACCCCTCTTCCTAACACTGCCCATCCGGACTCTCCGTTCCCCACTCGCACCTGAGCAGTCTGAGACATGTACAGGTTGCGGATCAGTCTCCTGTCCCTCCAATCCATTCCTATTTTCTGCAATACACGCATCAATTTTTCCCAATTCACTCTATCAAACGCTTTTTCGAAATCTAAATCTACAAAACAGGCAAAATGTCCTGATTGTATTCTATATTCCTCTCGACTAGTGATCTCATTACTGGGATGGCATCACGCGTAACTCTTCCCTTCCTAAACCCAAACTGATCATCCCCTAAGTAATCATTTGCCTTACTCTCTATCCTTTTGTTGATGATCCTGAGAAAAACTTTAGCTGCGTGGGATATCAAAACTTATTGTTCTGTAATCCTCACATGACGTAGCCTATGCCTTTTTTGGAATAGGAAACTAATACCGATCTCAAAAAATCTTCCGGCCAGATTCCTTCCTCATAGATACTACGAATCAGACCATATATGGAATATATATATATTATATATGATATATATATATTATAATAAATGAGGAAGTACTGGAGATGGTGGGTGAGGAGAGGGGTTTGTTGAGAGAAATCCTATGAAGGCAAGAAAAATGGATGAAAGGCGTATTGAGCGGTAGTGGAATGTTGAAGAAGGTAATAGGGGGGAGAATGTTGGGCAAGCGAGGAAAGGGCAGGACCAGGATAGGGATGTTGGATGGGATGAAGGGAGGAAAGAAGTACACAGAGATGAAGAGGGGACTGATGTAGTTTAGGTTGCTGGATTGGGTTTTGTTTGGAGTTACAAAGTATTTATTTGATAGTTGTGTCCATCCAAAAAACCTACCTTAACCGGTAGATTACCTAATAAATATATTATAATATATAGATATATATATATATTATATATATATATATGAATATATATATATATATATATATATATATATATATATATATATATATTCATTCAAACATAGAAATAAATACAAGGAAAGGGGATAGGAAAACACACAAAAGGCGAACACAGGACATGTGGAGAAGGCGGTTTTTTAGCAGATCACGAATGTAAAAATATTTCCTTAACCGGGATTTGAACACCGGACCTTCCACTTGCCGGGCGGATGTGCTACCGTATTGCGGGACTTCGTATTTGAATGTGTATCTGGCCAATGTGGCTCATCTCTTCTTCTGGCTATGCGTGCCACGAAACGTACTGTTCCTATTCTCTATGATACTATATGCTTTCTAACCAACTGTCCCCTCTTCTTGTGTGTATTGTCTATTTCTCCTTTGGTGGGTGGAGCAGCTCCCTAAAGCCTTCCTTTGGCCAATGATTCGGAGCAATTGGGCGTTTTAAAACATCGCTGATCTCAGTGTAAATTAGGTTTCCTTGGTGGTGTAGTTGGTATTATATATATACATATGTATAAATGTATATATATATATATATATATATATATATATATATATTTATAATAAGGTGTATAAGTATATATAATATATAATAAGGTAATCTACCGGTTAAGGTTGGTTTTTAGATGGACACAACCATCAAATGAACATTTTTTGGTACTCCAAACAAAACACAATCCAGCAACCTAATCTACATCAGGTCCCTCTTCATCTCGGTGTACTTCCTTCCTCCCTTCATCTCATCCAACATCCTTATCCTGTTCCTACCCTTTCCTCTCTTGCCCAACATTCTCTCCTCTATTATCTTCTTCAACATTCCACTGCCGCTCAATATGCCTTTCATCCATTTTTCCTGCCTCCATAGGATTTCTCTCAACAAACCCCTCTCCTCACCCACTATCTCCAGCACTTCCTCATTTGTTTTCCTTTTGGTCCATTTCACCTTCTCCAGTCTTACTCCTTACCCACATCTCAAAAGCCTCGAATCTACGTCTATCCTCCTGCTTGGAACCTTTTCAAATGTGGGTGTAGAGAAGAATGGAGAAGCTATATATATATATATATATATATATATATATATATATATATATATATATATATGTGTGTGTGTGTGTGTGTGTGTATATATATATAATGTAAATTCACTAAATAGTCATAGCAAACACAGAAACTAAAACATATGAAAGAGGGACTCACTAGTTCTCGAATTTTCGGTGGTGCGACCACCATTTTCAAGAGGAATTAGGAACAGAACTTCTGTTCTGTTCTGTTCCTAATTCCTGTTGAGAAAGTTGGTTGCAGTTTTGCAGCAGAAAGGTGCTATGACTATTTAGTGAATTTACATTATTTTGCACGGTCGTCGGTTTTCCAAGTCTTTCTTAGTCTTCACAAACACAGAAACTAAAACATATAAAAGAGGGACTCATTGGATCTCGAATTTTCAGTGGTGCAAACATCTTTCTCAAGAGGAATTACAAACAGAACTCCTCTGAGTTCTGGTCCTAATTCCTCTTGAGAAAGGTGGTTGCACCGAAAATTCGAGATCCAGTGAGTCCCTCTTTTATATGTTTTAGTTTCTGTGTTTGTGTCGACTAGTAAGTCAATTTACATTATTGTGCACGTTCGTGGGTTTTTCAAGGAAGTGACTTTATATATATATACATACATACATACATACATATATATATATATATATATATATATATATATATATATATATATATATATATATATATAAAATCTTGAAAATGACGCACTCCGGCGACGCACAAACACACAAACACTAGGTCAATAAATATTAAACATACAGAAACATAAAAGAAGGACACTTACAGTAGATATTTACGTTTCGACGGCACGGCCGTCGTCATCAGAATATATATAATAATTAGGTAATCTACCGGTTAAGGTAGGTTTTTGGATGGACACAACTATCAAATAAACATTTTGTGACTCCCTACCTATCAAACTAATCTATATCAGGTCCCTCTTCATCTCGGTGTACTTCTTTCCTCCCTTCATCCCGTCCAACATCCTTATCCTGTTCCTGCCCTTACCTCGCTTGCCCAACATTCTCCCCTCTATTACCCTCTTCAACATTCCACTACCGCTCAATACGCCTTTCATCCATTTTTCCTGCCTCCAAAGGATTTCTCTCAACAAACCCCTCTCATCCCCCACCATTTCTAGTACTTCCTCATTTGTTTTCCTTTCGGTCCATTTCACCTTCTCCATTCTTCTCCACACCCACATTTCAAAAGCCTCCAATCTACGTCTATCCTCCTGCTTCAGCGACCACGTTTCCGCGCCGTACATAGCTACGCTCCATATCAGAGTTTTTACGAGTCTTGTCTTAGCATCCCTACTCAACGTCCCCGTCATCAACTCCCTCCTCCTTGAGAAAGCCTCCTTGCCTAGCGCAATTCTTCTCCTTACGTCCCTACCACTTTGACCGTATTGGTCCAAAACACTTCCGAGATATGTAAACTGTTCTACCTGCTCTATTTTTCCCCGCTTATTTTAATATTTAGCTTAGCCTTTTTCTTTCTGGAAAATTGCGTAACCTTTGTTTTATTAATATTGATTCTCATCCCATATTTATCGCACTGAACCTCCAATTCACTCAACAATGCTTGCAACCCCTTGGCTGACTGAGCAAGGGGGGTTGCAAGCATTGTTGAGTCAGAATATATATATATATATATATATATAACTTTTGGACGGCACAATAGAACACAAAATGAAACAGATAACACGTAAAAGGACACTCACACTGTAGATGATTTAAGCTTTCGGCCTACTCCGAGGCCTTCTTCAGGTCAGACTGAGCCTGAGACTGAGTCTGACCTGAAGAAGGCCTCGGAGTAGGCCGAAAGCTTAAATCATCTACAGTGTGAGTGTCCTTTTACGTGTTATCTGTTTTATTCTGTGTTCTATTGTGCCGTCCAAAAGTTATATTGCTCTCGTGAGTACTTCCGCATCATCGATATATATATATATATATATATATATATATATATATATATATATATATATATATATATATATTGGTCAAGCTATGCGTGGTATTTGGGGTGTGGTATGTATACACACACGGGGTGCGGCAACATAACTTCCTTTTTTTGCCGCACCTTACATATATGACGTGTTTGTATGCGATGACTTCTTCGATACACCAATATACATTCATTGTGTTTCAGTTGTGAATATAAATAGTATTAATAGGTTTTATTGCTGGTCTCCCATGCGACGACATAGAAGTGTGATAATTTACTCAAGGAATGTAAGTGGCTTTAATCTTCACATTATATATATATTCGCTGCATTCAAATCTCACATTTAAATGCATTTAAGTTTGCCGTATTTCCTGCGCGAGCATTCTTTGTCAATCAGGGCAATTTACTCAGTCTTTAATTTGATCAGAATGCAGACAGACATAATTCATTCAACACCAAAATTAAACATTTATGTGCCACTCACTTTTATGCCTCTCTTAGCCTTTCAAAGTTTGAAGAGATCCCATAAAATTCTTTTGAAGCACTAACGCAAATCTCAGGACTTCTATTCTCCACCTCGTGTTAAAAAGAAAACACTCTCGGTTACGCGTGGCAGTGGATAACGAGAGGGAAAAAAATCCTCGCCCGATATCACCGTTCTATTTCGGAACCCTCCTCCAGCACCAGACCTAAGACGAAATTCGATTGCAAGTCAAGTGAACGCGAAAAGAAAATTGGCAGACTGCCCTTGATCGGAAGTTTTCATCCCCCATACTCCGAGGCATCTGGCCCAGACTCACTCTCCTCCCTCCCCCACCCTCCCCGTCACACTCCCTCTGAATATCCCCAGCAGGCGAAGAATCCTAGACAACCCTCCAGCCAACCCCTGAGACAATTCCTTGTTACTGTGGGGACCTTACGTCAACTTCTGGGAAGGAAGTTTGCGACAGGAAGAAAAAGTTACCCAACCCTGATGAATTTTTCTTCAATTAAACAGCATCTTGGCATCTTTCATTTTTTCGTTTTCATTATCCAACCGGCGTTCTTTACCAGAAAGTCCTACCTTGGTTACTGATCGATTTTCGTGGTTTGTGGTAGATGCCAACATTCCCAGCGTTTAAATCGATCAAACAAATTCGACGAACGAACGATATTCATTGGCGTGAGTCCCACGTTCTCCGCGTCGTACAGATACTTTATTTCTCTTAGTTTAAGATTTTATTTCCATTTTCTGTTCATCATGCATTAAGGCGTTGGGCGGTGGCATTTCACCCTAAAAGACAAAGGATACGGAGTGACTATGGCTCGAATTATGGGAAGTAACGCTACTTGTTTCAGTTTAAAAAGGTATTGCACTAATTTATGATGAATTAATTGTAATAAACGAAGCTCGCCTCGTTCATTTATTTATATGCATGCACATATTTCTGTACACTTTCGACATCATTGCTAAAGACGCAACCTTCCAATTCAGGCAAGGGTTTTATTTATTATTTATTCATTTGGCCTTATTCCGAAAACAGCACTTTTTGGCATTTCACATCGGACTATTAACAGTGATAATAATGTTCACAATTACAACCCCCAAGCCCTAGGTGGTGGAAAACCCACCCAGGCGGGAGTCGAACCGGCGACCCTTGGCAGACAAGGACTTTACTCCGCCGCCACCGAGGCCGGCATTTAATCTCTTAAATTATAAGGGGGGCGCCTTCCCCCCTTGCCTTCCCTTATAATTTAACCTAGAGGCCGTAGAGCTCTTGATAATTCTTACTACATTTAATCTCTTGTTCACTGAGAGATTCCCAGCCTAGTTCCCCTGGTAACATCGATACCTTACTAAGATTCTTTTACACGACAACGTTTTAACAAAGCTAGCTCCTACTACGTACTTAGTTCGTAACCACTTAAAATCTACGCTGCATGCGATTTCCAATTCGCTTGTCATCCCAACTGCACGACGATCCCATAATAACAACATATTCCAAATTTAGGCCAAATCAACGAAATATGACATTGTTCTTTAACTTTCACGTCACATTTCCCCGATATTTTTCCAATAAATCCAAATCGTTCAAAATAATAGGAATATAGAGGAAGGATGGGAAATGTGCTAGTTATTCTCAGGTGGGAGGGGGGTTGTCGTAAACCAAAAATGTTAGGCTGGCATGGATGATTAGGGCTGAGAGAGGGGAATGGTTGACAAACTTGAAGTAAGCAATCCATCTTCCTTCTTATACTATTACACTATCTCATTTTTTTATCACGTCCAGTCTTATTCCATTTAGACTCGATGTAGTTCGAACACCAACGTGGCCTGGGGCGAATACTTGGTCAGATGTCTTCAATTTTAATTGTTAGTACCCTGCAAGCCACTAGGGTATGTGGCAGAGGCTGAATACACACCAGACTAATTTTTACCCGAATAGAACCACATAAACCCACATGAACGCCTTGCCTTTATTGATGGCCGTTAATCCAACCCCACTTATCGGACATGTTTCCTTAATTCTAATATGGAATCGTCTTCCCGTTTGACCTATACATGCACCCAACCCCTCACGCGTCAAAGTTAAGCCAATGTACTCCACTTTTTTTATTGAGTCTTCTTCGTCATTCGTATTTTTTTCGCGAGCAATTTTTGACATTAAGGTGGGTCATAAAAAATGTTGTTATAAATATATTTAGGTACGTATAATAGTCATTTGAAAAAAATCAAGGTCCTGGTTCTCCTGAACTTCCTAACCGACTGCCATCTGACCCCACCTGAACATCCCATACCCTAACCTAAATCCTAAACTCTAGTTCAGTTTCAAAACCCTTATCTTATGCCTTAATTGAAAAAAAAATATATATATATATAAACAAAAATAACAGGTAAAATAATAACTACAAAACTCAAAACAATATTGAAAACAATAAATAAAACTTCTCCACCCTATATTCCATTAAAAACCACACTAAATTATCTCAATAAACGTACCAAACCCTGCTTCAGAAGGATTATAAATGCGAAGGGGAGGAAAATAGGATTACTACCTGACGACGGACGGATTAGTCATATTTTTTTTATTTTGAAAACCCAAAGATTGTGGTTTACATCTCTTTACATCTACATAATACCCCACAAGTCATCGCAAGGACGTATGGCAGGTGGTGGTAGGTCACCAACTATTCTGCACATATGCCCTCTATTTCTTTATGCTCCTGGCACACCACGATTCACCAAAACCAGCGTGGAAAGGGATAGACATCATTTGGGTGTGTTTTGTTAGAGACTTAGGGTAAAGTGAAGTTATCTTTGAGATAGCATCACTTCCTTATCTTTTTATAACTTATTTTATTTCAGTCACTGGAAGATCTCTCTCTTTCTTCCCTCACTCATCGACTGGACGTCGTGAAGATAGACAAGATGATGAATGGATGAATAGGCCAACGAGTCGTCTACCTAAACCTTCCTTCGTAAAAATTTCACCTGACTGTGGTCGAGGAAAGTACTTGTGAAGTGTTCGACTCTAAATCTACTGGTCAACCTCGAGTGTCCAGCCTCTCCGAGGGGAATCGATCTCAGTCCCTCAATTTGGACAGCCGTCTACGCATATGCGGAATGATGCAAGATGAAAACTGAAAAAATATTTGAAGTGGTAAGTTCAATTTATTAATTGCTTCAATTACTCAACCTCTAAGTCTGATGGGTGAATGAAGTAGGTTGGAATCATTACTAAATTATCATATAAAGAAGTAAAAGTTCCTCGGAGAATGGACCTTGGGTGAGTCGGATTGACAAATGGTCACAAGTGACATTTTCTATCCCCGAGTTAAAAGGAAATGGTGCATGCGATAAAGAGAATATTCTAGAATGGCATTTATGCGCTATTATCAGTATTTCAATCATAGAAATTGTTTCACTGCAGCCATCCATTCTCTAATTTTATTCGGTGTTCATTTCCTCTCACCCACTGATAACTTCTCTATTTCATGTCCTTTATTTGTCTCATTTACACATGTCTCTCGGCCTTCCTTTCTGGGCCTTTCCTTCAATTTTCCTTCATTTACTGTTGTTAACTAAGTAGTTGTACCTCAAGATGAGTTCAACCTTTAATAGCTCTTCTATTCCGTGGTGCTCTTTCCATATAGAGACCTTTCTTTCTTTCTCTCGGCGGATGGGGTCGTGGCGCCTATATTCCCTCTCCTGGTGCCACCTTGTTATTCCAGCAGTATACGAGGTGTGTTCAAAAATTAACGAGAATTTTATTTTTTGGGGACAATAATATTTATTTATTCTTATACATTGATGTTGTCACCTTCAAAGTAGTCCCCATTGGAGATTATACACTTGTGCCAGCGCTTCTTCCAATCCCCGAAACACTTCTCAAACTCGATCTTTGAGATAGCCTTTAGTTCTTTCAGCGATGCACTTTTAATGTCATCTACGGCTGTACAACAACGGCTTATTCAAGGTTCTCTTAATTTTTGGAAATAGGAAAAAGTCACACAGAGCCATATCTGGCGAATATGGAAGCTGGGGCATCGTTACAGTATTGTTTGTGGCCAAAAATTCACGAACAAGCAATGAAGTGAGAGCTGGTGTATTATCGTGGTGCAACTGCCATTTCGGAACGAATTTTGCTGCCACGCGTTTCATACCCAAAAAATTGGAAAAAATGTCATGACGTGATCCAATCGATATGCCAACATCATCATCAGCGACCTCTCTAATTGTGATTCGGCGATCGTTCACAACCATTTCTTTCACTTTTTCCACGTTTTCATCGATTGTTGATGTACTGGGGCGTCCAGGGCGTTTCGTCATCTTCAATGTCTTCACGGCCTTCTTGGAAACGCTTATACCACTGGTAAACTCTTGATTTACTCATCGCAGACTCACCATAGGCCTTTTTTAACATTTCACACACTTTTTTACACTTTATTTCAATCTTTACGCAAAATTTTATACAAATTCTTTGATCCATTTCTTTTCCAAACGAAAATCGCCGAGCTCATAAAACACGTCTAATCTTAGTGGCTGTCACAGACAAAGTCCACGATGAAAACAGCTGAAAGTTTTATCATACATCAGGAGCATGTGTAGCAACATAATAAAAAAAAGGTTGACAATCGAACTGTCCAAGCCCGCGAAATGTAAAAATTCCCGTTAATTTTTGAACACATCTCGTATATAGATTGTGATGACGACGAACGTGCCGTCGAAACGTCAACAGCATATGTACAGGTCATATGTAAACGTCAACCTGTACATATGTGAGTGTCCTTTTTCTGTGTTTCTGTGTTTATATATTTGTGTTCGGTGAAAAGCGTTACATTTCAAAAACACATATATATTTAAACAGATAACACGTATATATAATTTATGTGAACATCTCACGGATGTGAATGATAATGTATATGAATTTCCTACCAGCGAACAAAGACAAAAACATAGAAACACACAAAAAAGAAAAGAAACTCATTAGTTTGAGAATTTTCGGTGTTCCAAGCCACCTTTTGAAATGGACCGAAAGGAAAACAAATGAGGAAGTACTGGAGATGGTGGGGGAGGAGAGGGGTTTGTTGGGAGAAATCCTATGGAGGCAGGAAAAATGGATGAAAGGCGTATTGAGCGGTAGTGGAATGTTGAAGAAGGTAATAGAGGGGAGAATGTTGGGCAAGCGAGGTAAGGGCAGGAACAGGATAGGGATGTTGGACGGGATGAAGGGAGGAAGGAAGTACACAGAGATGAAGAGGGACCTGATGTAGAGTAGGTTGCTGGATTGGGTTTTGTTTGGAGTTAGAAAATGTTTATTTGATAGTTGTGTCCATCCAAAAACCTACCCTAACCGGTAGATTACCTAATAATACTAATTAATATAAATGATGCGGAAGCACTCACGGGAGCAATAAAATATTTAGACAGCTCAATAGGACACAAAAGTAAGATAGATGACACAGGAAGACAGCTTAGGGGGGCATAAATTAAAGGCAGTAGTCGAATGCACAAACTTCGCCATTGCTTGCCGAACTAAATAATTGAATAAACCACACGGGCCGAACCGCGCGAAGTTGTTTCCCTGGCCTCTGTCCGTGATCCTTGACGCACCACCGCAGATTCAAGATTTCGTTATCAAGGTCGCCTAGCAGCAGCTACCGTAATGAAATGGACAACAAGAGCGACGCGCGGAGTCAGCTGAGAGAGAACGGTCACATTGGCGATATTGGCAGCGAACGAAGGACGACCGCGGCGGGGATCGGTGAATAAATTGGCGCCGAAGGAGGGAGGATGGGTGGATCGAGAAAGTGGTTGAATGAGACCATCTGGTGGGGATTAAGTCCCTCGTGCGGGGGTCACGGGCACGCGCGTGATTAGCGCTCGGTTTTGGTGCTGGAATAAGGATTCATGAAATCACGTCTGGACATGGATGCGTTTAATCGTTATGGAATGCGCATGGATCCTCTGGGGGTAAAAAAAACAGTGCTTTCTAGAGCTCCACACACACACACAAGATTTTCATGTTTGCAATGCGGACTTGAAAGAAAGAGGGAATTTTTCTTTATGTGAATTCATTGATAAGACGTCATGCATGATGGAAGCGCGTCGAGAAGGTCGTCGACGATACACGTGAGTGGTCTGAAAAGTTTCCCACCTCAATTTTAGAAAATTTCAGAAAAAAATGTCTTCTATGTTAGGTTGGAAACCTTTCAGACCACTCTTGTATTCTGTCTGGGGTGGAGAAATCACTATTTATAATATCATCTGGTTTAAGCCCTCTTTAAAAGAAGCGGGCAATGGGTTTTACCCGGAATAGTGTACTTCTCGTTCAGTTTTTGATCACGGGGCATGGTGAATACGATAAAAAACATGATTTTTCGGCCAGGGGGGAACGGTTGAAGAAATTCTGGATCCATGGACAAACATATCCCTATTACACTGCAAGACCTGATGATGACCTTCAACACTGAAACATTGGTCATATTTTTAAATGAAGTCCGTGGGATTACAAAGTCAACGATTTCATTTCAACATTAACCATATGGGACACTTACAAGAGGAGGAATTGAACTTGATTGGACAGACCCTGAGGCAGGGTTGTAGTAGGTGCTGGTAACCACAAGTGAAAGAAACGTAGAAAACGGAATAATCACGGTAAAATGGCAACGGATTAACTATGACATGAAAAATGTTGGTGCAAGGAAATATGAGGGAATGAAGAAATTGGCTAAAGATGGAAATTCTTAGGGGGGACTGTTAGGTAGTCAAGGGAACAGAAAGGGGTTGATTCAGGGAAGACGTGAGGGATGTCGGAATTAAAGAGGCGTGTTGCAACGAAGGATTTTAAAATACGTGAGGAATTCGTGCCTGCGAAGATTATTTTATCATTTGGTAGTCCAGTGCCGTTCCTGGGGGTTTTCCCTCTACCTCTAAGCCTCGCCTAACAACATACAACCTGATCTCAAACGCTGCCAAGTCCCTCCTCAATTCCGCATGCTCCCTTCATACCGTCCAACATGCCTTATCCTATTCCCCACCCCTTCCTCGCTTGACTTACATTCTCCCCCCTATGTCGCAGTATTCTCCAATGTTAGTCATTTTCAATCAAAATGCTTAGGATCCATCTTGCCTGCCTCCTTTGGATTTCTCCCACCAATCCTCCTTTTCCTCGCATCTCACCACACGTAGTTGCACTTCCTCGTTTATTTTCCTCTCGGTCTATTTCACCTTTTCCATCCTTTTCCCCACCCCCACGCCTCCTAAAAAGCACCAAAACTACGCCTATCATCTTGATTCAATGACAATATTTCCATGGCGCGCGAAACCACGCTCCATATCATAGTTTAAACTAATATTGTTTTAGTATTATTCACTCAACACCCCTGTCATTAATCATTTCCTCCTTGTACAAGCTTCTTCGCTTAACCTAATTAATCTTCTGAAGTCCATTCTGTAGTTTGACCATCTTGGTTGAAAATAGAAATTATGAGAGGTTTATCTGGTATCAGTATTCTAAAAGGCTTCTTAACAATTTAGTAACACTCACCGCTTCGCTTTTCCCCCAGGACCATAATTCACACAGAACACGAAAGAAAACTTAATGAACCCTTTTCTCCAACATTCGTTTCCTGAGGAGTGTTGAACAGGTGACGATAGTGATAGGTTATGTTAATAATCACGTGAGTTACGCCCCATATGAATATTCTTTTCGTAAATACATGTAAACTCAATAGGCAACATCTCCTTACCTTAATTCGAAATACAATGAATGTTTAGAATTGCACTGTGGTATGAAGGGAGCTCGATTCAAATTGATAACATTGTCTCAGAAGAAAAAAAAACAATTTATCAGTCCCATACATTATGAAAGGGGAAATCTTTTCAGTGTTAAGATAACATTTTGGACCATGTGCAAATGCAGTCTTATCGTAGCTATTACCTTTCGGTCGATTTGTGAGACCCTAATACACTAGCAACTATATGAATTTAGTTTTAGAGAAAGCTTGTTTCTTCATACTTATATGTAAAATAAATTTAATTTTAAACAATAAAGTAAATTTTGCAAGTCTTCGTCTAATCCGTGTATTAAAATGTGTACATGTGGATAGATTTCCTTCAATTTTCCTATGGTCGACGCTCAAAACTTTAATCCATTTTATTATTGCAATTTTTAGCGTTGCGTCACCAATTACTTTACAACGACGCAGTTAAGTTTAAAATATATTGGATTCTTCATTTTCTAAGGTTAGGCTGCCGTCATTGTTGCCTCCATTTCAATGACTTCAACTTGAAAAAGGTAAAATAATAACGTTATATACTTTTACTCATTAATTTATAAGCAATGAACCCATTGTTGTGGCAATCAAAGTTTTATTTATATCAACGTAAATATTTACGTTTAGTTATTAGTTCAATGGGTTTTAAAAGCGCTGTTAACAATTTGGCCAACGCCGCGACATTTCAACTTCACCATGTAAATGGTGTAATATCACTCGTCTTCGTAAGTAGAATGATCTTTGCCCATTTATAATACCTTTATTTGAAAAGAATGGTTTGAGGCGTCCCTTTGTGGAAGCGATTCATAACGGAAATTTCTTTTTCCGTTACCTCTCTTTAAGCCAATTGATATTGGATTGGTGTACGTAATATGAAGAACTTCAACGTCGTTATATTTTCAATATTTGCATTGTTTGAGGTGCTAAGTGGTGCTCTTGTTAATGCAACCGCAAAATTCGTGGATTAAGCTAGTCGGATTGATCAATTTGTTCGCCGAGTGTTCTCTGAACGTTCTATAACACTGAAATATTTCAAACTTCGGAGTATTTTCGGATCCGAATGAGAACGATATGGATACGAAGCGAGCGTTCCTGGAATGGCTTCCTGCTACCTGATAATCGAAATTGGAACTTGCTAGTTTACACCTTCAGTCACATACAGTAACTGATGCCAAATTAATTGCAAAATTTAAAATTTCACTTTAGCGATGATGGATTAATTTTCTCAATTATGAATAATTACATACCGACAGCATTTTAAATATCTAAAACCCTCTTCTATCTAGCGGTACCTGAATAAAAAATTTTATAAATGTTTATGTTAGTAAATAGTTTGAGAGAGGAAGGCTTTTTCGGAGAAAGTCATGGGTGTGTATGGAAAGAGAATCAAGACAAGGAATACTTAATAGAAGTCGCAGGTGCAGAAGATCATGAATGAAACGCCACTTAAACGAAAGAAATATGCAAAGATGTGGATCAGTCTTGAACAAAATGGCGGAAACGAGTAAGTTACCCCATTATTCTTTTAAAATCCGAATTTTCTTGACAGGTATTACCTCTAATGTGGAAACATCGTGACTGGTGTGTAATTAAAATTGTTAGAAACAGAATTTTCAACACAATACGGGGAGACCAGATGACTATGAAAGACTGTACTTGAAAATATCCTTTAAAGTTATTTTATCTGCATCTAAATGGTATCCTACAAGCCAACGCTAAGGTTTATGGCAGGGGGTGCATCAACATCAGCCATACATCATTAAAAAAAAAACAAGTCTTACTTAATGGCTTACTACAAGAAAATACGTAAAAATAATTCAACTAAACCAGATGATGATATCTGCAGGTACTAGGATAACTAAGTAGGCTATTACTTCTCCTCGCATACGAAGCGAGCTTTCATGAACCATAACTACAATAAACCAAGATCATATGAAAATCTGGCATCGTACTAGGTTACCTAGAATGAAAAATTAAAATAATATTTCCCTCCTAGCGCAGTCACATAGTATTATTCTGACCCCATAATCGTTCGTGGAAAAAAATGACATCTGAAATGTATCTATTCTACACTTAATCTTTCTAATTTAATCATTATAATCGTAAGCATTCTAAATCTTTATTTGCATGAGTTCTCCTACCGTAGTACGATTGGGTAATAAAAAATTTTCAACATTAATGTTGAAGAGACCTGCTTCCTATTTATGCAAGATTTGCAATTTTTTAATATTAGCTCCGTGAATGATTCCCAACCTATTTTCTCTCTTAATCTTGATACACTGCTCAGTTTGACAATGAAACACTTAAAATAAAATCTAGATCTTCTACGGTAGTAGCTATTTCCATCGGAGCGGACGAGAGTGAGATGAAAGTCGTAGAGTGGCCTTTGATTCCATTAATGGGATCGTCCATAAACAAAAAAAAACGAAGAAAGGTAAAATTCGGAAATGATCCGTTCACTGTGAGAAGCACATCCGTGAAATTGAACGAATCCAGTCGTGAACGGCTCACGTGGATTTGCGCGTCATTGAGAAAAATCGAAGAACCGCATCGCATGCAAAAGAAATCAGAACCGCAAGGTACAAGATCCGCCTCATTCCAACTCAAAATGAAAAACTGTCGACGAGGGAACACGTACGTATTTCACAATATGATTTGACGAACGAAGACGAAGCATGATATTTTTTGAATTGCTTATTGCGAGTGAATGAGAATGGGTATGAAAACTATGTTAAACCAGTAGCCAAGAGCCGATCCTAGTACAAGAAAGCGGAACGTAGCTCGAGGATGACTCGCTATAAATGTGAACTATTTTTTTTCTTTTTGTGTCCCATTCAATCCCATCATATTGAGCGAAATGATTTGCGACTTAAAAAACAATGGAAATAATTAAGATGCCATTTTTATTGGCACTCCTTGAGAGGCACTCTCCTATTCCATTGCATAACAAGTTTGGAATGAGGAAACGAATTGCATTAATTCTTACATATCCTCCAAATTATGCGCATTCAGGGTCCGCGGATTGCTTTCATGTACGCACGAGGAGTACGCCATACGAGAATCGTCATGTGCATTTTACTAAATATAACTTCCGGGAACGAATACGAAGGAATGATAATAATGTGTGGTTTCATTGATAACTACAAATTCATTGAAGTTTGATTTTTGTCATCCATGTACCTTTGTTAAATATTATTGGAACAAGACAAAAGATATTACTTGCTGTTATTATTCACCTATATACGTATATTTCATTTCTAACCATTGTAGGATTATTGCTAGTTAAATTACCGCAAGGCGGGGCTGTGCGATACTTCGATGTGTCAATTGTATGTCGATTGCTAATTTTATGTCGATATAATAGACATATATTTAAGGTGCCATCGACGTATCGTTGGATACATTGATGCCGAGATCGATATAGATGTCTACCTCGACATTGATGTCGATATCGATTTCGAGTTTGAAATTGAAATGTCGTCGGCGTGTACGAAGGCCGATCTTATTTACGATACATTTCATACATGCGAGAAGGATGGAACCAAATGTATTGTTTGATACCCAAACATATGTTAAACGTTATGAGATTTTGATTAATCTGGACTACTACTTAGGACTTAGTTACTCCAATCCATTTAATGAGTCGCTGTCATATCAATCATGTGAATTGTATATCTTCTCGATTTGCCTCAAAGTTGTGGTGATGTGTAACGTGGACAATGCAGGTTTCTCGTAGACTCACCCTCTGCTACACACCCAACTGTCAACTGCAAGGGCAGTAGATGTAGATTTATTTTTAGAAAGGAGTTTTACATTGTTTGCCATATTTCTTCATAGGTTTCAAAGGTTGAATCAAAAATCGCCCCGCACCTAGCCGTCATCGAGGAAACTGTGCACCCTCCTGGATGTTTGTCAGAGGATTTGGAAGGGCACAAGGCATACATGTGAATATACAGGGTGTGTTTCACAAGTAATGCTATTGATTAAGCATTACCTTTGACTTGAAGTCGTACAGAATCTCACACTCTCTTTCGAATTGGTTACTCGAATCTGTCTGTGACATTGTCTATCTTATTCAACAGTTCAATTCGAACCTACTGATTTGACATTATTATTGTAATTATGGATTTCGAATTTATGAAGCCAACAAAGCAGTACAACAATGCATTCACTTGTCTTTCTCAACAGAACACAGCCTGACGCACGAGACACTACACAATAAGTCCTTCAATTCCGAAAACTTCCTTCCTATCTTCATACCATTCGTCACACATATCCTATTATTCCTACCCCTTCCTCGTTTGCCTTACGTCTTACCTCTGTGCATCACAATATTCTTCAAACATCCCATTGCCAATTCAAATGCTCCATATACAGCTTTCCTGCCTTCTTTGAATTAGTCTGGTGCTTTGATTAACTGGGCACTCCTTTCAGAGCGTCTTGACTTATGTATAACACCTCAGACTGACAACAGCTCGGCGTATGTGGCGCCTCTATTCCCTCTCCCGGTGCCACCTTGTTAATCCAGCAGTATACGAGGTGTGTTCAAAAATTAACGAGAATTTTATTCTTTCGGGCAATAATATTTATTTATTCTTGTAGATTGATGTTGTCACCTTCAAAGTAGTCCCCATTGGAGATGATGCACTTGTGCCAGAGCTTCTTCCAATCCCCGAAACACTTCTCAAACTCGACCTTTGAGATAGCCTTTAGTTCTTTCAGCGATGCGCTTTTAATGTCATCTACGGCTTAAAGCGACGGCCCTTCGAGGTTCTTTTAATTTTTGGAAATAGGAAAAAGTCACACAGAGCCATATATGGCGAATATGGAGGCTGGGGCATCGTTACAGTATTGTTTGTGGCCAAAAATTCACGAAAAAGCAATGAAGTGAGAGCTGGTGTATTATCGTGGTGGAAAAGCCATTTTGGAACGAATTTTGCTGCCACGCGTTTCATACCCAAAAAATAGGGAAAAATGTCATGACATGATCCAATCGATATGTCAACATCATCAGCGACCTCTCTAATTGTGATTCGGCGATCGTCCATAACCATTTCTTTCACTTTTTCCACGTTTTCATCGATTGTTGATGTGCTGGGGCGTCCAGGGCGTTTCGTCATCTTCAAGGTCTTCTCGGCCTTCTTGGAGACGCTTATACCACTCGTATACTCTTGATTTACTCGTAGCAGACTCACCATAGGCCTTTGTTAACATTTCACACACTTTGTTACACTTTATTTCAATCTTTACGCAAAATTTGATACAAATTCTTTGATCCATTTCTTTTAACAAACGAAAATCGCCGAGCTCATAAAACACGTCTGACCTTAGTGGCTGTCACAGACAAAGTCCACAACAAAAACAGCTGAAAGTTTTATCATACTTCAGGGGCATGTTTACCAACAAACTAAAAAAAATGTTTGACAATCAGACTCTCCAAGCCCGCCAAATGAAAAAATTCCCGTTAAATTTTAATCACACCTCGTTCTTTCACGCTCCTACGCTACCGTACCACTTGCACTCGACCTCCTCTTCCTCCCCCTCCCTCAACCGTGCCTTTAAAAGCCCTCACCTTACCTCTCCTCACTCCTCTCTCTCTTGCCAAGTGTGAGGTTTCTTTCAAAAAACTTCAACCTTTGCCCAGCAAGGTCTCCTCCTCACATGACCCCGGCTGACCAATACCCTGCCCCCCCGCCATTCCCAACCCCCTCTCTCCCCTCTCCTCCCGCATGAGGGCACTTCATTCTTCGACTGCGTCGAGACGGCACGGCATGTTCCACGTGTGCTTTGAAGGCGGAAGGTAATGTGCTTCATGAACGGAGACAAGGGGTTGACTGATCGGGAAAACGTCTTTTGAGTGATGAACAATCATAATCATTCTATTTTTTTTATAAATCTGCATTAAATGATTAATTTAGCCACCATGTTGATAATGTGATTCACTTTTGTCTTTCACGCCAAAATGTCCGAGGAATGATTAAAATGGCTTCAATCATCGCCTCTTGCCTCGCATAAATACCTTCGCCCTACCCTGAAAGCTGTCCCGGAGGCGTGTGGCAGGGGGTATTACGTCAGCGACCTAAAATTAAATGAATGGAAAAAGTGTTCGAGGTAAGTGATTTATAGTCGGATTCATCGGCTGTAGTTTTATTTTTAACTTTGTCCGCCATTAAGTTATATTGTGAGCCTTGGATGTTGAATTTAAATCATTTCGTGTATACTTATTGTGGTGCAACGGTTGATTAAAACAAAGTAAGGGCAGAGAAAGGTGTTAAATATTCCCTCCACGTTGAATTAAATTGATATTTCTCGTAGAGGACGATACGTTCTTAAAACTTGAATTGGTTCATTTCTACGTTGTAGTCGTAGTTAAAGGAACTAATGGCGTTTAAGATCCGTTAAGGGCAGATTAGATCCATTGAGTGCAGGTGTGTTGAGCGTTTGCACCGGAGGCCCCGAGTTCAAAATCGGGTAGGGCCTCCTCACATACACCCGACTTCGCCCAATCCATTTGACTACTTCGCTCTTCTTGGGAAACCACAGTGGAAGCAGGGAAAGGTATTGGATTCCCCCCTTGTTGCCCTGTGAATTAAGGAATTTTGCGAGTCTTCAGGCTAGAACAATGGGAATGTGTGGACAAGCTTGGAAAAAATTAAGACTTACATGTACATCAGTAGAATATTGTGGAAATGTAACGAAAAGATTTATTTATATACCCTGCAAGTTTACCCGCTAGGGTGTGTGGCAGGGGGTGAACACATACCAGAATAATTTTACCCGGACATGACCTAACCGTGGTCGGATTGTGTTATTCCGATCCATTCTATCGTTCGTGGAAAAAATGACAACTTAAATCTATCTGTTCTACACTTGATCTCTCTAAAAAGGTTAAACCGGAAACTTTATCTTTCCCTCGTTAGATCTAATTTAGAATAAGCTGGTAGTATATAGTATCCTCGTGTGGTTGGATTGCTTGCCGAATTGGATCACGTTGCAGCGTAGAGCAGCCATATTTGTAAAATGTAATTACAAACAGATAAATTAAACGAAAATAATAAACAGATAAATTACGTAAGTAAATAGATAAATATAAGATACCATTTCGCCTACGAACAATCATGTATCAGAATAACCTTATCCGAACGCGCTATAGGAGGGAAAACTATTTTGGGTCAAAAATAGTTCGGTGTGTAATCACCCCCTGCCACAC
Organism: Hetaerina titia; assembly: GCA_037158775.1. Taxonomy (NCBI): domain Eukaryota; kingdom Metazoa; phylum Arthropoda; class Insecta; order Odonata; family Calopterygidae; genus Hetaerina; species Hetaerina titia. The sequence goes on along the minus strand of CM073768.1, from coordinate 116,175,456 downwards.
ACCCTGGTGTGGTAGCTTGCAGGACACTAAATAAATAAAAAAAATACAACAATAGGGAACGAATTCTCGAGAGAACTCTATGGGTTAAAATCGAAGAATATGATTGATGGATGGAAGAGAGATTTTTCGAGAGTAGGGTATCGTCATTTGACGGAATTCAGCGGGGTAGAGTGAATACGTAAGGTATCCCGCTCCATTTACCGTCCAAAGGTCGATTATTAGGTCCCAAAAGTAAGAATAAGAAAACAATTGTATTCTTCTCCTTTTGACACTGAATTTGTACATTAATGATTTCAGAGAGATTGTGAAGCCTTTTAAATGATAAATAAAAAAACACAAGTCTCGCAAAAATAATAAATAATGCTCTGGGACAATATTTGAAAACATATACAGGGAATATGTGGAGAAGCTGACAACAAATTGTTTATAAGAGGAGTGTTGGGTAAATGTGATGAAAAAGCTAGAGAAATGCTATCTTTAGAATAATATGATTTATAATGCAACCATTTCAGAGAGTAAAAATCATTCGCCTTGATCGGGATTCGAATGCTTTCACTCGGCCGGATATCGAGGGTTCCGGGTTCGAATCCCGGTCAAGGCGAATGATTTTTACTCTCTGAAATGGTTGCATTATAATGCACACATAGCGGGTGACTCCATTAAAGTTACTGTTACAGTTTCTTGAAATTTAATATGATTTAATTTAGAATACGCTGCTATTATATGGTATCCTCGTGAAAAATGGATTAATTGCCGAATTGAATCACGTTGTAGCGTAGGTATTAGCCATATTTGTGAAACGTTCTTACAAACTGAGTAGCGGATAAAAATTGTTAGAGGAGCTAGGTTGGGAATTACTTAATGGAGCGAAGGTTAAATTACAGATTAAATCTCTTGAATACATTGGAAGTACGTCTCTTTAGCAGTGATGTTGAAAATGTATTATTACCCCCATCGTACAACAGTAAGAGAGATCATGTCAATAAAATTAGAGAGATCAATTGTAGAACAGATAGATTTAAGATGACTTTTTTTCCACGAACGATAACGGACCAGGATAAAGTAATGTTTGTCCGACCGCGCTCAAATGGAAAGGTGTTTTGGGTCAAATATAGTATGGTGTGTGCCAATCACCTTCTGTCACAAAGCCAGTCGGTGGCTCGCAGCATATTTAATAAATTATTAATAAAGAAACAAACAGTATACCCATCAGGGAAGAAAATGGGGATGAAGAGTACATCTACAAAACATGGAGACACTTGGATTACTCGTATAAATGAAGCGAAAAATAAATTTAGGCTCTTGTTCTCCCCAATGGATTCCGGTAGATTATGGAAATGTGGTTGTCAAGGTGCGCAATGTGTTGTCTAAATATACTGAAATAATAGGATTATGATGACTGTTCAGTCTGGTCGTGATAGCTGCGCGAGGGTAGTTTAAACTGTCCGTGCAAAATCATTAGAGATGGCATCACTAATGCGTATCAAACCTATTTTCAGTTAGTAGCATCTCTTGAAGGAACACACGAAAATTTTCAGACAGATTAGTTTCAGGTATCACTCTGTATTAGGCGCTCGTTCGGAAATAACAAATTGAACGATTAAAACAAAAAAGAATGGCAGATGTTTATTTGATAGTTGTGTCCATCCAAAAACCTACCTTAACCGGTAGATTACCTAATAATTATATAATCTGATGATGGCCGGGCCGTCGAAACGTCAACACATACTGTGTCCCCTTCCTTTGTTTCTCTGTGTCGAATATTTTGTATCCGTATGTTTATATAAATATATATATGTATATATATATATTTTTTCTGTTCGTCCTTTGTGTGTTTCTTTCCCATTTCCTTATCTCTATTTCTATGAGAATGAATATTTGTTTTTACAAAAAATATATATAGGATATAATATATATAGGGCGGAGGGGAAGTGGAGGTAGGAAGAAAAGGATTGGTTGAGGTAGGAAGAGGGGGTGGGGTCTAAAAGTTCATGGTTTAAAAATGTTTTCCGCCTCCAATACTATCCTATACCGTGTTTGACTTGTATTTTTACCTGGAAATGTTATACCACCACGAAACTTAGGTTTTAAATAGAAAGTGAATTTTAAAAAAATGTTATGTGGAAAAGCCAAGCTGTTTATTTTTTAATATCAATATATTTAGTTAGTTTACCATTGTAATGGTCTTAATTATTATAAGGCAAGTTCTTCCACCTGCGATTCTCCCAGCAAGGCCAAAGTAAAAAGTTTAAATTTGAACTTGACTATTTCGCTGAAGTGGCGATGAAAGATTAATTTCCTCCTCGTTCGGTGTGAACTGTTCTGCCTTGTTTACTAAAGTTGTTAGGTTCATATGTAATGCAATAATGTCCCAAAATTCACATTTCACCGTTCAATTTGGCAATTAATAGCTAACAGGGTTATTCATTGGCAAACAGTCGGATTTCGTCGAAATTTTCGTAAGGAAACATTTTTTCGCTCTTTCAAAAAACGATGCTAACAGTTAAATTTAATTTTATTATTGTTTCATGAAATAATTTCAATTTTTGTACACTTGAAATGTGTGTGACCCCTTGACCTTTTTTCCAGTTGTATCCTCATGACCTGAGACGTCCTGGACCCTCAGTGTGTGGCCTTCCAGTCCCCGAGATGGCCATTACGATTTCTAATATGGACTTCAAGAATTAAATAAGACATTCGACTTAAAATCATTCAAAACATCCTCGGTGAGAATCAAACATTCTTCACCGAAGACACTTCAGTGCTCAAGAACCGATGGACGACGTATGCATGAATGAAAGTCACGGAGTGTTACTTTTCCATGTGATTGAAATTATTCAACTGTTTCTGAACATGTTTGTGTGTGGTTGCTTGGATTATATGTTTTACTTTACTGTTAAAAATTACTATCAATTATTCCCAGTGAATTGTTTTTCTTGCACTTTTTACAATCAAGTAAACTTTTTCCATGCCTAAAGATCTTGACTTGCTGCCTTTAGACATTGTATTTCTTTTTTAAATAATTTATCTTTATTTTTCGTTCAAATTTTGGACTCAGCTTTTTTGGCAATCGACTGCTAAATGTAGTCAAGACGTGAGTACCAACCAGTAGTTAAAATTTTAACTGAAAAAAGGTTAACTTTTTGATCGAATTTTATACTCTTAAATTTGTTCTGTTGCATTCCCCGCGTACCGCGTTTTATTATAATCGCAATGCAAAACTAGACCAGGTTAAAAAGTTAATTACTTCGTATGGGATTATCGTAATTTTGGGTTTGTAAAAATGAGAGGTCAAAGAACTACCTTAAAACTCCAGCAAGGTACTACAGTCCTACTTTTTCAAGAAATGTAAATGTATGGTTTGTCAGCTACTATAATGGTTATTTTTATTTGAGAAAATGACTTATTCTATGTCAGCATTCTCAGGAGTATATTATAATATTCTTCGATTTTCGTATTAAATTAATTATAACTGAAATCAGTCTTGGCAGCCTGCAAATTTTTAGCCAGATTTGCGTAAACTAGGTATGCATTGCATTTCACATCACGGATTTAACTTTACTGGCAACTTCGAAAAGTTCTGCGTGTAGAGATATCAGTGGTAGAAGTATTATTCCCTTGTTTGACTAACCCCTGTCTCCTGCAGAATTCAATTGTTTTCTCCCCGCGTTCATTCCTCGTGCCTAACCCATAGTCCCCCACCTCACCACCATTTCTTCCTTCGCCTACCGTCGCATTCCAATCCCCCATCACTATCAAATGTTTCCCTGCAGGAACACACGCGATTATATCCTCTAACTCATCATACATCCTTTCGACTTTTTCAACATAGAGTATGTGAAGTTAGTCCTTGAATTTCAGTACTCTGTTTATCCCTCTTTGTATCTGTTTAGCTGCTTCTATCATGTATTGTGTTCATCCTATAATGCTTTATTATGCTACTTTCTGTGGGTGGCGGTAGTCCAGGAGCTTTGGAGCACTGACCAGAGGGTCCCGGGTTCGATTCCCGAGCAAGTCACTCTGAGCACCTGAACCTGTGTTTATGGTTTTAACTTTCTATAATTCCTTTGATGACGGTTTTCCGGGATTTGATCGTTTTCCCTGCAGTCTGGAGATGTTACTGCTACGTTGCAGCCAATCATGCGGTCTACAGAAAAAGGTCTACTTTCTTTTCGCTCTGTCGTCATTTGAATTTTTTTCTCGTTTCGTTCAATTTCATTTGTTGTACTGTATTGTGTTTCGATATGCTGTATGCCAATTATTTCTGTTAGTGTTGGTACAATAAATTTTCTCTTCCATTGACATTTTTGTTGTGATTATTTATCGATTGCGTAGATGCGATTTTGAAGTAGTTGAACATCGTGGAGGTAAAAAATAATTGGAATGAAAATCAATGTTTAACGTGATTGTGAATGATTGCCGAATATTATATGCTCATAAACCGGTAAACAATCATTGAATATGACGTATTATATATATATATATATATATATATATATATATATATATATATATATATATATATATATATATATATATATATATATATATATGTATATACATATATATATGTATATATATATGTATATATATATATATATATATATATATATATATGTATATACATATATATATGTATATATATATGTATATGTATATATATATGTATATATATATATATATATATGTATATATATATATATATATATATATATATATATATATATATATGTATATACATATATATATATGTATATATATATATATATATATGTATGTATATATATATGTATGTATATATATATGTACATATATATATATGTATATATATGTATATGTATATATATGTATATGTATATATATGTATATATATATGTACATATATATATATGTATATATATGTATATGTATATATATGTATATGTATATATATGTATATATATATGTACATATATATATATGTATATATATGTATATGTATATATATGTATATATATATGTATGTATGTATATATGTATGTATATATATATGTATATATATATATATATATATGTATGTATATATATGTATATATATGTATATATATATGTATATATATGTATATGTATATATGTATATATAAAACCATTTAAGTTCCTGTTCTTGAACATTAAATTGATCTGAGAAAATATAACAGACGAAATAGGAATATATTGATACAATGCTATGAAAAAAGTCGAAAATAATTCCAAATGGGAGACTGGAAAATCATTAACAAGGAAGGGAAAAACCGGGAATAATTCGGAGGAGTAAACCCCAAAAAAATATGGCATAAAGCATTAAAAAAAAGTGAATTAAATGTTCAAAGTGAAGAGAGGCAAAACATATATTCCATTAAAACGATTCGACAGGTTATTTATTTAGCTTCAGTCAGAATACAGCATTTTTTGGGCCTTCAGACTATTACCAGTGAAAACATCGGGCCAAGTACAAACGCCTTAATTCGAAGTAAAACCCCAAACACCTATCGGGAATCGAACCCTCGACCCTTGGATTGGTAGACGAGTACATTACCTCGCCGCCGCCGAGGTAGACAATTGGTAGTGAATATATTCTATAGCCTGTCATGCTGATGAGATAAAATTAATTCTATATTTGAGAGAAAATGATTATAAATCCAGAAAAGACAAAAAATAATCCAACATTAAGAGCCCTTAATGACCTAGGGAAATAAAGGGAAAAATATTCAAAGGTAAATCTAAGACCGAGTCAGATTACAGAAGGACGTTGGTCAGCTTGTAGAAGGATATTGATCAGTTTCCATTGGGAATGTAAGAGTTAATAATAATCTGGGCAAATACGCCGCTAAATAACAATATTTCAACAAATTTAAATGACGGTTGAAAGGAAAGAGCGCTGCCTCAACCAATGCTGTCAAGTTTTAGTGGGTATTGTTATTAATAAATAAATGGGAATCACTTTTAAAATTAGTAATCGAGATGCTTGTATAGGCAGAACAAAAAGAAGCCTAGACCCAGGTGGCAAGGGCGGTGGGAGGTGCCTGGTAACGCAGAACGGCGGAGCGCGCGAAAGTACTTGTACCGGCAGCCGTGTGGAAACCTTCCCTACCGCTTGCAAGCGAGGCCGAAGGCCGAGCTGTCAGTCTACTGTCTTAATTTGAGGGGAGACTATGTCGCATTTTTTTTCAAAGTATGTTATTTATGCTGCTGCAATGATATCTTCAAAGTACCCCAAACACTAATCCATAGTTACCAGTATGACTTTGAACGTACTGATATTAATTTCCATTGGCCTATAACAACCGAGCTTATTGCTACCAATTCTGAGGTGAGGATGGTATATAATAAAACCCCAGAACAGGCGGCAAATTGGCACTAATATGGCAGAAACAGGCCATCTAAAATTGGGTGCCATAGGTTTTCAAAAGCCAAACAGCGCCATAATACATCGTGTCAAATAAAAAATAAATACTCCATATTTCTACTTTCTTCTATGAATAATCTTATCATTTAGAATTTCTTAGGTTCAATTTAAATTATTCCAATAAACAGTTAGTCTGTTTTGCAATAAAAACACACCATTGAGTAAATAGAGCAAAATTAACTAGGATGGTTGGTCATTATCCCCCACAGGGATTGGCGGCCATCTTTAAAATGCGATTAATCTTGTCTGTGTGACGTATTCGCGTTCTTGATTTTAATTTTGCTGTGCCGTTAAAACGTGCATATTTAGAACTAATTCCTGACAATATCAGAAAATGAAACAGATTTAGTTGTTTCAAGAATTTTTATTTCACTTCAGAAAATACAACTTCCATCTGTTTGCGGCGAGAAAATCATTTTGCGATGGAGATGGTGTCCCAAGGATTTCACCAGTGCCAAGGAGTGCTTTCGATAACTGGTCCAGACGAAAAATATAACTCCCCGAATGACATCCTCAATATCAGACCACAAATTCCTTGGCGAACGGCAGATCTGGCAGGGCGGTCACGAAATGGTCAAATGTCCACGTCCACTAAAGGAAGAAAGAAATAAAGGAGTTATAGATGTGAGGTGAGTATTAAAACCTCCTGAAAAAAATAAGGAAACAAAAGAAGGTTCAGGAAGGGAAATGTACGCTTATTGTCATAGTGGTATTGAGGTCACTTAGTCATAGAGCAACATGGAATACAATCAGCATGTATAAATATAAATAGTAGATTTCTAGGCATTTGATAGAGTGAATTGGGAAAACTAATTAATATACTGTGGAAAATAGCAATGAATTGGAGGGATAGGAGGTTACAACACAACCTGTACACATCTCAGACTACTTAGTTGCAAGTGACGGATGGAGTTGGGCAGTGTTAGGAAGAGGTGTAAGGCAGGGTTGCCCATTGTCACCGGTGCTGTTCAACGTATACGTAGAGGAAATGATTAAAGAGGAATGGGAAGAACTGGAGGTAGGAATGAAAGTCGGAGGGGAATTCGTAACATCGGTTAGGTTCACTGATGACCAAGCATTAGTTGCTCAGTCAGCCAAGGGGTTGCAAGCATTGTTGAGAGAATTGGAGGTTCAGTGCGATAAATATGGGATGAGAATAAATATTAATAAAACCAAGGTTAGGCGATTTTCCAGAAAGAAAAAGGCTAAGCTAAATATTAAAATAGGCGGGGAAAAAATAGAGCAGGTAGAGCAGTTTACATATCTCGGAAGTGTTTTGGACCAATACGGTCAAAGTGGTAGGGACGTAAGGAGAAGAATTGCGCTAGGCAAGGAGGCTTTCGTTTGTCAGTCAGTGAAGGGGTTCCAAACATTGATAAACAAATTGGAAAGTCAGAGCAATAGGTATGGAGTGAGAATAAATCTTGACAAAGCAAAGTTGAAGCAGTTTTTGAGAAATAGGAAAGTTCGGTGAAATGTTAAAATGTGAAAGAAAATACTTTTGCAAAATGGAACAGTTTTTCCCCATTTTGCAAATGTTTTGGAACTAAATGGACCAAGTACTAGGGAAACCAGAAGGATTGCATTTTTGGCGAGAAGATTTTACAGGAAAGGGGGTATAAAAACAGGGATGTTAGAGAGAGAGAATTTTAAGAAAAGTCCTGAAATAGACATATTTGATAAGGAGGAGGTGTTTGTAAAGTCCAAAAACGTGTTCATTAAAGCAAGTGTAGATTTTAAATCATACTTAAATACATCAAATATATCTCTCTTTCAAAAAAAAAGAAAACTCTTCGGTGATGACACAAAAATATGCATTAAGTCTGGTTCAAAAATTAACTAAACATAGTAACACAAAGAAAGGACACTCACCATTCGGAAGATGACGGCCTGCCTGTATAGAGTGCCTAAACATGGGCCATGGTGAAACAGAGAGAATTATTTGTTGTAGTGGCTAATGTTCTGGTTTCTCACTCCAAAAAAAAACCAGGTTCGAATCCCAGATGTGGAAGCCTCTTTTTCAGTGGCATCTCGATGTCCATTTGGGAAGTTCTGCTAGATGAATCCTGAAACTGTGCATATTATTAAAATTTTAATCTCATAATGCAATCGCTATTTTTGGCATAAAATAATTGACAAATGAATTGTAAATCAATGCATGATTAAATTGAGTTTAAAAATTACTCTAAAGCAATGACAAACCATAGGCTAAAATGAAAGTTCTTCTCCAATAAAATTATGATATTGAGAGGTTCTCTTCAATTTAAAAGTTTTTACAAAACAATCTTTCAGACCAAGATGCTAGTTAAACAAAAATATTAATGAATACTTTAATATACCATCTCTCTTGCTAATGTTCCCAATTTTTTCCCATCAAAAATCAAATGCACAAAATTCTTTATTCCATTGCATACAATGTACAAATATTTCTGTGCATTTAAAAAGTCTCAATGAACTCATTAACTACTTCCACTTCCCCAGCCTAGTTCATTGAACTGGAAACATAAGCAATGACATACAACTTTTTCAGAATCCCTTTTAAAATCAATTGCCACCCCTTTCATTCATCTATTATTGTTCCTTTCCCTCAATAGTGAAGGTTTCTATAACCACCCTCACTCCTCCTGAATGTGGGAGGCTGCCATTTCTTTTCATAATATCTATGTAATGTAAATTGTAAATGTAAATCCCTCTAATTCCTATTTGAAGGTCTATCAGAGTCAGTAAAATAATTGAAAATATCTGCATTGAACCCTATAATTCAATCGATTAAGAAGTCTCATTCATGTGTTCACTCCCCACATTTTTATTTAACGGTATTCTACTGGTTGAGATAGGTTTTTGGACACATTGATGGACACAGAAACTGACAAGTGTTAAACTTCCATGTCCAGCCTTCTTCCTTCTGAGGAAAAAGGTGGAGTTCTTTCTATGGAAAGATATGAATGATCAAGAGGAAATGAATGAACGACAGAGACAGAAACTTTTGCGATTTTCCTCAAAATAATGATTTCTTCTCGACTAGCTTCGATTCACTGCATCTTTTTCAGGTGAAGCTCTCACATTCAACAGTTTTTTTCATCTGTTTATTTTTTATTTCATTTGAAAATGATGTAGTACATCAAAACTAGTCAAAAATAAATCTTCATAAAGTGGAAAATTGCAAGAGTTTCCATCTCTGATATTTTGGAACAGTTCCACCACATCAAACTTGGCACTATGATTCATTTTAGGAAGTGAATAATTTTTTTAATGAATATATTTTTACTTTTCTTTGGTCGCAGAAGATGTTCGTTGGCGATGGAATGTTTAAGACTGAGGGGAGATTGTTAGGTGGTCAAGAAAGAGGCATGAAATAGATGGACAATGTTAGATGAAATGAAGATAGGCAGAAAAGATGCAGAATTGAATAATAGTTTAATGTAGTCTGGAATGTTAACGTGAGTTTTGTTAGGTAAGATTTAGAAAGGTGTACCAGATAGTCAGTGAGTTCTTCCAAAACCTATCTTAAAAGATATGGTACCAATTGTATATTTATTATTTTAATCATTATTATTATAACCGCCCATTACCATAATAAATAATATTTCTTAATACTTTATAAATAATGGCTACCGATCTATATTTTTAATTCACCTTGGTCAATTTTATGACTGATTACACTACACCAGCAAAAAAAAACAAAAAATACCCTTGAGATTTGGTATGGTAATTCTTAAGTGATAGGCTGTAAATGAAGCTTTGAAAAATATTTTTTTAAATAACATATTTTTAAGATTAGCAGCAAATTTATGGAATTTTTTTTTCAATATGTTCCTTCTTGTCTGCAATTTTTTTGAATTTCTCTATTCCCACGTAGGTCTAATTAGCAGGTCCTTGCTATTCTATAGCAAGATCACCTCTCTCTCAACCTCTCAATACCTCTCCTCAAGACCTCGCAATATCATAATTTTATTGGAGAAGAACTTTCGTTTTAGCCAATGGTTTGTCATTGCTTTAGAGTAATTTTTAAACTCCATTTAATCATGGATTGATTTACAATTCTATAGCAGATATGCTATAATGCTATACAGGCATATCCACCCAAAATCTATCGGCAGGAGGTTTAATGATATTAATTACCAATATGTCTGCTTAAGATAATAGCCGTTGCAGCAAGAATAGAAAGGAAAGCTTTTAAATTTGTCTAATTTATGAAGCCGTTTGAAAGTAAGAGTTAAACTTATGAGAAATAGTCATTTGTTTCAAAGCAATGTTTGAATTTTCTTCCACCTGATCTTGAATGTAAATTTTTAATCTCCCACTTCTTAAGAAACAGCAAAGAAAAGTAATCAGGGCATCTGTAGATATGCAAAATAGGAACAGTGGGTTCTATTGTCTGGAGCTCACTAGATATGATATTAGACAAAAAATAAAATGAATCAAAAATCTGAACTTTCTGTCTTTTTATCTTAAGAATTCTTTAACGCATTATCCGCATAGACACTGCCCACTGACCCACTAGGCAATGCAATTAAGCAGTATCAGGCCGGTCAATACTCAGCTACTTGAGATTTGGATGTTAATGACACATATTGGTATTTACTAACAACCACAAGACTTTTGATGGAGAAAGAGGAATACCAAAATTAGAGTAACATAGTTTTGTAGAATACCCGATCAATTTTTCAAATGTTGGCTGATTTGATGAACAAACTCTTTAACCAGAGACTTTGAATTATAACACATGTTATTTCACTCTTGTAATACTTCATCAATCCAGACTAGCCAAGCATAGAAATGTCGTTTTAACAACAAGAGAATGGTTTCCTGATGGTGTTTTCAAATTGTCATGGATTATATTCATGAGAGTTGACAGTAGTGACCAATGGCTTGTTTCTGCCCCATTAATCAGATCAAATTGATGTCTGGATTAACTGTTTCCTGACAAATTAGGGGTTGACTGAATCCATTAAATTATCCTAATTCGCTACATCAAGTTCATGATGCACAGTTAAGGGTCATAATTAGTATTGTATTATGACAGTGTGGCGAAACTGGAAAAGTTCACAAAAAGATGGGTCAGCTCAAAGAGGAGTTTACCATTAAATAATCTTCACTGGAATCCATGACAGAGTACAATATGCCAACTACATTAGCAGAGCGCCACTCATTACTGGCTGAATGACAACAAATGGTGGCTGAATCATGACTGTAATGGCAAAACACTGGGTAAATGGGGGCAGAAATCCATGTAAATGTGTCGACAGAATGTCTAGCAAATATTGGTAGTCAATATTGGCTGAATGAAGTAAAATATGACCATTCTTACCAATCAGCCAATAGTGACTGATGCTATATGCCAATATTAGACCAATGTAGATATCACGATAGCCAATATTGACCCAATATTGTAAGACTGACTGTGTGTATGTCATTTACATTCTTCCAAGAGGAAAGAGATGATTCTGAGTAAAAATATCCCTCAGATAATATCCCCATCTTAATCTGGAAGTAGCAATCATGTAAAAGCCTACTTCTACATACACGTACTTTGCCCTTTCTGGTGAATCTACTGTCCTAAACCTGCTTCAACTTGCTCTGGTGAAGAGCTGGTTCAATGTATGTATGCTCACCCTTGATTTGTCATCAACTTAACTATATCTAATAAATGAGTCTATATTCATTTTTATTAGGGGTAGCCTGTAGGTGTTTGATAGACCTTATTACCACACATAACTGACCTCCTAAGACCATAATATTCTTAAATCTCATTCTACACATTGCAATAATTAATTCTTTATCTAGGTATGTTTCCTACCTATTTCAATACCATTCAAAATGCCCATTCTATACCTCGCCTTCCCAGTTTTCTCACCTAAACATCAGAGTATCCAGTATCTCATTGCCTCTAAATATAATGTTCTTCAACCACTTGTCCTGCCTTCTTCAATGTTGCTCCAACAGCCATCTCTTTCTCTTCCCCTACCTTTCCTCTTACTTCACTGTTTATTTTCTTTCTTCTCATTTCATTTTTCCTTATTTTGTCCACATCCGTAGTGAACCTCTCGCCTCAGTGGCTAAGTTAACCAAATCACATCCCAAACTCTTTCGAAATGCCACATTAGCTAATGCAATTATTCCTGCAATGTTCCTTCCCACCCTCATCAAAAGCACTTCCTAAATTGGTGAACTGTTTTACTCACTCTGAATTGTGCCTGCTAAACCCTCATCCTGATGTTATCCCTCCTATTTCTTGAAAATTTCAGTTTTACTGCATTGCAATTACATACAGGGTGCGGCGCTAAAATCAGGACAAACTTGCATTTCCTCGAATCAGATTTCCTTGCCGGGTTAGTGAAACCTTTCCCAGACTTCTCCGAAGCATTACCCTTAGTCACAAAATCGTAAACAGTTGATCAGGGGTAACAGAAGAAGAATAGCATCATTTAATCGAAATATAATGCCCAGCACGAACACAATCGATAATAGCAGCTCTTCAATTGTACTCTGTACTTGTACTTAGCATCTCGGCCATTTTGAGTTTACGACCATATACTAAATGCCTATAGCTTTCAAGAATGTCAATCGCGACCTCCAGTGGAACTACAATATGACCAGAAATCCAAATTGAAATTACTCTGGATTTAAGTGCCAAACCCTGCATATTATATTGTTCCAAGCATCTTCTAACAAGGACCATATACACTTAAGAATAAGGAAAAAAATTTGTCCTGTCATGCAAATGGAAATTCAGTATTTCAAAGAAGTTCTCAAGCTTAGAATATATGTGAATACCACCATTATCAAATATAACCTATAGTATAATATTATGGGGATCAGCTGCTATCTCTCAAACCATCTTTAAAATGCAAAAGAAAGCCATTAGAATAATTACCAGGAAACCTCACAATGCCCCATCAAGGCCCTATTTTCCATTAATTAAAATTGCTACCACTCCCGTGCATATACATTATGTTCTTAATTTTGTATATTAGAAATAACATTGGAAACTATTCTCTTAACTCTGCCTATCATCATCACTACACCAGAGGAAGGAACGACATCCATTATGGGAATATTAGAACTAAAGCATTGAAATTAGGACCCAATGAAATGGGCATCAGATTATATAACAAACTACCCAAAAGTATAAAGGAAACTAAGGGAACTGCTGCATTCAGGCATAAATTAAAAAGATATCTACAACACAATATGTTCTACTCGGTTGATGAATATCTCAACAACATTCCTGACTAGAAGGATTATACTCTTTGTTTATAGCAATTTTCGTGGTCTGATTCATGTTGGTTATTCAATTATTGCCTTAATTGATATGTCATGTGCATGTAACAGCCAATGTTCATGGCGTTATGTCATATATTATGTAACTGTGAGCACCATTTCATTTCTTTGTATCTTAATTAGAGCCTGTGTCTTTGCTACTTATTGACGTGCCTTATATCATGTACATACACCATCCACCCGGTATTTTGTATTGTGATCTCTGGGCAAATAAAAAGCAATAATAATAATCAAATGAAAAATAACATTTAAGTCTTTATTTTTGTGGGCCATCACTCCATAAATTGAAACATTTGTTCCTTCCTCAAACTCCAGATAGTAACTTAACTCTCTCTCTTGTTGCATATGTGCTCTCCTGCCATCTTATATCTGTTCTTGACATTATTTGTTAACTTTTCATTATTGATTATTGCCTTTACCCATTCTTTTTCTTAGTGTATATTATATGTATTGTCTGTCAGCCAATGTAAAAACCTTTTTGCAGCTTTTGACTGTTTTGTTGAATAAATTTGTTATTTTTAACAGTTCTTTCAATGTTTTCTGCTCAGTTTACAATTCATCACTTAAAATAAGGAGGTGATGTAAAAGTTTGGATGGATAATAAACCCATTATTTCTACAGGGGGAAGTTATTCACCAAAACAAGAAATTCTAAAGAATAAAATGATAGAGGTTATAAAGGGAACATTTATCTACTAGATCTATCTCATATAAATAGAACTTACACCATAACCCACACTAGAATCTATTGTGATAAACGCTCATGAAATCATTGGATAGGGACGAAAGCACTAGGTATTATATAAACAACCTTTGAAATACTTTCTCATAGATAGGTAAACTCCCATCAATAAAATATGCATAATTGAAGGAAAGACTGCTTTTAGTGATTATATGTTCTTTTTACATAATCAGTGTAGCATGTAAGTTTTCAGGTTATGGAGAGTCTGTTCACTCAAACTCCTTAATCTCTGAGTACTACACTGAATATTTTAATGAACAATGTTTACCACTGAGGTTTTGTAATGAGAAAAACAAAGAAGAATATAAAAAACATGTCATGCATACTCCTGCAGAAAACTGAAAATATATAGTTGTATATTAGGTATGAAGTGGGTTGTGGTGGTCCAGTAGGTAGAGCATTGGACTACTGACCGGAAGGTCCCGGGTTCGATTCCCGGGCGAGGCACTTTGGGCACCTGCAGCTCCACCCAAGCTAGTTGATTTTTCGGGTACCAGGTCTTCCTGGGAAACCATAACCGGCACAGGGAAAGGAACTGGCCCCCCTACCCTGATGTGTGAATATTCACACGCCGTCGGGCTTGGTACACGGGTGAGCTCTACCATCACCTACTAAACCGACCTTCAGGTTGATTACTGTGTTTATGGTTTTTATTAGGTATGAAAGAGGCGGGGAACCCGAATTTTATAGGGAGAAATGACCACAAATTTAAGGTAAAATGCCAGGCACAAAGAATGAATAAATAAAACAATTGTTGATTGGAACACCTTACCTGCAAAAATATTTTAGCCCTTTCCTAAACAGAGTGCATACTTTTAAGAAAAGATGTAAGGAATACATGTAACAATTTCATTGATGTGTTGTGTAAAATTATATGTAACAGCTTAATTTTTTTTCTTGTTGATTGGGAAACAAATGTTAATGAGATGGTGATTTTCTTTTTTTGTACGTGTTACAGATTGGTGTTTGGAAATTTCCTTTAAGTATATTTTCTTTCCTGACTGATTTTATTTATTATCTTTTGTGATATTGATTGGATTTGAGATGTCATGTTATTTTTCCAAGGCAAGTTTATTGTAATACTTGGGACTTGTGTGCCGCCTGACATTGTCTATTTGCACATGTACACTTTAATAATAATGATAATAATAATAATTGGGAAATAGAAATAAGCAGACACTTTGATGGGTGGATGGGTCAAATAAATGAAACTGGTGGTTACAAGATAATATTAATCTGCTCAGGCCTTTAAAGATCCATCCTTCCAGAACTTGAAAAATAGTTTATAAAGAAAAACTCTGAAAACCCTTCTCCTTACATATTCAAACCTTGGAAACTCTTTAAAATTAAAAATAGAAATTACTTTAGTCCACTAAAAGTTAGGTCAAGGTTGATTCCACATCAAATTTAGCTAAATACCTTATTAAAGAGGAGCATTTTGGTCGTTTTGACCAAATGGGCTACACACACAATATTTCTGTGAAGAAAATACAGTTACTGAAGCACACCATCTTGTTTATTTTTGGATTCTATAGTAACTGTTGCTATTGTTTGCCATTGTAACAAATGAGAGAGACTGTAACCAAATCATTATAGGTATCATAAGTATTATTCATTAAACATGCCTATTTCATCTTTATGAATATTTTTATCATTAAATAGATAAGGAATCTTCTATGTTCAGAACTACAACAGGCAAAAATACTAGGTAAGAACATATCCCATTCTCATAAAAGAAATCTACGCATCTTGACTCTTCCCTTTGCATTTCCTTGCTCAGAAAGTCCATCTGAGGATTCTTACAGAGATTACAATCTCTGTAATAATAATTATTAGTTTTTCATCAACCAAGCCAATTAAAGATTTTGGCCTCATTTTCTAGCTATAAGGTCACAGGTGAAAAATCTCATGCATAGCGTAGAAAACTGATTGAAGGAAACTAGGCTAGGAACGATATATGCAATAGAACAGAGGGAATGCTAGCTTAATCATTCAAAATTAGATTTGGAGAATATTTTAAATCCTTTCACCAGGTTTTTTTAGATTATAAATTATTAATAACCATTTTTGAGTGTTTTAGAAGTAAAAAAAAATCCTCTTTTGATTTTCTGATTACAGGAAATACTGCCTTAAATGAAAGGAGACTGCACCAAAATGGAATTATCAGACATGATCATGAATTTAGGAATTAATATTAATAATAGAGTATAAATGGAATGAACCCATACATTTCTTGTATTTCCAACGAGGTATATAAATGGCTCACTCAGATAAAATAATTCAAATTATTAATTCCACTAGAATTTTGGAACAACTAAATGTTTCAGTATTTTCATCTACACCTACATAAATACCCTGCGAGGCAACAAAAAAGGTGTGTGGCAGGGGGTGTAACACCATGAGGGAAGGGTAAGGGATGAGGGGGTTGGGGTTATTAAATAGGTGAGGAAAGGTGGGGGGAACCTGTAAGAAAAAATATATATATACACACACACAAAAACACATATACATATATATAGAATATTTTTATATATATGTATATTATTATTAGGTAATCTACTGGTTAAGGTAGGTTTTTGGATGGACACAACTGTCAAATAAACATTTTGTAACTCCCCACCTAGCCACCTAATCTATATCAGATCCCTCTTCATCTCTGTGTACTTGTTTCCTCCCTTCATCCCATCCAACATCCCTATCCTGTTCCTGCCCTTACCTCGCTTGCCCAACATTCTCCCCTCTATTACCTTCTTCAACATTCCACTACCGCTCAATACACCTCTCATCCATTTTTCCTGCCTCCATAGGATTTCTCTCAACAAACCCCTCTCCTCACCCATCATCTCCAGTACTTCCTCATTTGTTTTCCTTTCGATCCATTTCACCTTCTCCATTATTCTCCAGACGCACATTTCAAAAGCCTCCAATCTATGTCTATCCTCCTGCTTCAGTGACCAAGCTATTTACATAGCTACGCTCCATATCAGAGTTTTTACGAGTCTTGTCATAACATCCCTACTCAACGTCCCCGTCATCAACTCCCTCCTTGAGAAAGCCTCCTTGCCTAGTGCAATTCTTCTCCTTACGTCCCTACCACTTTGACCGTATTGGTCCAAAACACTTCTGAGATATATAAACTGTTCTACCTGCTCTATTTTTTCCCCTCCTATTTTAATATTTAGCTTAGCCTTTTTCTTTCTGGAAAATCGCATAACCTTTGTTTTGTATATATATATATATATATATATATATATATATATATATATATATATATATATATATATATATATATATATATATATATATATATCTACCCTAATACGGTAGTGTTTTGGAGTGTAGCTATGTACGGCGTGGTCACTTAAGCAGGAGGATAGACGCAGATTGGAGGCTTTTGAAATGTGGGTGTGGAGAAGAATGGAGAAGGTGAAATGGATCGAAAGGAAAACAAATGAGGAAGGATTAGAGATGGTGGGTGAGGAGAGGGGTTTGTTGAGAGAAATCCTATGGAGGCAGGAAAAATGGATGAAAGGCGTATTGAGCGGTAGTGGAATGTTGAAGAGGGTAATAGAGGGTAGGACGTTGGGCTACCGAGGTAAGGGCAGGAACAGGATAGGGATGTTGGACGGGAGGAAAGAAGTACACAGAGATAAAGAGGGACCTGATATAGAGTAGGTTGCTAGGTGGGGAGTTACAAAATATGTATTTGATACTTGTGTCCATCCAAAAAACCTAACTTAAACGGTAGATTACCTAATAATAATAATAAATAATATATATATATATATACTACTGCTTGTTTGTAGCTGTTCATTGAACTGTAGAATTACATTAACAAATTCAAACCCTATTGAATTCTGACACTGTCCTTAAGCTTGAAAAATGAGGGCACTATTTATGAATTCAATACACTCATGACTGCACCATAAAGGTCATATGGATGGTAAAGCGACCTCTATCATGAGAAGTATTTTCAGTTTCACTTAAAAGAGCATAGTTTGGATTAAATAAAAGCTTTTAATTATCTGTTTTACTGCGCTTTTGTGGTTTAACATCCATGTCAGAGTTTATTCCCATTTTAACGAAAGAGATTATGCAATGGTGTTTTTATGGCTGAGTGAATAAAATGTGCATTCATGAGTATATTTCGTAGAAGGATGAATGTTGCAATGTGACAATGTATCCAAAATGGACCAATCGCCAAATTTTCCAGCAGACATAATAAGACCCTTACAGAAGAAGTATTCTTGAAAGTCATGAAATCATATGATTAATATTGTAAAAACTGTTTACAATGGCATGTAGATTTTGCTGAGAGACGACTGAAATTTTAACTATCTGGTTTTAATGTGTAGTTTCTCAGGGCAAAAAATTAGAAGACTTGAGACGATTCGAAGGCACCTCCTACAGCTGCATAAAGTTACTATTTTAATACGCATGATTACATTTCAATGTGATTTACCAGAAAATTTGTCTACGGACAAATCCAACAATATATAGGAGGTTATTTACCACCATTTTAAAGTTTGCAATACTCATAAGTTTTAGAGAAAAGCCATATTTTAAATTTCTGGGTTAGAAGTCAATAGAGCTCCACTTCCAAAATCAGGAAATCACCCCACATCACTGGTCATGATATTCCACTGTTCTTCACAAGTTGGATGACAATAGGGACACGTTCAATGTCCATTTCAGAGAAGGATAAACAAAAACATTCTCCTGTACTGCCCGTTTCCTAAATCAGTGATCATAAATGAGATAAGTCCAAAAGACTTCTTTCATGGACCATGGTTTTCCGTAATTACACCAAGATTTTGAAGTTGACATACTCTAATCAATTTCCAAAAGGCTTAGTCATAGACACATGGTTACCTTGCGACAGAATGTAACAATAATCATAGTCATGTGCAAAGTGACCTTGAAGCGCGTGGTTTCATTGGTCAAAGTCCCCAAAACACACTAAGGATAAAATGTAGATTCACAATTGCCAGGTCAGATGACAGAATACATGTACGTTAATTGAAACAAGGTTGTCATAGATTACAGGGGCATGCCTCATGCAACTAACATATCATAGCTGTATCCACACTCAGCTCCAACATCAAGAGGTCACCTGTAGAAAATGTAATTACCATGAAGTTGTTTTGGAATTAATGGAGGGAATAGAAACTCGCATTTTTGGAGCCATTATAAGATCTGTTGTTTCTTAGAAGTTTTTCTCATCCACAAAAGACTGATGTGTGCCTATCAGATCAAAAGCACGGCTCAAGAGCTTGTGTGAAATAAAAACAGGATTTTAGGCATTCTGTGCCATAAGTAAATTTGTGGTTCCTGCTAAGGCCTTCTCCAACATAAAGTTGCCAGTGAAATGATGGTAACACTAGACATAATACTGTAGTAGTCTTAATGTTGACTGCTTGTACAGAATTAATTATAATTATTATGGCTAATTAATAATTATTATAGGTAATCTACTGGTTAAGGTAGGTATTGGATGGACGAAAACATCAAACATTATTCTGCCCATCCTGACAAAAGACAACCCAACATCCCACGCTACAACAAAGTCACTCTTCATCTCCATATACTTCCTTCCTCCTTTCATTCCGCCCAACATCCCTATCTTATTCCTACCCTTTCCTCGCTTGACTAACATTCTCCCCCTTATAACAGTCTTCAACAGCCCACTGCCAATCAATATGTTTTGCATCCATTTTTTCTGTATCCTTGGAATTTCTCCTAATAACCCCTTCCCCCCCCCCCCCACCTCACCTAGCACTTCCTCATTCACTTTCCTTTCTGTCCACTACATATTCTACATCCTTCTTCACACATAAGGTTTATAAATAAAGAACTCATTAGTGAAATAATAAAATTATCTGTCATTCATGCAATACTTTCTAAGGTAATTTTCAATGTTATAACATTTTAATGAGTAATTCACTTGTCACACAACGTTACATACGCAATAGCACTAGTTAGGTTCATCATCATTACATCTGGCACGGGTGCAGTGAACATGGCCTAATCATGGACCACAAACGTTCTCATTGCACTGTACACAGGGGTATTTGCTTTTTATTCTTCTCCCGCAGCTTTTGATCTGACAGGTCTTGGCGCGCGTCACTTTCTGGAGGTTACGAGTGGAACTCGTAGTGATCTCCTTCACTCTTTTTCTCATTCATTCTCAAAATGAATTCATGGTGACGTATTTTCTCTCCAGTGGCCTCTTGGCGCTATGCAGCTGTTGAATTAAAGGTTGTCCTTAAATAAATCTTCACAAGAATTTTATACATTACTTTAATGATCTTAATAATATTTCACGGGGACCTGTAGGGGCGCTTGGGGGTTTCAACAAATTACGCGATTATTTTTTTTTAATTATGACCCGTGAGTTTTGACTGTATTGATTTGGAACTTGCTTGACAGATAAATAATCACGATAAGGTATAAAACGATATAAATTAGTTTTTAATCGCGTAAAAATATAAGGCCTTCTTAAAAGCATGAATTGATGTATATTCAACGTTACGTATTACCGTGGGGGATCATAAGCAGTGACGCTAATCTAAACGTAACCATGTCGTAATGGTTGCTATGTGGCACATTGTTGACAAATGAGAAATGAAATAATTTCGACATAAATTTAGATTCAATATTAGGATAATACTGAAAAACAAAATGCAAAGATTTTTTTTCGATGCTCATAAACGTGTGTTTACAATTCATATGTTGTTTTCGTGCGTTAATAAGTCACCATTTATCGTTTAAGTGCGTTTATAATTCGCCATTCATTGTTTTTGGTAATGCTTGTTTATGTTTCCTGAGTGTTGCTGTCAAAACAGATTGTTGAGTCCACATTGAGTAGAATGCTATTTGAAATACAATGCATTTAGAGCTAAACTAACAGTGATAGTTGAACTACGCATCGGTCGCTAATAATCTCAAACGATATTTGTTGATGATCTTTGATCCGTTGGAAACTAAGTCATGCTGCAATAAATACTCGAGATATTTAACAAATTCTGAACGTAAAAACATGGAGAAACGAAGACACGCGCCCACCGCAAGGTCAAAGTTGGAGATCTCGACTATAGGCGAGGCTTACATAAGCAACGATGCAAGGGGTCGGACCTTCGCCGTTCGTCGCCCTTGCCTCCTGGACCCCTCCCTGGCCCACGACCGCGTCCGTCCACTTTTCGTGCAGCCGAGTCGTCAGGACATGCAATGGGGATGTGCTGCGGGAGGGGGGATTCTTTTGGCACGACTTTGACTTCGGGATAGGGTGGCGGTGGGAGATGATACACCCCTCTCTGCTCCCCCTCTCACCCCATCCCCTGCCCGCGGGCTCCCTGAGACGAGATCTCCACCTTCTAAGGCGAGCTCTCCGCAGTCTAATGTTGGATCGTCCGAGCTCCGGTTTTCCGCGTGGAGGATATTGTCCCAGGGGGCAACGGATACAACTCGGAGAGGACTGCGGGGGACGTGGTTTGAACACCAGCGGGCAAACGTGAGTCGTCGAGCGGGAGAAAGGCTTGGCGAACGGCCGGGAGCACCGATAGTGAAAGAGAGAAAGAAGCAGATTTTCCTGGGGCTCCGGTCATCATCCCCTTGACGAGTGTTGCAGGGTTCTGAGAGACCACCAGTGTGCCGCAAAAGACCAAGAGAGGTCGGGAGAATTGCGTGTGTATGTGTGTCGGTGTATTTGTGCTTTTGACCGTGTTGACCCTTACGTGAAGAGAGAGAGACCCCAGGGGGTCTCCCGAGTGACTGACTGGATTTGATATTTCTTCAAATTAATTTATAGTTAAGGGTGACCCAGAAGTGGGGGTACGCCGTGAGTTTTGGGAGGGTGGAGATGCGGGGTCGCAGCGGTGAACTAGGCGGCTCGCACCGAGTCACGTGATTCGCCTCTGGTGGGTAGGAAAGGGGGTTCCCTCTACCCCCTCTTTTCCACTACCCCCAACACCCCCCTTGTCCCCTCCTCCAACCCCTTCCCTCGTTGAAAAAAACCTATTCCCTTATTCTTTCCCTCGGATGGTTCGCGTCGTTTGAAGTGTGCTCATATCTCCCACTCCCCTTAGACTTGTGGCCGAACGTGACATTTTTGTGGAGACCGTGGGAAACGGTGGTCTTTTCCGACCGTTTCCGGCGAAAGTGACGAATACACGGGTGTCGAAGCCGCGATTGCCAACGCCGCGAGTGGCGAGGTATTCGCGGGAGGCGATTGCACGCAGCCGAGGTGACCGGAGTGGGAGTTGTGGAGAGGCGAAAGGGGCAACAGGCATTGGCAGGTGTTGGCGCCTTCGTGGTCACGCAGAGAAAGCGAGCGAGGTAAATAACCCTTTAGACTCATTTTGTATTTCTTTTGATTGTTCATAACGTTTTATACTTCGCAAACAGGGGCGTCTCACGGTGAAAAATCACCCCGTGCGTCGTCGTTCATTCGTGCATCTCGCTTATTAAACCCTCTGGAAGCCTCTTGATTCACAAAAAATATCAAGCAAGACAAAGAATTTTAGAAATATGAAGGACGTATCTGAGTTATCTTGAGATAT
Organism: Hetaerina titia; assembly: GCA_037158775.1. Classification (NCBI taxonomy): domain Eukaryota; kingdom Metazoa; phylum Arthropoda; class Insecta; order Odonata; family Calopterygidae; genus Hetaerina; species Hetaerina titia. The sequence continues at coordinate 116,152,449 of CM073768.1, read as the reverse complement.
AGTTTGAATTATTTCATTCCATTAATAGTGATCTCCCGTTTAAGTTTAGTTTTGGAAGAATACAGTTAGAATGATACACTTTAAAACTTGAACGGCACAACGATACTTTTCTTGTCTCTCCGAACAAAAAACACAACCCGAAAAAAAGGTTGACGGCAAGAGGTCTTCGACTTTTCGGGATTTGTGTTTGGTGCATCATAAGGAAGTGACGATGGACTCCGTGAAGGAAGGACGTGAAACGTCGCAGGACATTGGAATATCAAGTTGTAAGTCGGATAATTCGAACTCTCTGTAAAAAGTGTATTAAACGTAATGCAAATGAACACCAATTACTCTAATTACTGTCTGTGGATGACCTTACACCCCCTGCCACACGCTTATTTGGCGGATTACAAGGTGAGTCGTAGGCATAGGAAACTAAGGTTGTTCCTTGAAAGTGATTTTCTATAATCTTCTGCAGCGTCAACCGTTCCATATGTGAGATTAATTTCATTTTTACACCTACGCGGTGCCTTGCAGAGTCACCGCTAATTCGGATGTGTGGCAGGGGGTGGTGATTCCAAAGCAGACATGGAACATAAAAAAAATGTTTTTTTTTCAAAGTTTTCAACAAATTAATTTTTTGGTGATTCAAATAATTTCAACTGAAATAATTCAGTTAACTACGGGTACATGTACCAAGGTATTTAAGTGTGAAATACTTATCTAGCATGAAAGTTCAATAAAATTAATATAATTGGAGAGATTAGGTGTAGAACAAATAGACTGAAGGTGTCATTTTTTTCCCACGAACTGTAAGGGATTAGAAAAATGTTGTCTAACCGCGCTAGGAAATATTCGTGTCAAAATGAATCCGGTAGGTGATCAGCCCCTGCCACACACCATAGCGGTGGCTTTACAAGATGCTTAAATATATATTAAAATTCAACCTTATATTAAGACCCTTTTCAATTCCGCATAGTTCCTACCCCCTTCATTCTATCCAGCATCCCTATCCTATTCTTACCCCTTCCTCGCTTGCCTCACATTCTCCCCTCTATAACAGTCTTCAACATCCAACTGCCAATCAAAATGCTCTCCATACATCTTTCCTGCCCCCTTTGGATTTCTCTCAACAATCTCCTCTTCTCTCCCACCATGTATCTAGCACTTGCTCGCTTGTTTCCCTTTCTGTCCATTTAATCTACTCCATCCTTCTGTCCACTTCACCTTTTCTATCCTTCTCAACACCCACATTTCAAAAGCCTCGATTCTTGCTATAGTGACCACGTCTCAGCGCCGTACAAAACCATGCCACATGCCAAGGTTTTGACCAGCCTTTTCCTAACATCCCTACTCGACATCCCTCTCATAAATTCCCTCATCCTTGTGAAAGCTACTGTGTCTAAAATATTTATTACCTGAAATCCCCAGTTGACACAACCACCATTTGATCATTTTGAGCCAAAAACACTTTCGAGATGCGTAAACTGTTACGCCCGCTCTATAATTTCGTCCTACTAGTCAAACGTTTAAAATTGCTTTCCTCTTTCTCTAATACCTAATAGCCTTTGTTTTATTTGCATTGGTTCTCATGCCATATACCTATAAAAAAATGATTGTCTAAGACGTTCAGCATTGCAGCATGATGACACGCTTGAGGATAGATGTTGATACTACCACAATTTAAAAAAAAACTAAGGAACACCCATGCCATTGCACTTCATCAACAGGGAAACTAATTTTAAATAGACATCATGAGTTTAGATGAAGGTATCAGTTGATAAAAATCGATTAATCGATTTTGTGCAGGCTCTGATTGATTAGAGTGATCGATAATGGATCCTTTCCATCCTCAGCGTCCATGTCATCAATTCTCTTCTCCCGACGAAAGCTTCTATGCCTAACACAATTCTTCGTTTAATGCCCCAACTACTTTGACCATTTTGGACAATCACAATCACGAGACATGTAAGCGCATCCACCGGCTCCATATTGTGAACTCCTATTTTAACGCAAAAATTTCAGTGTAAAAATATCAATTTCTTTCACCTGGATTCGAACTTGGATCTCTCTCAATGTCCGCTCGAGTTCTTTCTTAGACTTTAGCCATTTCTTGAGGCGTTTTCTTAAGCTCCGAGATTTTTGGGGGCTTTTTAAAGGAACAAGATGTTGTGACGAAATACCGCGCATACAATGTCACAGGCATTCGGAGTCGTGCGCGACGTGCGACAGAGTCCACGAGGTTAAAACCAACTTTAAACACTGAGTGGGTGTTTTACCTTTGACAAATTCCAAAAAACTGCGGGATATGCCACGAATGCCACATTCTGGAATTGTTATAATTCACATTTAGCGGATGAATCCGTTAAAAGTTACTGTCGCGCCATCTTCCGCAGTTTTTTTGGGATTCCTATTTTAATATTCAACTTTTCCTCTTTCTCAAAAACCTCACAAATTTTGTTTTATTTGCAAACGGAAGCATTGTTGTACCAAATCTTATGTTGGTAGTTTCGGCCACCGGGTTGAAATAAGATAGAGACAGACTCAACCACGAAAAAGTGCTCGTTCTTCCTTAGAACTATACGTAAAACATAACAAAATCGAACCCAAGAGCCCGAATACAATTATTTATTATCAGAAACATGTAATTATAGAGTCAATTACCGCTCGCTGCATAAATATATGTATGTGTACGAGTGTTTTTGTACATGTTGAAGGAACTGATACATATTAAAATATATACATAAACTAATATTTCCGCTGCATATATGACCAGTGCCCTGGATTGAATAAGAGTAGAATATTATTGAGAATATTCTGGGTCTCTCATCCGTGATATATTAGGTCCACGTGAATAATTCCCCTCTCCATAACTACCATTTCACTTAAACTTCGAATTCTATGGTTCGAACTTCAAAACCGGTGACATTTCATGATATAAACTTCAAGTAGGTAAACCACGTATGTATATTTTCTCAGTAAATTTATTTTGATGCTTGGATACACGGTTCAGTACGGTAATCAATTTATTATTAAAATATATAATGCAAACCGAACGCCATCTTACTTAGATAACACCACCCTATAAGGATGCTAGCGGAGTTAATTTCAGTTGGTAATCTAGAAATTTAAATACCTTATGTCTAGAACGCACAGATGAGCTTGGAAGGATCAATCGAGGATGCTATATCTATGTCCCTTCTCTTAGCTTCACCTTTCGGGTCAAGCGATTCGATCCGGAGAAGACGAGAAGAATACAAGAAAATTATGTCGTTTTGCGTACAAAATTTATTGCTAGAGGGGGCAATAGGCTTAATCGCAAAAACCCAAGCGTAATTATTTCATTGAGATTAATTAGTGCATAAGATTATGAGGGAAATGGTTGTAAAATTTAAAAGCCTTTAAATTAAGTAAATAAATCTACATAAATGGCGTTGAAAATCCTATTCATCAATAAATAGTAGGAAAAACCAATGTTTGGCCTTGGATTTAATAAACCGCTCTTCAATTTATTTCACAATCCTGAGCACCGTGGAGGACATCATTCACTAATATTCCAGAGGCAATATACTCTCTCACGACCAGGATTACCCCGCGATACACGTAACTGGCAAATTTAATCAACCTCGGTAATTAATGAAACAAATTATATCAAAGTAAATAAGATAGCATTTCGTAAGAAGAGGGCATTCATTTTTTTAAATTTTAAATCGATAATAATACGAATTCCAATTCAAACACCGTGGAAATTCGATAATAATTGACAAATTATACTTATAATCCATCTTTATTAATTATTAAGCGCTACGAAGCCTTGAATATTGTCCATAAGAGCAATTAAACGAGCAAAAGCAGACCAAATCATAATCAATAAGCATTAGCGTAGTTACCACGTAGATAAAGTGTGTCAATGATTTGTATTGAATAAATAACTTATATTTTATTGGTTATCGCATTCAACTGATATTCCTTAAAAGTCGTATTTAGTCTTCATCATTACGCTCCGACTCTATGCTTGGATCGCCTAAGCATAAAGTTTTCTGGCTTTAATTGTGAAGAATATAACAATTAGTATACTTAGCACAATAACTGCAGGAAAAATAAAGACTCTTCCACTTCAATAGACCCATCAAGCCATCATGCATGGACAAAGCTAATCGCTGGCAAAGTGAGATGATTAGTCTTTCTTGCGTAAAAAAATACCATTTTACGTAATGATAAAATAATATTAAGGCATATTAAGATCAAAATTAAGGAAAGGAACCCGATTTCACGTAATAATGCTACCCCTATTTTAATCTCTAGTGGATGATAGGACGTTCCATATTGTATACAAACTTGACGCTAAAGATTCAAAGTTGTACTAGATCCAGAAGTTTTCAGATGAACTGACCCGAATGAACCCTTTCATATACACGATTCAACTGTACTTTCAACGCTTGCGCATGCGTAAAATCTTTTTGTTCCATATTTTCGTTTGACGCCAGAGTCGATTGAAACACGAAAGTGTTGAATTCGACGCAACAATCTTTGACGCTGCTCATTTGTGATTGGTGGATGGGTTCAAGAATCCGATAGAAAATGAGTATCGCGTCCATTTTTGTTTAGAGTTATTCAAGTTGAATTCAAATCATTTATCGAATGAGGTCATCCCCTTTTTCAGAAGATAACGATTTTAAGAATCCTGATTTCAATGTTGCAGCGTGAGCATTGCGTGAATCGACCTTTAGAACTACACTATTTGTAGCCTGGTTCCAGCTCTGTTGATTTAAGACTCTTAGCTTAGGTTGAAACAATTCTACACTCGAAAAATTCAACATGTCACCCATCCTTAGGCTCAAAGAAAACATGCCAACTCCCGCCGGGGAAACAATGGCATGCACAATAGGGAAGCTATTTCAGCCAATACCCACTACTGCCAACTGTTCTCGGAAGAGGAACTATGATTACCACATTTGTGACCATGGCAACTTTCCACAAGTTTGTTTGTTTGTACCTGCGCTGAGACGAGCATAACCGACCGGACTCCTTAAAGCCGGAGTAGGAATATGTTGGGACTAAAGGCACAAGAAAATGACTGAGAAGGACGCATTGATTACTTTAAGGTGAGGAACCGAAATGAACTCCATAAGCACTCATTTATTTTTCAGTCTATCTAAAATCATACGGAGACCGCAAACGAATACAAAAAAATTACCATTATCTCAATTTTATTTTACGAAGGAAGAAGCCTTCATGCATGCTGTTTCCAGGTGGTTGGCTAGCGATGAAAAATGTTTATGTATCTCTCTCTCTCTCTCTCTCTCTCTCTCTCTCTATATATATATATATATATATATATATATATATATATATATATATATATATATATACATACATACATATATATATATACAGAAATATATTATATATATATATAAATATTATATAAGGTTAACAGATATGTTCATGCTACGATTCTGCAGAATCTTCCGGATTCTAAAAAAATCCCATTCTCAGATTTTGGCTCCAGCCCGATCTGGAAATCCCCAGAATGATCAAATCTTTTTCTTGATGTGTCAGCGAGTGTCGAAAATTCATAAAATATGGAGAATTTGAAAAAGACGTACACTAAAACCTTGATTTCGTAAAAGTAAATAGCCAAAAATTACGTTGAACTTTGGGATAAATTGCAAGCATATCTTTAGATAACATATCTTTAGATCTCAAATTAGATCACCGAATTGATGAAAAAAAGTGTAATTTATTTCGGATGAAAATTCAAACACTCAAGGTACAAATTACCAAAAATGTTGAGGCTTAAGTCAGACAAATAATTTAATATGCTTTTAAGCTCCTCTATTTCATTATATCGTCCTTCTCCGGGGGTGTGATAACTCAGGTGGTCAGCTTTAATTAGCAGAGTGCCAAATTTTCTAGCCGCGGTGTCAGGGGTGGGTACCTCAATTGCATGACTGTAGCGTAATTAATGTTTTCGCCTTCCAGCTTTCCAGTTCTTCACGGTCTGTCTTTGTATGGTGGCGGTCTATAATATAAGTAGTTGATGTTCATTTTTACTTGATTGCGTAAAATTAAACCTTGTTTAAAACTAAAAATGGCACAAAGAGCATTGGCTCGACAAGTCGAAAGATCCGTTGCTCAAGTCCCCGCAAAGGAAATATTTTTGCTCTTGTGATTGGTCCGATTCCGCCTTCCCCACCTCTCCTGTGCCCGTCCTTTACATGTGATCCTATCCATTTTCCTTATATCTATTTCCGTGTGAATGAATATTTTTTCGCCACATTAGATAATTATTAATTACGGGAATCCAGGCAATTACAGGAATCCAGGAGCCAGATGAACGCCTGCTCCATTGTTTTGAGTTTGAGTGGAGGGTCAGAGGGTGGGAGATATGCTAAGATGGATACTTTATAGCATTGGCCAAAGGGAATGTTGTGTTCGGAGGCATGTTTGGGGATTGGGAGCATACCAATAAGGGAGGAATTGTTACATGAGGCTCCTCGATGGTTATTGATTCTAATATTAAGGGGTGTGCTATACTGTCCAATATAAAAGGCAGGGCAAAGTTGGCACTTGAGAAGGTAAACTACATTGCTGGAGGTACATGAGGAGTAGGGAATTGTTGGGAGAGAGTTAAAGAGCGGGTGGGAGAGGGATGGGATTCTGGTTTAAAAAATAGGACATATTTTGCATCTAGGTTTATTGCAGGGCATGGGAGTGGTTTTGTGACGGGGTGGGGATTTAAGGAGTGGATTTGTTGATTTGAGGAGATCTGATAAGTTGACGGGGCGTTTGAAAGTAACAGAGGGACATTTAGGGAAGAGGTTGGCGGTGGAATTGTGGTTTTTGAGGGTAGGGTAGGGGTCTTTTAGGATAGAACACAGAGATTCTAGGCCAAGGTAGTATGTGCTAAAAATTGAAAGAGGGTGAGTCTCTGCAGTGGAGGAAGGTTTGGGAGGGTTAGAATGTCTTCGGATCCTTTTGTTAAGGAGGGATTCAGGATGACCTCGTTTGAGGAGGGAATGGTGTAGATTTAAGAGGAAATGATCAAGGGAGTCGGGGTCATTGCAGAGTCTGTGTCCTCTAATGGACAAGGAATAAGGAATGGAGGGTTTGGTGTGACATGGGTGGCAACTGTTATAATGTAAGTATTGTTGTTTGTAGGTCGATTTTATATGCACAGAAGTGTGACATTTTTGGTCGATTAATGATACGTTTACATCTAGGAAGGTGATTTGGGAGGAGGAAGCGGTAGATTTGAAGGAGACAGAGGACGAAGCATTGAGGTCGGAAATGGAAGTTTTCAGGGAATCAGGACCATGTGGCCAGAGAAGGAAAATGTCATCGATATATCTGATCCACAATAGAGGTTTCAGAGGTTGCTTTAACAGGAATGTTTTTTCTGTGAGACCAAGAAAGAGGTTTGCATAGGAAGGGTTGAACCTGCTACCCATGGCACAACCCTTCACTTGCAGGAAGAATTCATAGTTAAAGGAGAAGGAATTGGGGGTGAGGATGAACTCGGAAAGGCTAAGGAGAAAATCAGTGCTGGGTGAGTGTGGCTTAGTGAGTTGGGAGAGGTATTTTGGAGAGCGGAGATACCTTTTGAGTGGGAAATGGATGCATACAGGGATGTGGCATCTAAAGTGGCCAGAGTAATCTCGGTATCTGGCGAGAGGGAGGTTGATTTTAGCCTTTCCAGGAAGTGGTACGAATCTTTGGTGAATGACGGTACGGAGTGGACTTTCGGCAGGAGATGGTGGTCCACAAATGCAGAGATTCTTTCCGTTGGGGTTTGACGAGAGGATAAAATCGGACGACCGGGATTACCCGGCTTGTGAATCTTCGGAAGGATATAGAATGAGGAGTGCGTGAGAGGAGGGCCTAGTCTGAAGGAGATAGACCATCATTTGGCCCATTGGCCACGAGAAATTCAATTAGTTCCTCCTGAAGTGCGGGATTTGGATTTTCAGGGATTTGCCGGTAGGCAGAGGTATCCGAGAGTTGTGCGTCAACCTCCCTTGTGTAATCTGATCTGTTTAAGACAACAATCATTGAACCTTTGTCCGCCGAAGTAATGATGATCTTAGGATTTTTAAATAAACTTCTTAGATGTGAGGATTCGGTAGGAGACAGGTTTTTTTGTATGTTTCTGCGTTTTTGTCTCTGTCCACTAGGGCTAACTTCATATACATTACTATTCACGCCCGTGAGACTTTCAAAAAGTTATATATACATATATGCCTGTCTCACATATAATATAATATTATTAGGTAAGCTACCGGTTAAGGTAGGTTTTTGGATGGACACAACTATCAAATAAATATTTTGTAACTCCTAACAAAACCCAATCCAGCAACCTAATCTACATCAGGTCCCTCTTCATCTCTGTGTACTTCATTCCTCCCTTCATCCCGTCCAACATCCCTATCCTGTTCCTGCCCTTTCCTCGCTTGCCCAACATTCTCCCCTCTATTACCTTCTTCAACATTCCACTACCGCTCAATATGCCTTTCATCCATTTTTCCTGCCTCCATAGGATTTCTCTCAACAAACCCCTCTCCTCGCCCACCATCTCCAGTACTTCCTCATTTGTTTTCCTTTCGGTTCATTTCACCTTCTCCATTCTTCTCCACACCCACATTTCAAAAGCCTCCAATCTACGTCTATCCTCCTGCTTCAGCGACCACGTTTCCGCGCCTTACTTAACTACGCTCCATATCACAGTTTTTACGAGTCTTGTCTTAACATCCCTACTCAACGTCTCCGTCATCAACTCCCTCCTCCTTGCGTAGCGCAATACTTTGACCGTGTTGGTCCAAAACTCTTCCGAGATATGTAAACTGTTCTATGTGTGTATATATATATATATATATGAGTCTGACCTGAAGAAGGCCTCGGAGAAGGCCGAAAGCTTAAAAAATCTACATGGTCAGTGTTCTTTTGCGTGTTATCTATTTTATTCTGTGTTCTGTTGTGCCGTCCAAATGTTATGTTGCTCTCGTGAGTACTTTCACATCATCTATATGTATATGTATATATATATATATATATATATGTATGTATGTATAATCTTGAAATTGACGCACTCCGGCGACGCACAAACACACAAACACTAGGTTAATAAATATTAAACACACAGAAACAAAAGAAGGACACTTACAGTAGATATTTATGTTTCGACGGCACGGCCGTCGTCATCAGAATGCCATCAGAATGGCAATAAATAAATAAATAATGGAAAGAATATATATGTTCCTAATTCCTCTTGAGAAAGGTGGTTGCACCACCGAAAATTCGAGAACTAGTGAGTCCCACTTTTATATGTTTAGTTTCTGTGTTTGCTATGACTATTTAGTGAATTATATATATATATATATATATATATATATATATAGTTAGCTGTCGTAGCTATCTTTGATTAAATCAAAGAGGGCATCCTTCGCTTTGACCCCGAGTATATATATATATAATAACAGACATGCCAACTTTCAAAAATGAAAAATCGGGAGGACATGCCAACTTTCAAAAATGAAAAATCGGGAGATTTTTAGAAGTGTATCACGAAGTAATCACTTTTAATTACCACAATATTTGCATGGCACCTTAATCCCTTTATGACACTTTGCCAATTTTTAATGAATGTCACACTTTATTAACATGTTAAGCTAAGTACACAATTTGAACAATTCATCAAGAACGTAAGAAGGAAAAATCGGGAGTCTCCCGCTTAAATCGGGAGAGTTGAAGAATGACATTGTGGTTTCACTCTTGTTTCGTCGTGGTGAATTATGCAAGAGGGAACAACACAGCATTTGTACCTCTCTCTGCTCAACAGTTGGTGTAGCAATGCGTTAATATACGAGCAGTAGCTATAAATCCTACCTGGATTATTTCCTTGACCTCGAAAATATAAATCACACCGTTGTATGCACCATCTATTGGGTTTACAAACGATAGTCGAGTCCATTTAGATATATCCAAGTCCTACCGACAAACGTATTAGCGATAGTTTTAAACTTCGGCTCCTTTCACTTCAGTTTTTTCCCCGAACGCTATTGGTTATTTTCCATATTTTAAACTGTGTTTGAATTAAAATTTCCTGGGATTCCAACCCTAACGGAAACTGCAGAGACAGACGTTTAGGAAATGAGAGAAAATTATTTTCGAGAACCTTTTACAGCAGAATTATCGCCGGGGAGATGATATGTTACCCCGGCTATATTTGGGCTCGTTATTCATTCGTCATCAAATCATTCTGCGATCCGAAAATATGATTCACAAATGACGAAATAGGAGGAGGGGGATTACTCGCGGACAAGAACCAAGCCAAGGGCCGCGTCAACCACTGCTGACACATCCCCCAGTCATCCTCACTGCCTCAATGTGTACCCCCCTGGGACTCATGAGACGCGGCGTGAAAAGAAAGCAACCATTTTCACTTTGCTGGAGCTATTATGGAGCATCAATAATCACATGCCATGGTAGTCGATAGCCAAACATTTAATATTAAAGTAGAAAATTAAAAAAATGCCCAAATCAAAACCACTGGAGAAACACTCAAATTTAAAACCAATTTCATTTTAAGGAGAACCCATTGTAATATGAATTATTGAGCACAAAAACCATTTCGGACAAATGAACACGAAACAGATCAATCAACCAAAATGTTCGTAGATGTCGTGAGATTTCACCCAGTACTATGTCCCATACGGCGTGTGAATATTCACACACATCAGGATAGGGGGGGCAGTTCCTTTCCCTGTACCGGTTATGGTTTCCCAGGAAGATCTGGTAACCGAAAAATCACATAGGTGGAGCTGTAGGAGCCCAGAGAGGCTTACCCGGGAATCGAACCCGGGCCCTCCGGTCAGTAGTCCAACGCTCTACTCCTGGATTACCGCGTGATCACCACCGTTACGACGACAGCCGTTTCCTCGTCAGAACTATCGATGGAATCTGACACGACCACTACTAAATGCTTATTTAAATTAAAGCGCTAGCACACTTGGACGAAATCAGAACAAAACGTTTGCGCATGCGCAACAATTTGAAAGCCGAAAGAAGAGTTGGATCGTGTGTCAAAATAGTATTAATTCAAAGCTTAGCACCGAGAGTTTGAATCCAATGTAATGAATATCCTGATCACAGCTACTGAGATTAGCAATGAACAAAACGTCCTTCACGCCCTACCCTTTCACCACAGTCTCCAAAAGTTCTTTACTACGCCATCTTTCCTCAACGACCAAATCTTACGTTATTCACTGTAAAATTGCAAACTTATTAAGCGAATAGACTTCAGAATCCTCCTAGACTTCAGACTCAAGAAACCCTTGCCTGTTTGCTATTGGTGCGAACAATGCCAGCGCTTACTTACGTCTTGGGAGCACCACGGATGCTGGCAGACTTGGACGCAGTCCACTGAATGACGTCAAGCCATCGTCTGGACAGACTGAGGGGACTCCGCCGACCGTGACACGGGCCATTGTGGGACAGCTGTGGACTCCCATCTAATTGAATGGACCTGACACCAAAGCCGAAACTTTGTAATAGATATTACGATGAGCTGGGCAGCGAGACAAGGGGTTGCAATGGCCTTCCCTTCCAAATGCTACGAAAATAATGCTCCCTGGCAGTCCTCCGTCTTTCAGTTTTCTACGTCTTCTCTCGCAACCGGAAAGATAACCCTGATTCTTTAAATCATTTTAAAAAATAATTCTCCTTCGGTACTTAATAAGCACCAGTAATCACTACCATAGAGACGAGTCATCATTCCAGTGGAAGCAGTGCCCTAATTGGGCCCCACTGGCCCAAGCACTTGAGCCCATGGGGGTTAAGTCTAAATCCAGGACCGATGACCAATGAGAGATCCACGATCGCGTCCTTTTCATTTTTTGAGATTGGAAAAAATAAAACGGAGGGAAAAGAAGACAAACGAAGAACGGTCGGCGGTCACCGGATTCTTAAAAAATTTTATGATTGAACACAAACGTCGCACATATACTACAAGATCTGGGATAGATACTTTTAGGTATGCCAAGACGCTAGAGATAGGTTCACTATTGCGAATAGTCTGAATCCGACATAAAAGATATGATTCAGCCCCTCGATTAAATTAATTTGGTCCGTTCGATTAGAATCGGTCAATTTATTTTTTCAATTTCAATTTTTGAGGTACCTTATTTTTGATACCCCAATCCAATTTCGTTAATTTTTACAAAATACAAAATATGAGTTAAATACCCTTCCTTTCCATAGTTTTCCCCGTTCGCACTTTATCTTTTGTTGATAAATCCATCCAATATTTTCATAATCGATTTCTCGTGTAGATATTTCCCAATTTGTTGGGCGTTATGGATAGCTTCCAGTTTGGGTCTTCCCTCGGCATAAATTGGGCAATAAAGGACTCATGTGTATTGCCCTATCTTCCTCCATCATGCATTCACACGTCCCCTCCTTTTTTTCCCTATATTATGAAGGCATGATCTAAACTCCCCGTGTCCTTTTAAAATTTGCGTGATTTCTTTGTAAGTTTTAAAGTTGATCTTCATTCTTTCCTTCACCCTAGGTAGGAATTGTCTGGTTGTTTTCCCCTTTTCTAATATTTCCCATTCCTGTTCCCATTTCTCCGGGAAACACGCTCTTATAACCTTCCTGTTCCTGCTCCATTTTCAGCTGGAGACAAAGTTACGTCTCCTATAGTAACCTCTTCCATCTGCTTCACCCGTGATTTGATTCTTCTTCCCTCTATTGAGAATTTCATCGGCTGTATCCCGGTTATTATTTGTAGATCTTCATTACAGACCTCACTGTAGCTTCCGGATATTGCAATTAGGCAAGATCTTTGGTCCTCCTCCAGTTTCCTCCGGATTCTGCTGTAATTTAACCTCTCTCCTCACACCTCACAGCCGTATGCCAATATTGGGATGGTGACTCCGTTGTATATAGTCCTTAGGCTATTTGTGGTGATGCCAAATCCTTTTCTTTACAGCCTTCGTAAGTAGTTAAATATTTTCTTGGCCTTGCCTGCTCGATTACATTGGTAGGACGGACAATTGTCACAATATAAGAGAGATAGAACTGCTGAATGGATAGATTCAAGTATTCCTTATTCCGTCGCACTATTCGCGGAAACACCTCAAGGTGGGAAACACGAAGAGAGAAATGGTTAGGCACTGGCGAAAATACTTAGGAGCACACAAGTTAACATTACTCCCTCAAATAACTTCATGGCTGGCGCCCTCTTACTTCTCGCCTCGCGCCTACCTACCCCACCTATCCTTGTGTTGGATGGCGGGGTGTCACGTAGATATACTGTACTTGTAGATATAACGTATTTGTGAATTGTCCGCCCTTCAAAATTGCGGTATTCTAACTGGTAATTAGTGACGGCGTTTCTTGCGAGCCCACCCTTTTTAATGGATTTTCTTATTTATTTTCTTAAGTTAGTCAGTTGAGTAGTTACAAACGGTGTAATATTTACAATTTGTGCAACGTAAGTTGCATGAATGATGCCCTTTCACTCCCCATCCATTCACCCTTACGGTGGATCTAGGGGTGCCATGTGTGTGTGTGTAAGTGAAATGGCTGACGACTTAACGCCCCCTGCCACACGTCCTTAAGACGGCCTGTGGGGTAATGTATGTAGATGCAGATGTAGATGAAGTTCTGTGCATGGTTGAGGGATGGATACGGCTGCTGGGAAGGCGGGACAAGAGGGTGAAGGAGGCACCTACCGAGAGAAGCAATGAGATGATGTAAAAGTTAAAAGTAGCGATAAGAAGTTGGGAAAGAAAGATAAGAGGGAAGAGAAGAACAGACCTTTTCAATTAATTCAAGCGTGGTGGAGAGTATCCACCAATGAAGAATGATTTATATGTTGATTTCCTTTTACCTATTTACACAGTGCTCCGTAAGCTACAGCTAGGATGTGTGGCAGGGGATGAATGCACACCAGACTACTTTTGATCCAAAATATTTTCCCTCCCAGCAAGGACGGACAACGTTATTCTGATCCCTTATCATTCATGTGAAAAATGACATCTTAAATCTATCTGTTCTGCACTTAATCTCTCTAATTTTATTGACATGTTCTGTTCTATCGTAATATGGTGGAGCTAATAATGCACTTTTAACATCATTTTCTAAGGAACGTCCTTCCAGTTCATGGAAGAGTTTTAATCTGTACACCATGCATGGGATTTAAGGATATTACTATTCTGTGAGCCAGGATAGTAAGATCAGAGTAGTGTGTAGTTTAACCCTACTCCAGTAGACTACAGACAATAGTATTAGTGCATTTAAACTACTAAAATTTATGCAGCATCACGTAAAATACGATTTTAGTTCAAGTAAATTTTTCATCGTCTTTTGATCTGAATGAAGTACAAATATCACAGTGGCAGGACAAATTTTATTTCGCTCCCAATAAGTCGTGAGATAAAAATTTCCTCTCTATAATTCCTCAAGACGCCTCAAGGTGGTGGCTTAATTGATAGTCAGCGTACTTCGAATTCCTCGAATTATTCCCATCTCTTTTTTTTCTAAAAGAAGACTGGAAATCTTTTTCGGGACGCGCTCACACTCGCTTCGCCTTTGCCTAAATCTCACGTTTCTCCAGGCGGTTCGACGACAGCCCATACCCAACCACCGGATTTCAAACACGGGAGGCCACCTGGAAGTGTCCTGGACATTTCTTTTGTACTAACACGGCCGTACAAGTGAACTCTGTGGGTGAGGATGAAAGGGAAACGCAGCTTTGCAGACGTGAGGAGACTGGCGAGGATGATAAGATTGGTTTTTTTCCTAACTAAAAGTTAAAGCAACCAAAAATAAATCGGAAACGATAAAAGATATTAGGTGACAGCATTACTCTGTCCCTATATTTATTCGGGCTTCTGAAAGCACTTGAAAGAGCCAGAATCTCCTTTGAATTATTTCAGACGCCTCTCATACATACGGACATACGTAAAACGGGTCCCGCTTATGGTTTCCGTGAAAAGTTTCTCCTTCCCGTTCGTCTCCATTAAATAGAACTAAATTAATTCTGACACCTTAAGGAAACAGGGTTCTCACGTGACATGACGCAACTGATGTGTGAAATATCCGATTTAAAGTCAGAAACGACTCTTGAAGAAGATCAACAAGCACCCAGGTGACCTCTTTCAGCGCAGGAATCCAACAGGTAGTGAGGTACATAGATTCTTATTATGTAGTTCTTGGAGGAGTCGCCCGACGGTTGAGGTCATTTTGAGCCAATAAGGGTTAATGTGGGGATGTTCCATATTCTGAAGGGAGGGAAAGGTTGAGCAGAACTCGAACAGAAGCTTGGGCAGAAGAAAAAAGAAGAAGAGGTGGAAAATCCAAATTTTTTAGGGAGGAATTACCACAAATTTAAGGTAAAATGACGGGCACAAAGAACGAATAAAAAAATTTTTTTCTTCTTAATGAAACAATTATTGATTGGAACATCTTATCTGCAAAAATATTCGAACCCTTTCCTTAACAGTGTAAATACTTTTTAAAAAATATGTAAGGAATACACGTAATAATTTGATTGATGTGTTGTGTAAAATTATATGTAACACCTTAATTTTTGATTTTTTCTTTTTGATTGGGAAACTGATGTTAATCAGATGGAGATTTTATTTTTTTTTTGTTTTACACATTTGTGTTTGGAAGTTTCCGAAAAGTGTATTTTTTTTACGGACTGATTTTATTTGTTATCTTTTGTGATATTGATTCACGACATGTGACGTCGTGTAATTTTTTTTCCAAGGCACGTTTGATTTTAATACTTTGGACTTGTGTTCCAACTGACATTGTCTATTTGCACACGTAAGTTTTAATAATGATGATTAAAGTACTTTCAAGGAATAGAGGAAGGGTGAAAAGAGTAATCTGACGGCAGCATTGACCCACTCTCGAATATAACAGGTAGCAATGGCTGACATAATTTCAACATCTCACTCGACGACAGGTGCACTACAATTGTGGTTCACTAAACAAATACCGGGTTACCGCAGAAAAATACCGCTATCTCCGAGATTCGTACCGGGAACTTCGGTGTGAGATATTTTTATTTTTTAATATAAAAAAATATTTTATATATATATATATATAATATTTGTTCGCACATATTACAAATATTATTTTCGCACATAGCAATAGACATATAAGGAAAGGGGATAGGAAAACACATAAAAGACCAACACAGGACATGTGGGGAAGGCGGTTTTGAGCAGATCACAAATGTAAAAATATTTCCTTATCCGGGATTTGAACCACGGACCTTCCAGTTTCCGGGCGGATGCTCTACCAGTTGAGCTAATAAGGAAACCTAATTTACATTGAGATCTGCGATCTTATAAATCGCCAAAGTGCTCCCATAGATGTTGCCCGAGAGATGGCGTTATGGAGCTGTTTATATATATATTCAAATACGAAATTCCGCCAAACGGCGAACAAATATTCACATAGAAAAAGATATAAATTATATATATATATATATATATATATATATATATATATATATATATATATATATATATATATTATTTTTTCAATTAAGGCATAAGGTAAGGGTTATGAAACTTTACTTGTGTTTAGGATTTAGGTTAGGGTATGGGATATTCAGGTAGGGTCAGAAGGTGGTAGGTTAGGAAGTTCGGGAGAGCAAGGACCTTGATTTTTCCTTTTACTGTTGTACTGAGATGGTTTAGGATTAGGTACAGGAAAATCGCGATACGATTGATTTAGGGTCGGATGAAGGGTGATATTTCTGGAATATATTGTTCTTCTTCTTTTCTTTTTAGGGATGCCGGATAAGGCTTTAATAATTTGATGCGGGTATGGGTATTTGCCGGACATTACAGTGATTGATGGGAGTTGTAAATATGGAGGATTACACCTGCCGCGACCTGCTGGAGAGCACGTGATAGGTCTGGTTCTCTCTCTCTCCCGATTAAACCCCTCGTCGCCTCCCCTCGCTTGACACTTTCTCCCGTTCCACCCCATTTCGACCTCTTTCGAAGGGACTGGAGGGGTCGGAGGAGGGGGGGTTAGAGATGGACCAGCGCGGTGGTGTGAGTCACCTCCATGGGCGATCCAGAGAGAGAGAGGGTTTAGGGATGGGATAGAGGGGGGAGACCGCGTGTGACACCACGGTGGAGTGATGGCAGCTGCCCGCGTGGGGAGAAGGGGAACGGCTCGCTGGACCCGAAATTGGCACTCACCCCCTCCCCTCACACTCTCGCGGCGGGACACTCAAAAGAGAGTCAGCCTCCTTCTCATTACGAGTAAGATCATTTCTTCGCATTTTTCTTTTAAAACTCCCTCCCTCACTCCTTTTTAATATGAACTGTGAGACGTACGGGAATATCAAACGGGCGTATTTTTTGTACACGAAAGTATCCGTATTAATTTTAACACGAAAGTGTTTCTCATCACGAATAATGATGTTTTCCATCACTTGCTTGTACATGTACACAGAATAGTTAAAAGAATGTTTTGTTCTTTAAATTAATTCATTGGTGGAGTCAAAAAGAGAGAAATATGCACAATTGAGTCACGAAAAGATTCAAGTACTCGTTCGATTTTAAAAAAATAATATTTTTTGAAAATCAAACACAAGCGCTGGAAATAATTAAAACAAACTCCAGTACCAAAATTAAATGAATACACCAAGCGACACAACCATTGCATGATGTACATAGACATTGTACTTGAACGAGATCTGTACCAGAACTAACATGCACTGAAATGCATGCACGAACTATTGTTTCTGCACATTGGACCAATCCACTAGCACCTTCCGCCACACGCCCTTGCGGATGCTCGCAGTTTATTGTAAAGATGTAGAAGAGTGGTCGTTCAGTGGGTTATAAGAGCACTGGGCTACTGACTGGAGGGTTCGGATTCGATCTCTGGGTGACCCCCCTGAGAACCCTAATCTTCACCAAAACTGTGTGATTTTTGGGGTGCCAGGCCTTGCTTGTAGGGAAACCACAGGTGGCAAAAGGAATTGGCCGTCCTTATTTCCCTGTTAACGATTGATCATCACACGCCGTTGGGCTTAGTATTAGATGAGGTTAGATCTGGTGATTTCCCGGCGTATTTGCTTGATGAAGTTTTCTCGGGTCCTCCGCCGGGTCAGGGGTTCCGTATTGGCCGACGTTTCGATGTTTGACTCGTGAATCGTCTTCAGGGTGGATGAGTGCCACTCCGCTACTGTTCGGGAATCAAGGATCTTTTTATCGGAGCCATTGATCGTCGCCTTTACAGCCGTCAAGGCTATCAAGGAAAAAGGCTTTTTTAGTTAGTTGCGAAGTTACTTGCCCGCGCCGGTGGTGTGGTTACAGGGACCGAATAATTAAAGAAGCAATTGAAATAAGAATGGTGAGACGTAATTTCAACAGAGATTCCGCATATTCCCTCAGCAACGCAAGGAAACCGGTGATGATGAAAGTTACAAAAGGAAGGAACAGACCATAACGCCACGGTGACCAACCGGGAGGCTCCCCACCACTGAAAAATCACGAGTCGCCTGACCCGTGGGCTCATGTATATACAGAGTGGCACTCGTCTCCCCTGAGGACGATTCACGAGTCGAGCATCGAAATGTCTGCTAATATGGAACCCTTGATCCAGTGGAAGACCCGAGAAAACTTCATTAGTACTACGTGACTTCTACCCTCGTCTATCAAACCGACCTTAGGTTTGATGACTGTGATTAGTAGTATCAGGATACGTAGTACAGAGAAGGGAAACAAACACTTCGCAAGCCCTTTGCTAGGATAACCACGCTTACCAAACTGAAGGTAGGTGAGTGTGACAAACTAACTAAACTAGTCAAAACTCGATTTACATTCATATAACCCCTTTATATATTTACCCCTTTATTTATTTAAATTCATATAACCCCTCTAATATAACTTTAAATGGAGCATTATTAAATATTAGCGATTGCCGAATCCAACTGAAAAAAGGCAGAAGGATTAAATTATTCCCGTTGATACAACTTACGAGTTGTGTTCAAAAAGTAACAAGAATTTTCTAATTCCGCATAGGGCATAGCCTACTATAGTCTATCATGAGCTCTTGCCACAAGTTCAAGTAAAGATAGAGCTCATTCAGTACTAAGCCCAACGGCATGTGAAATTCACGCATCAACAGGGCAATAGTAAGGGGAACCAATTCCTTATTCCCTGTGCCGTCTGTGGTTACCCGGGATGATATAGTACCCGGAAAAAAACACATAGCTTGCGTGAAGCTGAGAGTTCCCAGAGGGTTCGGGAATCGAACCCAAGCCCTAAGGTCAGTTGCCAGTGATCCACTCACTGGACTACAGTGTACCATAACTCTTTTACTGCGAAGACAAATTATTTAATTATTAAATGATCATTTCATTACTGACAACTTGCACAATGTCTTCTTTGGTGATTTAGGACTAATAATTTTTTCTCTTGATAAAAAAATGGCCGAAATAGTGAAGTAAATAAGATTGAGGAACCTTCAGTAAGGAGATTTTGGCGACACGTCCCCCTTCTTCCTGTCCAGAAGCCTCAGGTCAACCCTTAAGGCCAGCCCCTAAAAGGTTTCGGGATGACAGAGAAACTAAAAAAAAATTAAATCCCTACAACTCATCCTGAGTGCCAGGTGCACATTTCGAAACGACGGCGGAGGCACGCGACTTGAGATGGGAGCGGGAAAGAGGGAGGGGTGGGGGGAGATCACGCGTGTAAAACTTGATCCCCCTAGACTGTTTGACGCTCGCGACGCAGGAACAGGTGGGACGTCGAATGCAGTCACCGTTGGGTTTAGACGACACGAGCCTTTAAACTCCATGACGTTTCGATAGATTGCTGTGGTGCGAATTAAAGGCTTACGTCAAAAAGGGCCAAGCATCCGTTTAACTCCAAGGGGGCCCATTGGTTAGGGTAACCATGGCAATATGTGCTAACAAAGAATACGGTTAATTACGAAAATTTTAGTCGTTCTTAGGTATTTCGTATGCTTAATTATACTAATTCCAAGAAACTGCGGGAGATACCACAACAGTAACTTTAAACGGAGTAATCCGTTAATATGCATTTCAAATTAAACAATTTCAGAGAGTAAAAATCATTCGCCTTGACCGGGATTCGAACCCGGATCCCTCGATGTTTGGCCGAGTGGTTTAGCCAGTTAAGCTATCGATGCGTCCTCTTAAACTATGAAATTGTTTTTGGGCTTTTAAAGAAACAAGTTGTTGTGACGAAATACCGTACATACAATGTCACGGGTATTCGTAGGCATTCATAGGTATTTGGACATCGAGGGATCCGGGTTCGAATCCCGGTCAAGGCGAATGATTTTCATGACTCTGAAATTGTTGCATCTTAATTATACTGTTTGAAGAACGATAAACAGTTTTTCTTTCTATTTACCCATAATTTCTGATGAGTTACACATTAGTTGAAGATTTTACGATTTTATATTATCGACCCCATGTTCCAGCTTAAGGATAGAATACAAGTTACTGGATATTGGAGAACGTATCTGAGTTGAAAAACTAGTCCAAACTCGATTTACTATAATATAACCCCACTTTAAAGAGCATATTAATAAATATTAGCAACTGTCGAATCCATCTAAAAAAAAAAGAAGTAACTAGAATTTTGTAATTCCGCATAGTCTACCATAGTCTATCGCAGTCTTGCCACAGGGTCAAACGATCAGTTAAAGAGTGCTAATTACAATTTCAACGCCGTTTGCGAGGAGCAATACGAAAAAAAAACACCCTTATTTGTGGCGAAACTTCATGGCTTTTACACCACCACCAGGATAATGCAACTGCTCACATTGCTCACTGCTTGTTGTTCGTGTGAAATTTTGGCAAAAAACAGCACTTTTTATGATGTCCCAACGTCCACATTCGCCACACATGGCCCCGTGTTAGCATAAAAAAAGAGAATATTTAAGGGCCGTCGTTTCACAAGCATTGTCGATATTAAAAAACGCATCGCTGAGAGATTTAGAAGATAGAGTAACAGAAATTTTTTCAGGATTGGAAAAAGCGCTGGCATAAGTGTATAATATCTAATGGGAGACTACTTCGAAGGGAATAACATTAATACATTGACGAATAAATGAAATTATTTCCAAATAATTCAAACTCCCGTTATTTATTAAGTACACTTCGAATATCGCGTAGGTACGATTTCTTTACAACCACAAGTATTTACATCCGTAATGAATGTTTGGAATTTAAACATGTAATATGGGAGTTGATCTCGGCGTTTCGTTGGGGTTGGAGAAAATGTTTACAGATTTGTTAAAAAAAGCGAATACGACCAATAGGGAGTAGCCATTAGGTTAGCGGTCCGACATGAGTAAAGGAATAGCTGAAGCAAACGTTAAGATATGAACGCCTCCTCACAAGTCGCATATGTATGAATTACTTCACGGCCTGACGAGACTTCCGCCTTGATTTGCCAAGTCCCTAATGTTTCGAAATTTTAATGGACTGACATATTCAACTCCACAATCGCGTGGCGCTTCGGTCACCTTGAGACGAGAAACTGAGATGGCTACTTCGCTCGCTCATCAGATCATCTTATCGTCTTCCTTTGGCAAGTAAGACGTTTCTCGTTAGCAAAAAGGTTTCACAGTGGGCATGGAAAATTTAATTTCAATTAAATTTAAAATTTAATTCATATCCCTCCAAATGTTAATCGCAAACACAACTTTGCTTTTTGAAATCGATGAGTATTTTTAAAATGTTGGTGGAACGGACATTTTAAATATATTTCCAATTGGAATATTTGTCAAACACGAGATGACAAAAAACTATATTCTGCTTGGTACTTAGCAAGCCACCGCTAGGCTGTGTGGTAGGGATATATATATATATACTCGTATATCACACATCAGGGTAGGGGGGCAGTGCTTTTTCCTGGGTCGGTTATGGTTTTCCAGGAAGGCCTGGAACCCGAAAATAACATGGCTTTGGGGGTGGCTGAAGGTGCCCAAGAGAGACTTCCCCGGAAATCGAACCCGGGCCCTCTGGTCAATAATCCAGCCCTCCCCCCCTGGATTACCGCGACCCATATATATATATATATATATAGAAATATGTATATTTTTGTATAAACATATATATATATTTCTATAAATATTACCCTCAGAATACCATTCTTAAGGTTTCAGCACCCCCGTGTTTATCCACGTGTAAAAACATTCAAAAACTGTTGATCATGGTAACCGCAGGTGCATGCACTACGGTTTTTAAGCGAGAATTACTTCTCTAATTAAAACAGAAAAAACACGATTAGCTTCGCGCATCAATCTCTCAAAACAGAAATTTAAGCGCTTTTCATTACAAATCATTTCCTCGTTCCGCGAATAATACCAGAAGATATCCTATGGCAAATTAATTCACAAAAAGAGGAGAATAGGTAAAAAAATTTCATGGATTCCACTAAATGCGACCCAGGTCCCGGCACATTACGCCATCCTCTGGTCCTGAAGACCTGAAACCTATGTCGTGATGATAAAAATCATTATGTGGAATCCATCAAGTTTTTTTTTCATTTCTTTCCTCGAAGTGTATCAACAAAGGTTACTGTGTTGAAAACTGGCGCAAGGACGAACTCACGAAAGTCGGCGAAAACAAGTGCAAAGAATTGGAGTAAGAGCGCGGTTTTAGAGTTATTTTTAGCATAATGGGGTGATAACCCGAAGAAAATCAGTTTTGTGGCCGAAAGAACTCAAAATTACAAGTTCCGTCTGACCAATCAAATAGTGATCCTTGGCACGCGTGAACTCGTTTAAGCATGACCAAAATCCCAGCGTTGCAAACTAAATAGCGATTAATACAATGTTTATTTTTCCGTATGGAATTCAGGTGATTTAAAATCGTATCGTTTCAAAGGAGAAATCGTGTTTAATTAAATAATAATATGTATTCCATTTCATTCAGACTGTAAACAGAAATAATAACGACACTCATTCTCTCTCCGATTGTTGAATGAAACTACCAATCAGAGTTCAGAGAGCAGGAGATTTCGAATAGACTAACGATTGTTGCGTTTGATTCCTGCGAATTCAATGCTAATTTTTCGAATGCGTTTCGAAAATGTACTGCCATTGCTTCAAGCACTGACAGTTCGTTGCGAAATCGATCGACATTCTCGCGATTTTAAATACAAAAAAAACTCAAATATCGACACGAAATGCAAGCCTTATGGAAGCTGCTTTGAAAGGTTAAATACATTTCATTTTCATAAGTTTTCCTCTACTTTGTAAGTCTAAAATGCACTCCATCAAATGATAGTGATATAACAGTGTCTCTCCAGTGTTATCCTATATAGAAACAGACATTGAAACTACAAGGTTTTATTCTACATGCTGCAGAAATAAATTTCGATGGTTTATGCCGTTATGGCAATGGAGAACTGACACCCGAAGAATAGCGGATTAATGTTGTAGAAATTAATTACGTTAAAAAAAATCCGTTATCATATGCGCATTTTTGTAAGAGTTGTAATTATTAAAAAAAGCAGCACTTACTCGCCTTCGTCAGAATTATATTAATTAATTTGTACCAAATACAACATAAATAGGTTGTTGGTTTCAAAATATGGCGCCTCAGAGCTCTTTGAAAGTAAGTTTTCGAGGGAAATTTTTACATATAGTATTCATAGGAATATTTTATGATTGCTGGAAAAACTATCACATTCACATCACATTGAATTGATTTCGTAAAAATCACGTGCATTATCTCTCATCATTCACCGCCATTAATGCCTGAACCAAGGTGGCACTTCGACTCGCGTGCAATCCAGATCCAACTTCCTCAAAACAAAAACAAAACGAAAACCCAACGCGAAATTGTCCGCTTGATGTTTTTATAAACAAAAGCGGGGGTCGCCCTTTAGCGCGGCGCACGCGGAAGGGTGTTTGTTCTCCGTTGCAAAGTGTGCGCGCGCGAGCCCCAGATCACGGAGGCACCTCAAAGGCACGGACGCCGTCACCCAAGGTTATCTATCCTTTGAGTCTCTTGAGCTCGACGGGAGCTATTTTGGGAGTAGAAGCAAAAGACGTTTTCCCCCATTGTAAAACGAGCTCTTTTTGAACATTCCCATGACGAATGAATGAATCGCATCGAGGATGATGCCCAGATATTCACTCTTCGGAAAACGTTGATATTATTCACTCCTTTCCAAGACATGGCTTTTTTTAGGCTCTTATTTTTTTTAAATTTGAATCAATGTTTCCCGGTTCAAATTTAAAAAAATCTCTTCTTGAGAGGAGAATTTCTATAAAAAATTGCAAATTTCCGCATAAAAAATGATTCATATTTTTAAAAAATATATGTTTCGTGATTTTTTTAAAAAAGCAGAATTATTTGTATAACCAGATTAATCACATGAAACAAATCACAGAAAAAATAGGTTTTTTTTACAGAAATGAATATTAATGGGGGTATCGGGATAGTGTAGATGCACATAGCGTACTGACTTCACACTCCAGGGTTTGAATCCCGGGGCTGACAGGATCTTTTTCAGTGAGTGGTATCCCGTACCCTCCTTAAGGTTCCTTGTGAAGAGCACGCAGTAAGTTAAGTACGCCGTCCGCCAAATGGGACTTTAATTTGTTTTACGCTTTTCATTTAAGGAGTAGTCTTATGCCGACACCGGGTTTGTCTCCACCTGTTCTTCCCCCATTTCCAAAGAATCGTCCCACCCTCAAATTATCCAATCACCCACTCCCCTTAATTGGTCTCATTTTCCTCCAAATAAATACCTCTACTTATCTCATCGTCATGGGTATTTCAATCCTAGGATTTACCTACAGCAGTCCTTCATTCTATCATATTAGAATGCAAGGCTGTATCTTCTCGGGGGAATAATGTGGTGGTTTCCCGTTGCCTTCCACATCGCAGTACTGCGGCCGATAACGTGAATTTCACTCTGCCCCATAGATGTGGCAGCTAATGCCGGGCCGACCCACTCGGTTTGCGCCACCAGTGCCTAATGGTGGAACTACTGCCTTACACTATTGGTTGAAGGGTAGCATTTAGTGGGGGTTTATTTTTCTCGTTCCGAAATACCATTATTGTGTTTTTTTCCGTTAATGTGTGGTTGTATTGTTCCGAAAAACCATTAGCAAATTTTTTTTCTGAACTGAAAAATTTTCGCAGGTCAGGGGCATCGAACCAGTGACATCCGAAAAAAAACTATCTTGTGGCAAAAATCACCATAGATTTCGGTCGCCTAATATAAAAAACTATTATTTCTTTTAAATGCTATGCTCTTACAAATAAAAAGAGAGGTTTCAGGCGTGATATGGTGGAATATCATGATTAATTAAAATTGGCAATTTTCCACAAAATGAAATTTTAATACGACCGGTTTCGATGTAACTACTTCATCTTCAGGTGATCTGAAGGTGAAAAGACCTTCTTAAAAGTCTTTTCATCTTCAGGTCCCCTGAAGATGATGTAGTTACATCGAAACCGGTCGTATTAAAATTTTATTTAGTGGAAAATTGCCAATTTTAATTAAACATACTCTGACAAATTCACGCAAAGTAATGATACCATTGTCAATGTCCTTTAGCAAGTAATTCAACATAGACAGTCCATTCCGTCTGTGAACGGCAATATATCTAATTAAATATAATTAACCCCACTAAGACGAGAGATTTTTTTGAGATATTACACAGTATACATGGTTCGTCCGGAAAATAATTGTACTGATTTTTTCCCGCCGCTCCAGGCGCGCCCAGCACCACTCTGACGGGATGCGATTGGAGGGGGGTATGTTGGCAAGCGACGCTGAAAAAGGCAGTCGGCTCTGAGCTGTGGTGTAGTGAGGAGCTCTGTTAACGCGAACCTCCACGCTCGACCCACGTCACGGAACGCGATGACGAAATTTTTGGAGCAGCGTTATTCCATCAAATTTGCGGTAAAGCTTGGAAAATCGTCTACCTAAAGTGTAGGTATGATTAACCAGGCTTATGGGGAGTCAGCCATGTCCATAAACATGATCTTTCGGTGGCACAAGATGTTCGTGGAGGGCAGAGAAGAGGTCGACTACGAACCACGGCCTGGACGCCCATCAACGACACTCACCGACGAAAATGTGCGAAAAGTTCGCGATGTACTGAACTCTGATCGTCGTCTTAGTGTTCTGATGATAGCAGAGCAGTGTAATGTGCCAAAAAAATTGTGCACGAGATTATTAGGGACCAATTACAGATGCGAAAAATGTGTGCAAAGTTGGTGCCGAAAGTGCTCAGTGATGATCAAAGACTCAATCCTTTGGAAATCGCGACACAACTTGCGGATCACTGCAAAAATTATTCACATTTTCTAGAGAACGTTTCTGTGCCGAAGATAAAGAGGAGTTTGAAAGGAACGCGATACGGGACTTTGGACGCCGTCAAAGAGGCCGTGACGACATGTCTTCGAGAGGTTCCCGATGATGCCTTCGCGGGAGCGTTCCAGGAATGGGAACGCCGCTTGAACAAGTGTATCGACTCACAAGGGTCCCATTCTGAGTAATGTTAGCTTAAGATATGAAAAAGTGTAATAAATTTTTTTTCCTGAGCTCAGTACACTTATTTTCCGGACGAACCCTGTAGTATACCAAGGTTGAAATTAGTTTTTTTTCATTTCATTTGATCAAAGAATATTAACGAAGTTACCAATGGCCCATCATGTTTACGTGTCTGGCATTTAGATAATATATAAGCCTAATAAATCGAACTAATCCAACAACCAAACCTTTATGTGTAAAACCAGGTAGAGCAAGTTAAGGAAAAGAGAGCATTTATTTGTTTGTTCAAGAAAATGGAAGAGATAACATATTATTTAGAATTTGAGCGCAATATTACGTGTGATAACGCGTTACACAAAATGATAGGGGGTTCAGTTTAAAAGAGATTATATGATTTTAAAAAATCCAGTGCATTATTTTATTGAGAGTATAGCTAAATGCTCTCGAACTTGGCACCATATCGTATTTACTAGTTTTGACGAATTAATTTTATTCACAGTTTTTTTTATTCTGTCAATAATTTCGCTCCATACAAAATCACGAACACAAATAATGTTCTGCGGAATATTCATATTCATTCCATCAAAGCTTTTTTAGAGTGTTTTCAAGCTCAGATAAGCTTTTTCTCTCGAACGACAAGGAACCAGGATAACATTGTCCGACGGCACTAAGAGGGAAGAGTATTTTGGGTCAAGAGTGGTCTGGTGTAAAATCACCCACTGCCACTCACCCAAGCGGTGGTTTGCAGGATAATATTTAAATAAATAAACAATTGGCCCGGTATGGGGAAGGTCCGAGGTTCAAGTATAGGTCTTGGAAACATTATTTTTTCTCTTAGTGATCCACACCATTCCTCCATGCCCCACCAATCCTGTGCTTGTCATTCGTGTATGTTTGATTATTTTATTAGTTGCATTTATTATCCTGCGAGCTTCTGCTAAGGTATGTGGCAGAGGGTGACTGCACACCAGACTACCCACGACTGAAAACACCATTCCCTCCTATCTCGGTCGGACAAACGTTATTTTATTTTGATCCCTTATCTTACGTGGAAAAAATGGCATCTTAAATCTATCTGTTCTACACTTGATCTCTCTAATTTTATTGACATGATCTCTTCTACCGTAGTACAATGGGGTTAATAATACATTTGTAACATCTCTGCTAAAGAGACGTCCTTCCAATTTGTTCAAGAGCTTCAATCTGTATTTAACCTTCGATCCGTTAGTGATTCTCAACCTAGCTGCTCTAATATTTTGGAAACGCTATTAAGTTTATCATAACAACTTTTCCTCTACGCTGCACGCGATCTAATTCAGCAATGAATCCATTTTTCATGAGGATCCCATATACTAGAAGCATATTCTAAATGGGGTCTAACCATCGGAAGATAACATTTCTCTTTGGCCTTTCCATCACATCTGCCTAGTACTTTTCCGATAAATCCTAGTTTTTATGAGCATTTCCAAATATTCCTCGTTCTGGTTTCACCCAAGAGAGGTCGTGAGTGAGGGTAACGCCCAGGTATTTAATCTACACATTCCAATTCGGTGTTCCGAATGCAGTAGGTGTTCGGGTGAGAATTGCTCTTTATCCAAATATTTATGACTACGCACTTTTTTAACTTGAATTCTAATTACCAAGTGTCGCATCAGCGTTGTGTAGCATTAAGGTCATCTGCTAAAACTGCTTTTTTCTCAGGTTTACGGATATATATGTAAGCCACTGCAACCTTGGCTAATAAACATATTATAGTACTAACTACGGCGTTGATATGAACTCCTCATTTTATGCTTTCTGTTGTTTTAAGCTCAACTTTGTGGGAGTTCATGTTCATTAAATAAAGAAACACAATGTATACATCCACTGTTCTTTATTATTGTACGACTAGTTTCAATGCTTAGGCGTCATCATCAGGTACTTGATGATGACGCCTAAGACAATAGCCCCTTTACAATAATAAAGAACAGTGGATGTATGCATTGTGTTTCTTTATTTAATGAATCCTCATTTTATGTTAATTGTCCACATACCTTCTCATTATATGTTAAATGTAATTAGCAATTCGCTAAAGAAATGCAGAAAGACTTAATCGTGGATGTTTCGGTGCCAGAAGGTGGCCTTCAATCAGCAGCAGCAGAAGAATCAATTGTGCAATCCAAAACACTCGCAGCGCATTCCAAATTTGGTCTAACTATAACGAAGCAGCACTTTCTTCTAGGAGTCAATTTCAAACCTATTTTCATTAAGACTGACCCGCATATTATTTTGTCGCGTGTAATTCATACAATGTTTGATGTCAGTGCAACATCCAAGCACTTGATCTGTTCTGCAATACTTAATTCTATCCCTCGTATGTTCTATTTTATTCTAAAACTTCAATGCTGTATATTTTATGACATTTCATTCTAACCCCAATCCCGTACAACACTCCGATATCCGATCCTTTTTTCCCTCTTTATGAATACAAGATTTGCCGAAGAAAGAAATCTTAAACGCTGCATTCATTTCACATCCAATCAGAAATATTCAGCAAGACATATTTAAAGAAAAGGGGGCGCTAGCATCACACGCACTCACAAGACTAAGGTAGCACTTCAAACTTCTCGCAACGTGCTAAGCTTACCAACGTCGACGCTACAGCGGTTTGACAGTATAACTCTAATATTAACATTCCAGGTATATCACGGCGCTCTACACTTCCGCGTTCAGATATAGTGTACGTAAGCAGATGGTGAAGATCTGTCGACGGGTTGCCTCTTGATATCCAGTTTCCCTAGGTCCAAACATCTACGCACGTGAAATACATTTTCCTTCGGAGCCAAAAACTGAGGACTGAATTGATTTAAAAGCAGATTTTTCTGAACAATTTCGCAACACTGAAATGCATTATCTTTTCATACTAATACATATAATATGATACGATAATATATGATATCAATAATATACAAAAATACTTTTAAACTCAACATTTTAGGTAAAAAAAATCCTTCGCTAGCTCTGCGTATTACCTAAATCTCTTAATCCAGTCCAAAATGACTATTCCTTTCCTCCCTTTACCCAGCTATCTCACCATTCTCTCCAATATACCTGTGTTCCTGTCTTCAGCATCCCCCTATGTCACCCACATTATCTCCTACATGCACTTGTCGTACCTTCTCCGAATTCCACCCAATAGCCGTCTCTCTCTCTCTCCCCACCATGCTCGGAATTTCATTGTTGGTTTTCCTTTCCGTCTATTTCATTAACACTACTTTTCCCCTTACCCACGTCTCGATTGTCTCCAATCTACGCTTATGCTCTTTCCTCAAAGACCAAGTTTCCGAGCAAGGTAAAAACTACGCTCCAAAGCACTAGTGCTCTATACTTACTTCCTTTTGGTGTCCTTTCATCAATTCCCGCCTCTTCTTCAAACGCTCCTTAGCCTTCTACGCAATCTTTCCGTTAATTAATCATCTTCTTCACTGTGCTCTATCCATTTGACTCTGTTCTATTCTTTCGATTAAATCGCGTGAAATTTTGTCGACAAACTCGAAAGGTCATGAGGGTTGCGCGATTGCAATGAGGCCACCGACCTCAGTCGAGATTGTAGAAAGAAGATTCGCGGAACGATTATCGCTCAGCTCAGGAAGGGAGATGCGGCTCTCTCGTCGGCAACACACCCGACTCCCTCCCGAAGGCGGGGTAGCAAAGCCTCGCCACGGCAACAGACCGCGCCCACTCCCTCCCTCTCCATCCCCTCCCTTCCCCCTTGCCCGGATGGCTCGCCCTCGATTCCTGGGTTTGGCGGGAGGGTGTTAATGATGATCTGAGTCGAGGGGAGGGAAGATTCAGCGGAGATGAAAGGGAGAGAGCAAGGAGAGTGATGGAGAGGACGCGGTGTCATCTCAGGGTAGAAAGGGTGGGGTTCAATACCACTCCCGTCTTGAAGGGGGGTTTGATGCACATGGGAAGGTGGCGGACGGAGAGCGCCGAATGAAAGGGACGTCCCGCATATAAGCGATTATAATTGCTACATGCAGTCAACCGCTAAAGAACGAGAGGTCAAGTATGTGTGTGTGTGGTTTGTGTTGTACGTCTTAGTGCACTTATATTCAAGTGACGATAATTAAATACACGGTCTTCCCGTGTTGGTTTTGATAGAAATTGACTTTGAAATTCCAACAGGTTTTACAAATGTTCCAATAGTACTTGAGGAGTTCCACTAGAATAATCATGGGTTCAGGAACACTTGTCTTTTTTTCTGCTAACATATAAGCAGCTACCCCCGTTTGTTTAAATGGACTGTATTAATTTGTGGGGGTAAAAGTGCCGAAATTTCATATTTTGAGAAATTCGCGCATTAAAACTAATCGGTTTGGTTTGCAAATTAATTTTTTTAAACTGCACAGAACTGAATAAAAACTGCAAAGTCACATCATGCATCTGTTTACGAACTATTCATGAATTAACAATGCATTGCATCACACCATTCATCATACATACAATACGGGAAATGAAGCGACGCATTGACTCGTGTAGTCGCTATCCAACCTCCATTGGGGCTATACTAGCACACGACTGCTGAACTTCTAAGCCTCTCCTAACAAAACATAACCTGGCATCCAACATTACAAGAAACCCCTCTTCAATTCCGTACACTTCCTTCATTCTGTTCAACATTCCTATCTAATTCCTGCCACTTCCTCGATTGCATAATGCTCACCCCTCTGGTTCGCAGTATTCAACATCCCATCGCCAATCAAAATGCCCCGCATTAATCTTTTCTTGCCTCCTTTGGATTTCTCCCAACAACCCCTTCTCTCCTACCTCACGCCTAGAACTTCCACGCTCGTTTTTTTCATTCAATTTGACTTTTTCATCCTTCTCCACACACACACACACATATCTCAAAGGCTTCCAATATACTACGCCTATCATTTTGCTCCAACGATCAAGTTTCCGCGCAGTACAAAACTATGTTTCTTATATTGATGTATGTAAATTTCTTACAAAATATTTAACATATTTACTCAATTACCCGGTCATCAATTCCTTACCTGTAAAGACTTCTTTATTTAGCGCAATTACCGATCTCCTTTGACCATCAAAGTCAAAAATACTTACTTTCTACATATATATATCGCATAAGTTAACTGTTCTACGTATTCGCTCTGATTTATCACCCGCAAAATTCAAATTTTAACTCTAAAACTTCATTAACTTTGTTTATTCAACGCTGATCCTCACCCCTTGCCTATCTGACTAATTTTTCAATTTTCACAGAAATTGCTGCAATTTTTATGCTGACTAAAGCTTTGGGGATCTGAATATTCAACTGATTTCATGGCTTCCCCGCCTACTTTAATGTCCACCTCCAGCTCTTTTCATGCCTATTTTTACCATTCCCTCCCGTTTTAGAAAATCTGCCCCACTTATTCCATTAATTGCAAATTTGCGAGCGATCATTTAACAGGACATAAAATGAATGACAAAATCATGAACAAAAATTCACAAAAGACAAGATTAATAAATAATTACCTTGAAGAAGTTCATTTAGCGGAGGGAAAGCGAACATTTAATATCGACGACAATCAAAGTGATGAAATATAGAAAGATTATTACTTACGGATAATTCGTGATGGTATTCTGAAATTGATATGAAAAAAGGCATTTAATGGCAATCGGTGAGTTAAGAATGTTGTAAATTAATTTTAAATCAGATTTAAGCAATGAACGGTACGATTTACAAATGGAAAGTGAATATAAATGACACCGATGAACACATTGCGAGAACAAGGGGACTTTGTACTTCACTTGCGTAGGATTTTTTAAGCTCTTTTTATCATCTCACCCAGAGAATAACAATATGAAAAAATGTTTCCCATTCACATTTTCTCTCAAAAATTCGTTGTCTTCCTTTTGATGAAGGTTTTAAAGCTTCTCCTCCAATATGAAATGTAATTTGTTTACAGTTTATCTCACTTGTATCCATAGCGACAACAACCCGTGAAGCATTCAAGATGGGGTTATTTTGGGAACAAAATTTTTTCAAAACACATATTAATGGTATTTTTATGTGTCCCTATTCTGATGCAAAAAAAATACTAGTAGCACTGATGTTTACTTTTTCATCTCTTCATTTTATTTCACATTATTGAGATTTTTTTATTATGTTCCGATTAACACCTTACCATATGTTTCATACGACCGCTATTAAAATAGGTTTAAAACTAAAAAAATAACTATACAAAACCAGTATACACGCAGATAAAGAGAGCACATACCTAAGAGTATAAACTCAAAGAGCATCTGAGAATGCGAAAAATTCTTATAATGAGATGGGAGTCTTGAATATGGCTAACTGCAGTCACTCATTGACTCCTCTATCAATTGTCATGCATCGGAGAAATAATGGAGGAAGATTTATTGAAAGCTATGGAAAAGTAAGCCGTCAAAGCCCCTGATATATATGTATGTACTATAAATAACCACTCTTCAAACACACCAATATTGATTGCACCTCCCCTAATTTAATCCAACATCTCTATCCTATGCCTGCCCCTTCTTCGCTTTCCCAGCATCCTCCCCTCTGTCACAATGATCAGCTTTCCGTCTCTTTCAAAAAGCTCTGAATCCATCTTTCCCGCCGCCTTTCGATTTCTCCTAACAATCCAGTCTCTCTCACCCCCCCCCCAACTCACCATACCTAGTACTTCCTCGCTTGTTTTCCTTTTTGTCCATTTCAACTTTTCCATCGTCCTCCACACCCACGTATCAAAGTAAAAACAATACGACATTACACAAATCTACAGTTGTAGGCTCAAATTTGAAAAACCTCATTTCGAAGTTGAACAAAAACTTCTATAATTTCGCGAAAATGATAGTGGTACGACCGTCTTCATCATATAGGTGATGGATTCGGATAGCATGCCTCTGGGTTGACGAAACTACTTTGCTGCATGGAATAATTTTCGTGAACTCTATTAGTATTGATTAAATTTTACATCGACCGTTGCTGTAACCGCTTATGTCCAATTAATTTGACTAATACCAAATTATACTAAAAACGCAGTTTGCTTTCGAAGGAAATAAATTCTCAAATCTATTATCATTCATATACATCTCGTGATGGACTCATCTACATATGATATAGGGCGTTCAAATGGATCTGAGCTCGGCAGATCGGTGTTCGATTGAATGTGTAACGGCGTTACCCTGTCGGATAACACTCCACATCCAGGTGTATCCCTGGAACTCCTCGAAATATTTTAGATGTAAATTTAGATGCTACATTCTCCATAATCAGTCTCTGGAAAAAAATATCGTAGCATGATTACCCTTACCGACTACTATTCTATTGATTAGTTTTGAGTTTCCTTTCCGTTCTCTCTCTATCTCATCTCGTGAACTAGCGTGAAGAAAACAGTTCCCACGATCCTTCTCTCTTAGCAGCCACTTTATTTTGGGAGAAAGCGTTCGAAACTGTGGTGCTATTGGTATGATTTGTGAGCAGGTCATATTGACACAATTTATAAAATCACCCCTTCAAACTTTTCCATTAATTTATTGACAGAGTTCAGAGAGAATACCAGATTTGCTAGTTTAAATAATACCATAATTCCTTCAGCCTAGTTAAGCTCGAACAGACGGTCTTCCGTAGAAGGTTTTCTTAATTTTCACCATGTAGATCTTCGCATCGGCAAAAGGTTTTGGACATACTCAGTCATGAATAGACATTTTTGGGTTAACAAATAGTAAAGTCACACATTTAACCCTCTGGAAAGTTTCCAAATCGGGAAAACATACAGAAAAACGCCTGAAACGCCCACTAACTTTTCATTGACCCGAAAGTGGGTTGGTTTTGACTCATTAAGTCATTATACAAGTCTCGTATTCAGCCAGAAGACTTTATGATTACTCAAAGAATTGAAACTCTTATGCCGAGACAATGAAAGGTTCTTGGAACAGACGAGTTCTACACATTTTTTCAATTTAGATTAGGGGTTGAAAATACAGTTTAAAAAAGAATATTTTTAAATTTAACGTAAAATGGAAATATTTCTAAATCATCTTCAGCCTTGACTATGTCTCAAGGGGTTGAAAATTTATGTCGAGACTATGAAAAGTAACCGGAAAGTACGAGTGTTTTTCTATACCTTTTTTCAATCAAAATCTTAGGTAAAAATGCCCTTTCAAGTGAATTTTTTTAAAATTTAGCTTAAAATGAAAATAGGTCAGGAGAAAATGCATTTAAAATTAACAGTTGAAAAAAAAACAAAATTTTAATTCCAGGTAAAATGGAAGCAGTATTCGACCGAATTCGACGTCGTGCGGATAACGTCGTTCTATTCCCATTCAATTCATCATACATCTACATAAGTACCCTGCGAGCCACCAAAAAGGTGTGTGGCAGGGGCATCATACTCTTCTGCGAAATTATCCCAATGCTATTTCAGAAATAAATGTACTCCGTTCTGCTCGAGTGAAATATTTTCGATTTTGCGTGCACATCACTTCAAATTGCTTCTTTTGTATTGACCTACGTATAAATGGAAAGGGGAAATTGAATTATCAACTGCCGTAAAAGGCGGGAGTGGAGCATCGAAGACTGAGCATCATGGTGCCGGGAATGGCCACTTGTGTCAGAGTGGAGCGACCCTATTGGAGTCCAGAGAGAGAGAGACATGGATGCAGACGACTGCGCGTGCGTGAGCTACCGTGAGAGAGTCTTTTATTAGTTAAGACCCCCAATTCTATGTTTACGCACGCGGTCTCTCCAGAGAGCGAGGGATATTCCAAGTATCGACTGACTCATCCTTCGATGCATTATTTATTTATTTTTTTTAATTTTTTGACCGCGGGTTTCTCCCTGAAACTCTCCGTTCCCCTTTTCCCCGCCATCCACACGCAGGTGGCTTCGGAAATAAATTTTTAACGATCCTGGAAAGATTTATTATTCCAAACGGGACATTATTCCTGGAAAAGTATTCCTAAACTATTCCCTTTGAGCCCAAGGGAAACCGTTTCGGGGGGCATCGAAAACGTCAAACAAGGTGTATGTATTCTTGGATATAAATGCCTAACATCTTAGATAGCGCTGCGCGAGTTGTGGGGGGATTTTCCAAAGGTTTATGCTCGCGGGTTCGGGTTTATCTGGTTTTAACGCATTAAACCCTACGGTCGTATTTCTCTCGCCAATTTTGATCCTCAGGAAATAAGATTAACCCAAACAGAGAGTATGGATCCGACATTCGAGATATAGTTCAGCTCCTCCAGTTAGATTTAAAAGACAAAAGACAGACAATAGTCAAAAATTAAGAGACTTAAGACTGCCGAACGCATACGATAATGCACCAGCTCACACTTCATTGCTTGTTCGTGAAATATTTGGCCAAAAAACAATACTGTAACGATGCTCCAGCCTCCATATTCGCCACATATGGCTCTGTGTGACTTTTTCTTATTTCCAAAAATTAAGATAACCTTGAAGGGCCGTCGTTTTACAGCCTGTAGACGGCATTAAAAGCGCATCGCTGAAAGAACTAAAGGCTATCTCATTGGGGATTGGAAGAAGCGTTGGTACGAGTGCATAATCTCCAATGGGGACTACTTTTAAGATGACAACATCAATGCATAAGATTAAATAAATATTATTGTCCGAAAAATTAAAATTCCCGTTAATTTTTTAACACACTTCGTATACTGAAGAATTCGTTTTTTTCCGCCCACTACTCGCGACAGCAACTCAAGGGAGGGAAACGCACTACGAGTAAGACGGAAATGGGCAAGCACTGGCGAAAATAGGGACAAAAAAAGTTACACTCTCCCTTCAACTCATTTCAAGACTGGCTTCATGTCATGACATGAGCAGAATGAGAACTGGAGATAATTATTGACGGCGTTTCATATGAGCCCGCCATTTATAATTCCGTATTTGTCTTGTTAGTGCAGTCACAGGAGTATTTGATAACGTTGCAATGACAGTCGTAATGTGTATAAAGAATGTTGCACGAATGGTTTCTGGTACCCACCCTTCCAAACACCCTTTTGGTGGAGCGAGAGGTGCCAAATGTACTGTTCCACTTGCATTTGGTAGTATTGGTGTAGAAGTATGCAGAATGACTGGTGACCTAACACCCCCTGCCACACGTCCTTGCGGACTATGGTATAGAGATGTACAAGGATGAATAATTAATTGCCGAAGAAACTTAGTTTATCTCCAAATTACACTGATGGTGTTTCAATCAAGATTGGATAATCCGAAACGATAAAAAGTTGATGTAAAGGTGATATAGAAGTGAATTTATACGCAAAGAGGGAAGCGCTTCTTAAGACACGAAAAACAAGTTTTTTAGAGATATTCGCATTTTATAAATCTACAGCTCGCTCAGCATATCCCTGTGGATTTTCTTGAACGATCAAATTCCTAATTTTCAAATTTTTCCTGTCGCTCTTGCTCAGTCCTGGTCATAAAGTCCAGTCTATTCTTAACAGTTTAAGGTTTAACTAGGAGGAATTCCTTCATAATGAGGGCAGAGAAAAAAACTTTGTTGTTTACAATTTTTTTTCCTCAACCTCCAGTCAATTCTTTCAAACAATTGGGTTAATCGTATTTTATTATCCATTTTAATATCCAAGGATAAAATCTGTTCAACAAATCGAGATCATTATCATTATTAAGTACTCCACCGGTTAAGGTAGGTTTTTGGATGAACATAACTATCAAATAAACATTTTGTAACCCCAAACAAAACCTAATCCAGCAACCTAATCTACATCAGGTCCTTCTTCATCTCTGTGTACTTCCTTCCTCCCTTCATCGCGTCCAACATCCCTATCCTGTTCCTGTCCTTTCCTCGCTTGCCCAACATTCTCCCCTCTATTACCTTCTTCAACATTCCACTACCGCTCAATACGCCTTTCATCCATTTTTCCTGCCTCCATAGGATTTCTCTCAACAAACCCCTCTCCTCACCCACCATCTCCAGCACTTCCTCATTTGTTTTCCTTTCGGTCCATTTCACCTTCTCCATTCTTCTCCACACCCACATCGTAATCGAGATCGATTTTTTCATTTAAATTATACAACGAAAAGAGATAAATAGTATTGACCACGGTACTGCTGAATGTTTTCATTAATTTGTTTTTAACGTGGTGTTTGCTCAGTAAAAAACTACTATTTTTTTCCTTGGAAAATCTAACTGAATTCACCCCAAAATTTGAAAAAGAATGATACATTGTTTACAGTTTTTTTTAGTAAAAAAATACGTTCTTCACCTCACTGCACGTGTTCAAAATATATTTCATTTTAAACCAACGTTTTCGTAAATCAGAGCAAGCACTGCGCCATCTAGATTTCGTCTCCGTGGAACGCAAGAATGAGTAATTCTCCAAGCATCCCATTAAGACGCAATGATTCAGCGGCGAGACGAGAGGTGCGTATGGGGAGGATTAGACCTCGCAATCGACTCTGCTGGTGGCAAAACAGTCGGAATTGGCAGTTATTAAAGGGAGACCGACAGCTAAGGTCGTTTTCGCCATTACGGTGTGTAAATTAGGTAGAGGTGAGAAATGAGAGTGGTATGAAGCAATCATTGCGAAGCAAACCTTACTGGACCAACTGTTTTGCAAATGATATCATTCCAGCATTCGGGAGGGGAACGTGAATCGGAAGCTCTGGCGAGGAGGAAATAAGTGTGAGGATATCTATTCCCATGGGAGAAACCTTCTTGAAATTGTGAAAAGAATTTTGACATCAATTAGGATTCCAAATGGAACTACAATAAGAAAAAGGATTTATTAGAAGTGTGATGGGGAAATGCTATGAAAATGTTAAAGAAAAATGTTAACTTTCGCTGGTTAGATCCTATTTTAAATATGCTGCTACTATATGGGATCAAATGAGGAAGTACTGGAGATGGTGGGTGAGGAGAGGGGTTTGTTGAGAGAAATCCTATGGAGGCAGGAAAAATGGATGAAAGGCGTATTGAGCGGTAGTGGAATGTTGAAGAGGGTAATAGAGGGGAGAATGTTGGGCAAGCGAGGAAAGGGTAGGAACAGGATAGGGATGTTGGACGGGATGAAGGGAGGAAAGAAGTACACAGAGATGAAGAGGGACCTGATGTAGATTAGGTTGCTAGGTGGGGAGTTACAAAATGTTTATTTGATAGTTGTGTCCATCCAAAAACCTGCCTTAACCGGTATATTACCTAATAATAATATATGGGATCCTCAAGAAGTTGGATTAATTGCCGAATTGGATCTCGTGCAGCGTAGAGGAGCTAGATTTGTGAAACTGATAAACTGAGTAGCGTATCAAAATTAATAGAGGAACTACGCTGTGTATCCCTAACGGAGTGAAGCAGATTATTGCAGCGAAGTATTCCATATTGAAGCTCTTGCATAAATTGGAACGAGGTCTCGTTCTGTCGTTTTAGCTATGGTTTACGAGTGCTGCGTTATGTACTGTCATGATACGCCAAAGATTAAACTATATCAACAAAGAAGTCATTGCAATTCATTTACAAATTTGATTCGATTATTTTATGAGTCAATTACTGCAGATTCTTTTTATTACTTTCATTGCCATTGATTGAATACATTATCGGCCATAATGCGAATGAATGATAAAGAATGCTCTAGTTAAAACATTTCGCGGAAACTGTGCACTCGGATACATTTTTTTAGTCAAATATTATAAAAATAAATTTTATGCTTTTTTGGCGTCGTTCATAACGAAAGGGTGTCATGACAGAGGATAACAAATAAACGAGTATTAACACAAGAAAAGATGATGCATTTCAGTGTTACGAAATTGTTCAGAAAAATCTGCTTTGAAGCAATTCAGTCCTCAGTTTTTGGCTCCGAAGGAAAATGTATTTCACGTGCGTAGATGTTTGGACCAGGGGAAACTGGATATGAAGAGGCAACCCGTCGACAGATCTTCACCATCTGCATACGTACACTATATCTTAACGCGGAAGTGTAGAGCGCCGTGAATTACCTGGAATGTTAATATTAGAGTTTTACTGTCAAACCGCTGTAGCGTCGACGTCGGTAAGCTTAGCACGTTGTGAGAAGTTTGAAGTACTACCTTAGTCTTATGAGTGCGTGTGATGCTAGCGCCCCCTTTTCTTTAAATATGTCTTGCTGAATATTTCAGATTCGATGTGGAATGAAAGCAGCGTTTAAGATTTCTTTCTTCGGGAAATCTTGTATTCATAAAGAGGGAAAAAAGGATCGGATATCGGAGTGTTGTACGGAATTGGGGTTAGAATGAAATGCCATAAAATATACAGCATTGACGTTTTAGAATTAAGTAAAACGTGAGAAATAGATTATGAAGCAAATGGGATAGAATTAAGCATTTCAGAACAGATCAAATGCTTGGACTTTGGAACTGAAAGTAAAATAAAACTCTATTAAAACCGCTTAATTTTTTAACTGTACGACCTGGATTTCAATACAGAGTAACATCATCTCTATGTAGAATAGGTGAAGTAAATGGAGAGATTACAGTATATGGGGGTAGATTGGAGGGATGAACGACTTATTCGAAACTTGTTCACCAATCAGAGGGTAAGGGTAGGGAAGGGAGAGTAGGTATGGTTCGTGAAAGGCAGAGGAGTAAGAGAGGGTTGGCCGTTATCGCCGGTGATTTTAAACGTACCCATATGCTGTGGAAATGTAAAGGATAGCAAGGGAAGAGTTGGAGGTGGGAATATAAGCATGATAATTTCAGTTCACAGATGATTAGATAATGATTCCCACCCGAACGCCTACTGCATTGGGAACACCGAAAAGGAACGTGTAGACTCAATTAAATACCTAGGAGTTCCCCTCACTCACGATCTCTCTTGGATGAAACAAATACTATGGGGAATATGTGGACAAGCTAACAAAACATTAGGATTTATTATAAGAGTACTGGGTAAATTTGATGAAAAGGTTAATGAGAAATGTTATCTTTCACTGGCTAGGTCTCATTTAGAATAGGCTGCAAGTATATGGGATCCTCACGAAGTTGGATTGATTGCCGAATCGGATCGCGTGCAGCGTAGTGGAGTTAGATTTGCAAAACGTTGCTATGATAAACTTAGTAGCGTGTCCAAAATATTAGAGCAGCTAGGCTGGAAAGCACTCAAATGATGCGAAGGTTAAACTGCAGATTGAAGCCCTTGCATAAATTGGAAGGGCGTCTCTTTAACACTGATGTTGAAAATGTATTATTACCCCCGTCGTACTACAGTAGGAAAAATGATACTTATAAAATTAGAGAGATCAAGTGAAATAAGACAGATTTAAGATGTAATTTTTCCACGAACGATAGGGGATCGTAATAACATTGTCCGACCGCGGTAGGGGGAGGGAGGTAGAGGTGTTTTCGTTTGAGTGTAGTCTGTTTTGTACGTGATCACCCGTTGCCATACACCCTAACCGTGTCTTAAGAGGGTAAAATGAAATAAAAGTAAGCAATGAAAATAACTGATAAATAAACCTTGGTATGTGGTGTCTTTGCAGCGGCACTTGGGCAGTTTAACAGAAAGAGTACATGGTAAGTTTCGAGTTGTGGTTACGGCGAAGAATGCTTAAGGTTCCCGTATAAAACTGGCGGAAGAGAGAAGTTCCACTGAAGAAGGCGAAGGTGTTTTGTCACCATTGATGCATTGTATTTATTGTATATAACAGAAGAAGGGTTCAAATTATCTAAAAATTGACGACCCATCCGACGGACGGCGTCCTCCACATTAAGCGTGCTCCCTACGAGGCACTCCAAATCAGGGAGCGAAATAATTACGTCCGAAATTTTTTACTATCCCCGGGATTCGAACTCGAGTCCACAAGGTAGGAATCAGGTGCACCTAATCACCTCACTCACGCAGCATCATTGTGGAGCATCCGAGCGCCATTTCCTTTCGTACTGGTCATCAGTTGGAAAAGGCAGGTGGGTTTAAAATGTTCATATAACCACGGCGGTGAGACAACGCGAGGCACTTGTCCCAACGCATGAAGTCAGCGAACCTGTTAGTGGAGTGCAACAGAAGGGGAGGGAATAGCAAGCAGATCACCTCGCCCTTTCGGTGCGTTCTTCAGGGGGGGGGGGGAAGATGCACTGGGGGGCAGGGTCATTGAACCTCCGAGAAGTGGCACCGCACCTTAAGTGGGCCGGAAGCGAAGTCTTGATAAATCTTTGGAGCGGAAGGCCGAGGGTGGAGTGGGGTGTTTAAAAAAATAATAATAATTAGGTGAACTCCGGGGGCGTTGCCAAGGGGAAACGCGCACACAGAGTTATAAAAGGTAGAAGAGGGGGGGGGAAGAGAGAGCGCGCGGCGACAACGAAGTCACGTGACACTATGATATGTTTTGGCCGGCGGTTCAAAGAAGTTTTTCGTTGCAAGCAGATATTTTACGCCAAAATTCAATGTTGATATCATTAACCAACATAATATTCCGTGATAATAATTAGTCATTTAACGCAAAATAGTGTTCTGAAGGAAGAATGATTAAAACTAGTCTACCATAATAAGAATACAATGACACCGTCGACAAAATTTGACATTGCGCCTATCGCGTTTGTCGCATTTAGTTTTGCTTAACATATCTGTTCGCCATTGCGCTAGTATCGACTACGTGAAATGTTGTCCATTCCACCAATCACTAAAACTCGGAATAAACACTCGTGAATTCTCGACTCCATAAAATCTTATAAGTAGTCTAGAATTAATGAAGTATATTTCTAAAATAAATGAAGCATATTTCTAAATATCTGCCAGGTTTTCCGACTACTTGACAATGGGCGTGGGTTACGTGACATGGGCGTTCATCAGCAATGACGCTGGTGTCGCTCCGGATGGTGCGTCAGGCGGAAATCTTTAAATTTTCTGAAATTTCTTTTTGTCATACGGAGCAGCACGGTGCACTCAAATTGCTGTCTGTCAATTCCCCTCACCCCCACCCCCGCTCTCCCTCCCCTCTCCACTTCCCTCCGCGTCACCCCAGGCCTCCCATGAGTTGCTGCTGCTGCAGAGGAAGAGAGAAATGTGGAAATGGGGTGGGGAGTCATCTATTTGGATCCCTGTCAGGACTAGGAATAGAACGCCCCCCCCCTTCTCTCGTCCCCCTTTCACACGCGTGCTACGTAGCTAGGATCCAATGGTGTAGGGGGGGGCGGGAGAGAAGTGGGCGAGGCGAAATGAAAGGAGAGGGTGTGTTTGTGGTAGGTGAGGGGTTGGGGGAGGGGGGTGGAGGAGGAGGTGTTGATACGGAACCAGATCGTTCCAACCGCGGCCGACGAAAGTCAGAACGATCGGGCTATCCCTCGCTCCCTCAGAGAGAGAGAGAGATAAACCCTGCCGCCCCCATTCCATCTCATCCATAAGACACTCATTCCTGATCTACACCCTGAATCAACGTGAAAGCAGAGTTTGGGTAAATTATCCGATATCAAATATGTATATGAATATATATATATATATATATATATATATATATATATATATATATATATATATATATGTATATATATATATATATGTGTGTGTGTGTGTGTGTGTGTATGTATGTATATGTGTATAAAAATATATACATAGAATGTATGTATGTATGTATATGTGTATATGATTTCTTCGAAGTAACACGGAAGTGTTAAATAAAAAACTTAGACAGCAACACACAATATGAGAACACATAAAAGGAACACTTACACGTTATT
Organism: Hetaerina titia; assembly: GCA_037158775.1. NCBI lineage: Eukaryota > Metazoa > Arthropoda > Insecta > Odonata > Calopterygidae > Hetaerina > Hetaerina titia. The sequence continues at coordinate 116,109,231 of CM073768.1, read as the reverse complement.
TTGTGTTCGTCTTCCTTTTATGTGTTCTCATATTGTGTTGCTGTCTAAGTTATATATATATCTTTAGAAATATATACATATATATAGAAATATATAAATATAATCGTGGGTAGCGGTAGTCCAGGGGGTAAAGCGTTGGGCTACTGACCGGAGGGTCCCGGGTTCGATTCCCGGGCAAGCCTCTCTGGGAACCTGCAGCTCCACCCAAGCTGTGTGATTTTTCGAGTACCAGCTCTTCCTGGGAAACCATGACAGGGACTGACTCCCTAATTACCCTGATGTGTGAATTTCACACGCCGTCGTAAAAATGTATGCATGTATATATTTTCCTGTGTTCGTCCTTTATGTGTGTTCCTTTCCCCTTTCCTTATCTCTATTTCTATGTGGATGAATATTTATTCGCCGTATGGCGGGATTTCGGGTTTGAATGTATATATATTATGTATTATTAGGTAATCTACCGGTTAAGGTAGGTTTTTGGATGGATACAACTATCAAATAAATATTTTGTAACCCCAAACAAAACCCAAAACAGCAAACTAGTATATATATATATATATATATATATATATATATATATATATATATATATACATAGTGATCCTGCCCGAGAGACGGTGGGCTGGAGGAACCGAATCCCCTCCACCACGCTCCCAACGAGTATTCATTCTCAGAGGGCTAAAAATCAAGCTAGATCCGCCGAGGAGGCATTTCCCTAAAATAGGATATCGAGGCTAATGCACCGAAACGTCCCATTTTATTTTTTTAATTCCCAACTAGAGAACATCCCCGACGGGCTTTAGAGTTGGCAGTAAACCTTGAAGGCAGTCGACTTATTTACCCGATGAGATCCTGTGACCTTTTCTCTCATTTAACCCTCACCCATATCTAGGGAGCTCCTGAAATTCGTAAAAGGTGAAATGAAATCACTTCTGCCCAACTTTCGACCCATTATCGCATCGCTGACATACAAACGACAGTGGCCAACATTCATTGGACGAAGTGCGAAATAATGTTACTGGCTTCAGCTAAGAATGGCGAGCCAAGTATGTCCAAGGAAGAATTCGATAAAGAAAACTTGTTTGCATCTACGCAACAGATCGCAAGCCTCCTGATTGGTGTGCAGCGGGGGATGGTACAGCACCAGCCATGCACAGAGAATTATATATATAGGTAATTATATGGATATATACATATATGTATAGAACAGGGAAAAGCACTGGTCCCCCTACGCTGATATTTATAAATTATATATATATATATATATAAGTAATGTAAATTGATTAACTAGTCGACACAAACACAGAAACTAAAACATATAAAAGAGGGACTCACTGGTTCTCGAATTTTCGGTGGTGCAACCACCTTTCTCAAGAGGAATTAGGAACAGAACTGAGTTAGTTCTCTAGTCGCTCAGTTCTGTTCCTAATTCCTCTTGAGAAAGGTGGTTGCACCACCGAAAATTCGAGAACCAGTGAGTCCCTCTTTTATATGTTTTAGTTTCTGTGTTTGTTATAACTGTTAGTGAATTTACATTATTGTGCACGTTCGTGGGTTTTTCAAGAAAGTGACTTTATACATATAAGAATATATATATATATATATATATATATATGTATATACATATATTTTATATAGTCGCAACACATAAAACTATAGAATTTTCTGATACCTTTCTAAGTGACTATAAACTTTGTGTGCTCTCTTCGTGAATCGAAGGGATCCCAAACTTAATCCCTCCAACATACCAATCACGTTTACTCTCAACTCTTAACAATTTTTAGCAAACCAAGCAGATATATTCTCTGAACCTTTTCCAATTCCTCAATTAACGCTTTCTCCCATGGATCCCAAATACTTACCCCATATTTCAAACTTGGCCTAAATAAGACTAAGTAACAACTCTCACTCTTTTTACTTTTATGTTTTCCCACGACCCGTCTCGAGGAACCTATTTTCTTCAAGGTTTTCTCTCACATTAACGTATAGTTCACATGCCTGTAATGCTTTGGATATATATATTACTCCATAAGAATATAAAGGACGGTAAATGCTTTCCCTACTAGTTAAATTAATTTTGCTACGCTACTGACACCATAGCCAATGAAGTACGTGGGATGAAGAATAGCCCGGAATGTGTATAAGGCGCGAATGACGCCGAGATTGTCCTATTAAGGGTTATCTTTGGTGATCAATCATTTTCACTCTAGGTATTCCTACTGTTAAAGTTAAGTTTTGGGACGATCATTGATGACTGTTCACTTCTACTTATTACGAGAATTTCCTCCCCTTTGCTCTTAAGTATTCACCTCCTTCTTTCGTCTCACCTCGTCCCCTTTCTTACTTATATCTTTCCTTCACGCTTCTACATGAATTAACGCGAATAAAACAAAAATAGGATCAGAAAAATATTATATAAACTTTCTTGTAGTTTTAATGAATCGACGTGAGTTCGTCTGTATTCGCCCTTATCTATTACGTCACAATCCAACTTTCTCTCCAACAATCCAATTTTTTCTCTGATTATAATTGAAAAAACTATCTGAAAGTATGTACACATGCAACCACTTGACTTGAAAAGAGTCATTATTATAATTTTATGTCCATTAAATCACATGTCCTTTTAGATAGCGAGCGATCATAAAATTCTCATTGCAGGGGAAGATGGCGGACGTAAATAAGATCACAGTACAGGTTTAATGCTGCTGTACACCTCTGAGCATCGATGCGTAATCATAAAATGTTACCAGCGCGGCCAACTATTTTCGCAAAAGGTTTACTAACGTTATCATTTCATTGAGTTTTTTTTATCAATTAATTAAGTTGTCATGTTACGTTTTCCAATCATTTTTTAATGATTTCACAAAGTTCCCCCGCGAAGTGGAATGACTTCTATACATATTAAAATATGTTTTTTTTTTCGATCCAGCAAAAATAATGGACATGAAATACTCACGGTTATGTAATCTACCTGTACATAGGTCGAACTATCGAATTCAATGTCAATGCATTGGATGAAATGAACACCCTAGCGAAGGAACTTAAAGAAGCCGTTACTAATCCATACCTCTTACGTCAGCCTTCAATCCTATTTCCCAATGGTGTTGTGAACACTCCCTCGAAAAAAAAAACAGTCTCATTCGCCTGCTCAAGTTTTCCTCCCGGTAAAAAATGACACTCCGCCAACCTTTTTTTTTTGCGATTCATGAAGCATGTGGTTTCTCTCTTTGGCTGTGCGGGGACACCAAAGGAAAACCAAATGCTGGAGACTGGAGGGAGGAAGGCGCTGGAGAAGACGGTTGAAAGAGTAGGAGGAGTCGGGACGGTGGTGCGAAATGATGGGTAAAGGCTAGCAGCTGGAGGAGAGAGGGGTGGGATATGGCTTACAAATGGACAAGGTGCACACAAAACCGTTAAAAACAGAAGGGCTGGACACGCAAATAATTTATATGGGGACTTGACGGAAGGGGATTAAGGAAGTAAGACTGAAAAAAGGGGAGTTGATCACGAATCACGACGCTAGGATTCACAAATTTGCGAAGAAAAAGAAAGAACTCACCGCCATGTTTGTTGTTTCATCGATCGTGGTTGTTTATTTACGTTGTCAAGCGCACGCGTATTGTTGTAACGGTTTACCGGGAACGAAAGGCATTTTTCAATTCCTCTGACAGTGAGACATATCATTGATAGCGAGACAAAAGGATACAATGCTGTTTATCAGGGATCAGTGATATCTCAGAGATTTTTGCGATATTTGAGACCAGGGTGAGACGTCTCACCCTGGTCTCAAAGGTGTGAGATGTGGTACGCTGTGTCGTGTAGAAGGTCACCGACGCCACGGATTTTCAGTCCTAAGACTAGTTTGCAGCAGCTCTCTCAACCATCCAACCCCAGGTAAATCTCTTCTTTATCTCAGAAATCGTTAGGGTCCATCGGACTGTGGATGACGAGTATATCTCTTAGAGGTTTAATTCGACTTAGCTCTAAAATTCCACGGAAGCCTGTGAAAATGATTTGACTTGGCGATTGCCTGCCGGGAAAACAGTAGGTCACGGAGTGTCCAGAGGAGGGGGGGGTCTGCGGTTGAGACCACTGCTGACTATAGAGCGACAATCACCTCAGAGCAGGCGTGATGAAAATTTCTTCTAACGACTCTGTTGAGATATGCGTCGTGGAAGTCAACTAAAAACCACCGCATTGCTATCCCGGGGAGCTGCAACAGTCGATTGGCTACTCGCAGAAGCAATTAGCAGTACTTTCTGCGATCCAAAGAGGTTAGAATTGTAAAACGTTGTTATGATAAACTTAATAGCGTATCCAAAACATTGGAGCAGCTAGGCTAGGAATCACTCAAGGAGCGAAGGTTACATTACAGATTGAATCTCTTGTATACGTAAATTAGGAGGTCTCTTTAGCAGTGATGTGAAAAATGTATTATTAATCCTATCGTGCTACGGTAGGATAGTTCATCTCAATAAAATTAGAGAGATCAAGTGTAGAATAGATTAATTTAAGGTGCTATTTTTTCCACGGATAATATGGGTTCAGAACAACATTTTCCGGCCGCGGTAAGGTCATATTTGGGTCAAAATTAGTCTGGTGTGTGTTCACCCGCTGCCATATACCGTAGCGGTGTACCAAAATAAAATAAAAGGAAAATGACCGTGTTCTTTTCAACATCAATCAGCCAATGTGCGTTACTTCCCCAGATCACCTTGAAATTACTAAAAACAAAATCCGTGGCAGACATCATAGAGCAAGAAGGAATAAAAAAGTCGTGCAAAGTTAGGCAGTAAAACAGAAAAGAAAAAGTCTCCGTTCTCAAATCTTTAGGATTTGTATCACTATATGCATTTGTAGTAAGGAATATATGTAATTTTCTTGCTAATTGCATAGCCTTAAGGTATTTATATCCTTTTCCCAATCAAGGACTCAACTACTAAGCTGCTGCTGTTTCATAAAGTCGCTAATGCTTTCTTTAAGCGGAAACCGTCTTTCAGTTTAAAATAATAATTGTAGACCGATGTGTGCATGAACTCAGACAGTTAGGCTCATTGAAATAGTTTTCTTTGTATTTTAAACTGGTAAAGGGAGTCACAAAATATATTTAATTGCCCATGGCGCTCAAACGAAATGCATAAAAATTCTTATAAAAAAATGGCTTCCTTTCTTTTTATGTTATTTCCTCATTGCACGGTAGATTAATCGAGAAAAAAAGGAAAACCTTTTTTCTCCTTAACCATAATACACAAGTGACCCCTCATATTTCACACACTATCGCAATTCACTCCGCTTTGATCTCTATAAACTCTCCCACACCCCTCTCCCTACCCTCCGCCTTTCCAGTCCCCCAACGAGCAAAGCCCGAACACCAACGCGACTGTCCGAGCGAGATGTGAGATCCCGGAAGATTCCTGCCAGGAGGAGAAATTAGGGACGGGGAAGCAGTTGGGGAAAATTGGCGAAGAAAACCGCGCGAAAATCCTTCCGCGGTCACCCGAGTTGATCCCCCGGCTGAGTGTTCTCGCGCGAAGTAAAACGACGCTCCTGTTTTTTTGCAGAATCCGCGAACCGCGAATGGCGTTCACATATGGGCGAAATCCTCCTCCAATCACTTACAAATCCCCGTGTCGTTCACTTCCTCTCCGCGGAAATACGGGAGGTGAATCAGCCATCTAAGAGTTGAAACAGACAACTTTTCCAAGTAACTATTTAATCCCCTATCAAGCGTGGCGGTCAAAGCTACTAGAAACATACGAAGAATAATTGCGTCAGGCAAAGAAAATCCAAAGGAGGCAGGAAAGGTGCACGCAGAGAATTTTGAAGTCTATTTAGGAGGGAAAAGTGAGCCAGGAGGATATTTAGGCAAGAAAAGAAGGGTAGAAATAAGATAAGGGTGCATGCTGAACAGAATGAAGGGACGTACGAATGAATGAGGAATTGACGAAAAATTTACTGTAGTAAGGAGTGTCATACTATATTGTGTATTATTAGGCGAGGCTATGAAATAAAGAGGTATTTATTCTGTGCTCAACCAAAACCTACACTAAACAGTACACTATCAAAGTAATAATAGTTATATTATATATATAAAATTTACCAATTATAACTCACTTTAGAGCAACAAGCGCTGCGATTTTCCTAACGTTGGAATGGCAAAGAATCGGTCCTTTTGAAATCGTTATATTGTTTGTTTACGTTAGGACCATAGAAACTCCAATGGCGAGGGAACTACCAAAATAAACAAGTTGTTAATCGATTGTTGCCATCTCCTTACTCTCCCGCAATTCTATGGTTAAACGCGTAAGTTACATCTGGCTTTATCGTGAAACGTTCATTCTTTTTGAATTTTCATTTTTGTTTGCAGTGAATTTATAGCAACAGTTTTAATATGTGAAGCATGTAAATAATTGCTAAGGTTTTCAATGTTACTCGTGCTGTTTGTTGTATTGGTGGCAGTGGACACAGGAGTAAGTGTTCCATAATGAATTCTGATCATATTTAATGTGAAATTAAACGTTTCATTCAAGCTTTGGGGTTGGAGTGATTGGAATTTACCCAATACGCTGTATTTGTGTTACGAGTAAGTCAATATAATGTTAAGACATCTAGTAGGATTTTTCCGATCAAAGTTTCGTTGTGTCGTGCAAAAGTGACCGAATCAACTCAAGAATCATACAGTACAACTGTATTTCTTTTTCTATTATATTCTCCATGAGGTTTTTCCCTCCAATAACATTATACTGCTTCCTTATTTCTCATTTTGGGTCTACATAACCGTCGTGATCCGCATCTAACGTGTAGTTTACGTGTATAAAGGTTCATACTCTCATCTAACCGGCTCGTTCAAGAGGTCACGTGTTCAACATAGCACCATTTTCTGAACGGATTTATTCACTACTGCTTCAACAGTTTTAACCGCATTTTCTTTGAGCTTGGCCGTTTAGGCATCAAGACGTGCTGAAAGCTCTCTTTTTGCTTGAGATAATCTCCGCTTGATACGTATTCATCGAGATCTCCCCTTCCTACGCTATGCTCACTACTTTAAGAGGTGGTTGAAATGTTCCGTCTGTTCTAATTCCTCTCCTCGCAGCCTCCTTCAACTTTCTCCCCTGGGTCCATTCACTCCAACGCCGAATTTCTCAATTTCTCCACAGTAAGTGCACAGTTTACATGCCTAATTCTTTAAGGAGAAGAATTTCAACGCGGAATCGTCCATTCATCTCAAACACTCGACATTTCACTGCCACTATGGTTGAACAAGTTTATTTCAAATTGAATTTTAAATGTTTAATCTTAAAAATATATAAATCAAGCGTTTAAACTCCTTACAGACTCTAATCATGTCGCCTTTTGAGAAGTATTTCAATAATCACGCATGTTTTACAAGGTTCTCCTATGTGAACTAGTACATGGGTCATCAAAGATTGATTAGAATGTAGAAAGAAACATTGAAAATTAAAAAAAAAACTCTGTTGGTTATTGAAACAACAATTTTAAGAAAAAAATATCCAAGTGAGATAATAAATAAAACTTGAGAACACATTCCTTGTATGGTTCAGAAACTTGGTCGTTGAAGCAAGAGTATAAGCGTAGATTTTGGAGGTCTTTGCGGCGTGGATGCTGTGAAGAATGGAGAAAATTAAATGGAAAACAAACGATGAAGTTCTAGGGTTTGTGGGGAAAGGAAAAAAGACAGCTGCTAGAGGAAATTAGTATGAAGCTGGACAAGTGGATGGAGAAGGCTCTGATAGAGGCAAAGGTATACCGAGGAAGACTAATATATATATATATATATATATATATATATATATATATATATATATATATATATATATATATATATATATGATTTCTTCGAAGTAACACGGAAGTGTTGAATAAAAAACTTAGACAGTAACACACAGCACGAGAACACATAAAAAGAACACTCACAATAATATCTTGATAATTTCGACGGACTCGAGCTCCGTCTTCTTCGGAAGATAAGATATGACTCTGATGTATCTTATCTTCCGAAGAAGACGGAGCTCGAGTCCGTCGAAATTATCAAGATATTATTGTGAGTATTCTATTTATGTGTTCTCGTGCTGTGTGTTACTGTCTAAGTTATATATATGTGTATATATATATATTCAAACACGAACATCCCGCCATACGGCGAACAAATATTATTTTCACACATAGAAATAGATATATAAGGAAAGGGGATAAGAAAACACTTAAAAGACCAATACGGGAAAGGTGGGAAAGGAGAATTTAAATATATATATATAATGTAAATTCACTAAATAGTCAAAGCAAACACAGAAACTAAAACATATAAAAGAGGGACTCACTAGTTCTCGAATTTTCGGTGGTGCAACCACCTTTCTCAAGAGGAATTAGGAACAGTTCTGTTCCTAATTCCTCTTGAGAAAGGTGGTTGCACCACCGAAAATTCGAGAACTAGTGAGTCCCTCTTTTATATGTTTTAGTTTCTGTGTTTTCTTTGACTATTTAGTGAATTTACATTATTGTGCACGTTCGTGGGTTTTCCAAGAAAGTGACTATATAGTGAGATTCACACATCAGGGTAAGGGGGCCAGTGCCTTTCCCTGTGCCGGTTATGGTTTCCCAGGAAGATCTGGTACCTGAAAAATCAACTAGCTTGGGTGGAGCTGCAGATGCCCAGAGTGCCCTGCCCGGGAATCGAACCCGGAACCCTCCGGTCTCCGGCGACCCATATATACTATATATGTGGAGAGAGAAAGAGAGGGAGAGGAGGGGAAACTGGTGAGAAAGCGAGATGGAGGGAGTGAGGAGAATAGGTATTCTAGATGGAATTAAGGGAGGTGAAAAGTATACAGAGCTAAACAATTAATAAGTATGTTATGGGGTTTAACGATATTTTATGTCACGTTAATTAGTTATTTGGAGAATGGTAGTTTGAGGTACCTAGGCTCATAAAAAATGTGCTCTAAGCTGGTTGATTACTATTAAAACATTATTCAGGTTTAAGACCCATTTGCTATGATACTGTCAGCAGGAAATGTATACATTCCGAGATACAAGGTAGGTCCCAAAAAGAAGCGGAATGATTTTTTGCCACAAATGCAAATGGCTGGAGTGGGGTGATACGTGGTGGGAAAGGTGATCTTGGGAAAGCAATACGACCCACGTCAGTTAACTGTGGGCATTTACACTCAGCTGATTGCTGCTAGACTGGACCCCTGTGTGACGGTCAAGTCACGAATTCACGATGCCACTTTCGATGGAGCAATGCTATGTGGTAAAATTGAGCAATAAGCTTGGAAATCGGGTTCGAAGACCATGACCATGGTTAAGGATGCTTATGGAGATGGAGGAATGTCTCAAGTGATGGTTTTCTGCTTTCACAGTAAGTTTTGGGAGGGTAACGAGGAGGTTGACGATGAGAAATACCCTGGACATCAATCAATAACAGTGTGATGAAAATGTGTAAAAAGTGAGACGCTTGCTCAATTCTGATTGGTCCCCAATCGTCAGGATGATAGCAGAAGAGTACAATGTTTAGAAAATCACAGTGTATTGTATTCCTGCAGAAGATTTAGCCATGAGAAAGGTGTGTCAATATGATCCCAAAGGTGATGTCAGAGAAGACTACTTATGTGACAATCTTGCCTTGGACCTTTCACTGTTAAAGTGGCCCGAATGTTTTTAAGAATAGGTGGTTACTGGTGGGGATACGGGTCTTTGAGTACGACTCAAGTATAACCCCTTTGAGTACCAATTTGGACCACTAGATTACGTATATTAAAGAGGCCATGACGAGGTGCTTTGAACGAGAGCCCTGTTGATTCCTTACAGGAAGTATACGAGTGTCTTATGAAGAGTATTGCTAAAATTCTTATATTATATATTCTAATATATATTAGATACTCTTATGAAGAATTTTAGCAATTAGTACTTAGATTTGCAATAAATTTTCCCCCAGATTTATTCTACTTATGTATTGGACAGACCTTGTATATGACTTATCTTTGCGGCGAACGTGGAGAAAAAACTCTAAAATTGGTGATAAAAGGAGTAATTTAAGGAATAATGAAAATAATGATAACATAATATTAAAATGTTTGCTCGCTTCGTACATAATAAATGGGATTCGTCCATAAAATGAAGAAGATGAAGCACAAAACAATTTTATTCTTCGTTTCATATAATGAATTCACGTTAGATGAATATCCTCGTAAAACATAAGCGAGTATGACTGCAATAGATTTTTGAAAACATACTGTCACATTTCATTTGGGAAACATTTTTCAATTCTATGATAACCGTACGTGTGGCGGCAAAAGTTGGTGATGGAATTTATAGTTTCTCTTGACAATTCTTCGCGTTATTCGTATCGGCGATGTTGATTTAATTATATAGCTCTTCCTCCACTCCGTTAATTAAACTTTTGCTGATTGGGTTACAGTTTCTCCCAGCTGTATCCAAGAATAACAAAAATTTAACAAATAAACACCAAATCCAAGATGGCGTGCGTCGTGAACGGAATTTTTAATCCGCACTTCCAAGTCTTCAACTTAATGAATGAGAAAGTGTTTCAACGCAATGCCAATTTTTTCTGAATCAATCTCGCGTCAGTCTACTTTTTTATTGTAAATTTTTATTTTTTTCATTACTTATTTTTCGTCAACTAACTATGTATTTCGTAAAATTTCTCTCTCTTCACCAAAATGTATAATATTAGCGACTCGGGACTAATCTTATTTCTGCATTTCATTTAGATAAGCAGTTAAATGTCTCACGCGAGACTGGCGAACTAGTTACGCCTTTCTGCACTCGGCGTGTTGATCACACGCACCGAAATACCAACTGATGGATTTTCCACGTCCGGTAATTGAACCCGCTTCCTTTGCAATGCAGGAGATGCATGACACCGGCCCCTGCACCAATCAGATTAACTCTTTTGACCTCATCTGTCGCCATTATCGATTTTCCAGAAAACAAAAGTAAAGGTCATGAGATTTTCCAGAAATAGCAGGTCTAAGTAAAAAGCTTTGATATTGAGAGTCTATTGACTAGAGCGGTTGGATCAGTTTCACCTATCTGGAAAGTGTTTTTTGGACCAAGATTGTCAAAGTAGTGAACGCATTAATCGTCGGATTACTTTTAGGCAAAGAAGCTTTCACGATGGAGGAGACGGTGTCCCTGTTTGTGGTGACTAAAGACCGCCGTCTTTTCCCGAGATCCTTTCTGTTTTCTTTTCAAGGGTAAAGCAGTCCCCCTTCCCTTTCTCTAAACCCTTTCACCAAATGACGTCAGCGACGTGGTGCCTTTCGACCACCTTTCGGCCCAGAATTTATGGGATGGTAAACGGGATCTAAATAGCACGACGCTCCAAACAAATTCAAACAGATTGAAATATTACCGCGTTTACATTATTTTTAGCTTTAAAAATTTCCCGTCGCGCGGGAAAAACGTCAAATAAGATAGGATGGATGGGAGAGACGCCTCCGTCTGAGAGGGTTAAAACCTTTGAAGAAGCTCTTAGGTTTTCTGCAACGGATTGTGTATTTCGCTTGCCAACCCTTATAATTATTATGGTCGTACGGAGTAAATGGGAATCATCAATTATCGGGGAGATCATGTAATATAAATATCCAACTCAAGACTAATTGTGCCGAGCTAAGTCTAAACTTAGTCTATAAAAAGGGTTTGCACTTGCATTTTAAATGCAACATGTATTTTAGCACTACATTTCTTTGCCAAATTAACAGAATGACATTGGCCAATATGCGCCATTGAAATTTCAAAAGAATATATATACCTGTATATATGTATCTTTTAAGCAACCAACTGCCCCGATTCCTTGGCCAAGAGATGGCGTTAGGGAGCTGTTTCACCCACCAAAGGAGAAATAGACAACACACAAGAGGAGAATGGACAGTAGGTTAGCAAGCATACAACATCATAAAGGATAGGAACGGTGCGTTTCATGAACGCCTAGCCAGAAGAAAGAGACGAGCCACATTGGCCAGATACACATTCAAACGCGAAATCCCGCCACACGGCGAACAAATATTCATTCACATAGAAATAGAAAACTCTTTGGTGGGTGAAACAGCTCCTTGACGCCATCTCTTGGCCAAAGAATCGGGACACTTGGTTGCATAGAGACCCGCAGATCTCAGTGTAAATTACGTTTCCTCGATCGCTCAAGTGGTTGGAGTGCCGAAAGATCAAGTTCCGGTCAAGGAAATATTTTTGCGCTCGTAATCTGCTCAAATCCGCCTTCCCCACCTCTCCTGTGTTCGTCTTTTATGTGTGTTCCTATCCCTTTTCCTTATATTATCTATTTCCATGCGCATATGTATATATATATATATACGTATGGGTGTGTGTGTATGCACTTTACCGAATTCTATTTGCATTTTTTGCGAGCTAAAGCAAAAAAACAGTAAGCCCATAATGTGTGTCAGGGGCACGACTTATGTTCTACGAATTTAATGAATCCCTATGATTCGTGAATCCATTCCTACCAAGGGGAATGTTCCATCAAGGTCAGACCTTATAACTATCCCACAAAGAAAACTCTAATAAAAGGAATAAACATTTTTTTTAGGATAAAACAGTATTATTTTGGCATATTTTGAAATTTGAGAGTCATCGTTACATGAACCACTCTTATTGATTGAACGACTGCATTCAATTTTTTTTATTTTTTTTCTACTAGTTCAATGATTAATCCGTACCTTCTTCCATTCTTTGCAGGGACGTCAGGAGGACATTAATACGTAGAGATTGACCGTTGCCGGACGACAAGATGGGTAGCCTGGAAACGCCAATTCATAACATTCACAGAATACGAGACTTCGAGATGGAAAAGGTGAGTTCACACATTTTTTTTAACTCTTTTAAGAATTCCCTTTGATCCTTTATGGTTCTTTATTCAATAATGCATCAGTATACAAGCGGTAGGTACGAACAAGACCGCAGTTTACAATCACAGATGTCTCTGTATTCAACAACAAACAAGTTCTCTCTGATTAGCTTGTCATGACCTATTGTTCATTAGATATGTTCCAAAATGAGAAATTTATTAATGATTTTCAGCATCAAACGAAATAATTTTAAAGTGCAAAATGGGATTGTTTCTTTGTTTCGTTAATGGACAAAACCGTACAATATTTCATCACGCCGCGTTTAAACAAATTTGAGCTAAATGGAGAGGTAGTTCCGTATTTGTCCTTTTGCGGCGATGCCACACACTGAAATTCTGTTTTATTCGGATTTTTTTACGAATATAAACAATTGAGATTCATTCGCGTAGTTAAATCTCTCTTGTCTCTGGGAATTCGGACGAAAAACTGCCAAAAATAGATGTCCGAACTTTCGGGAATTTCAGGAACGCAACGATGAGAACACATCGAGTGGTTCAAAGATTTTCTTGTCCTTTATACGACTCACAGAGACTCGCTAGAGAATACAGACTCACCATAGGCCTTTGTTAACATTTCACACACTTTTTTTTCATTTTTTACGCAAAATTTAATAGAAATTCTTTCATCCATTTCTTTTTACAAACGAAAGTCGCCGATCTCATAAAACACGTCTAACCTTAGTGGCTGTCACAGACAAAGTCCACAATGAAAACAGCTGAAAGTTTTATCATACTTCATGGGCACGTATACCAACATAATAAAAAAAAGTTTGACAATCGGACTCTCCAAACCCGCGAAATGAAAACATTCCCGTTAATTGTTTAGCACACCTCGTATTTCTCACTGGAAATCATGTGGATGTCATGGAGGATGGATTCATGGTGGATGACTGGAGATCATGTGGATGTGGAAATCATCAAAACTGGAAAAAATGGGTGAATTTCGAAAGAACCAAACAGCTATTGGTCATCACACAAACTAAGGGACGTTTAATGAGCACAAGACCCGGAGGCTTGTCAGGCAAAGGCTGCTTTGAATCCATGGATAAATTGATCGATGAGCGGTAAAATATGCAAAACTGTAGAGTCGCCTGTGGGGGGTCTACCCCAGAATACGTAGAATGATGTGACAAAAGGGGCAATTTGTGACAAGAAAAGTGTTGGGAGGTCTTGGGAAAGCAACGTGACCCACGTTAGTCGTCTGTTGGCCGTCACAGTGTGATGATCATCACCAGACTGGATGCCTGTCCGAGGGTAACTACATGAATTCATGATGCCACGTTCCATGGAGAAACGATATTCGATTAAATTTATTGTTAAGCTTGGAAAAACGGGTACGGGAGATGGAGGAATGTCCCAAGGAATGGTTCTCTGTCGTCATAAGATGTTCAGGGATGTTAGACAGGAACTCGAGGATTCCGTCAACGACACAGTGCAACGAAAATGTGCAAAAAGCGAGAGCTGTGCTCCAATTAGATCAACGCACGAGTGTCAGGGTGTTAGCAGAAGGGTGCAATATTCCGATAATCACACTGTATGCATTCTTGGAGAATATTTAACCATGAGAAAGGTGTGTGCCGAGGTGGTCCTCAAGGTGCTGTCGGAAGGTCAGAATGCTAATCGTGTGATAATCTCGCGTGATCTCCTCTTATACCGCTATCAAAGTGGCCTACAGCCCCGATTTGTCCTCACCGGACATCCTTTTGTTCAAATGAATAAAAAGGAGCTTACCAGGCAACCATTTTGGAACGCTGCGAGGACGAACCTGAACGAGACTCTGCTCGATGCCTTCGAGGAAGCAAACCGCGACTGACAGAGGCACTGACATCGGTGTGTCAATACACAAGGGTGCTAGTGTTTGAAGAATAAGAGTAACTTGTACTTTGGATCTACGTAATTGTTTTTCCCGGGTTAATCCTCTTATTTTTTTGGGACAGACCATGTACCCTTACCAATGCATCTTACCCTAAAAACATCCGGGAGAGAGTGTGGCAAGATAGTTTTACGCAATTAAGCTATTACGGCATTTGGTGATTACTACTTATATATCATTCGGTGTCACTTAGTTTCTGAGGAGTTCGAATCGCTGTATGTGCCGTACTCTATTTGCAAATTAGTGAAAATGGTTTCGTAATTTTTAAAAAAAGCGCAAAGTGATGAATTTTTGGAAAAAGAGGAATGGGTATTTGGGCGTTGTTGGGAGCTGTTTTACCCACCAATAGACGAGGGCACAAGATGAAAGGGCAGCAGAAAATACAGACGTACGACGTCATAAAGGATAGGAACAGTGTGTTTCGTATAGCCAGAAGAAGGGAACGAGCCACATTGGCCAAATACACATTCAAACACGAAAACCCACCAAATTGCGAACAAATATTCCTCCTTCCCTACCATTTCTGTGTTTTTGTCTTTTATACGAGTCCCTTTCCTGGTCGGTCTCGATGACCTCCTCGCCTTTCAGGTCCCAGAGGTCTCGGGTACGACTCTCTCCTGGGTGGGTTTCCTCAACCAAGAGCTTGGGGGTTCGCGCTTGTGTTTGATGAAATATGTGGGGATTAGGTGGAAGAAGGGACTATGAAATCTCAATCTCGCCCCATTGAAGTCATTAAATAAAATAAATAAAATCCTGTAATATTTGTCTTTTTGGTGTGGCTCAACATCCGACAATAATGTAACCCTTTCTCTCTCCCCCCCCCCGTCGCGATTCTTCTCGATACGAGCAGATTTCCTCAGTATCTTGTTCCAGTCTGAAATCAAGACAATGTTTGCTGGGGGGGGGGGGGCGAGGGGTGATCGCTTAAAGGAGGACCCCGACTGCGCGTACCCCCATGGTTTAAACGTGAACGGTGGCGGGGTGAAGAGAGAGTGAGAGAGACTCCCGTCTGGTATTTTCGGACACAGACACTAGTTGGAAATCCCGCCTCCAGGAGGGGTCTTTTCTGTGGAGGGGAGATGCTCTGTTCTTCCTCTCCCAAACGCTTCATAAACCGGCCGACGTCACCGCGAGCCGTCGTTAAGTCAACTCCACTAGGGCGGGGGTGGATTGTCGGGGTATGCCTCCCTCCCCCCTCCCCAGGATTAACCCCTGGACGGCGGCTTTAGCCGACCCACCCACCCCCCTTAATCTTCCCCTTCCCACTTGCGGTTTATCGGACGGTTGCCAGAGGAGCGGGCCGCCGCGTGTTTACCCCTCCTGACGACGGCGGTGGCGAGGGCGGGAGGCCCCCGGTAGGGGAGTGGTGGGGGCAGGGCAGTGTCCACGCCCCCCTGCTTTTGCCTCCGTCACTCCTTTCTCCGTTCCCTTTTTAAAACCCTCTCCTCCGATACACCATCTCCCTCCATTCCCCTCCCCTCCCCGCCACTTTTCTTCTCCCTCGGTCCTAGAGCAATAGGCGACCAACAGCGAGTTAGTGGCAACCGAAGAAAACGTACGATTACTTAGTGTTTTCACTTATAAACACAGGCGGCGGTCGTGTCAGGAGGTACGTTGATCATTGTTTAGTTTCATATTTTTATTTTCGAGAGGCGTCGACATTGTCGCACGCGATGTTTCCCATTGTTGGAGTCGCGAATTGTGAGAGAGGGAAACAGGGATTCCGCGAGAGTGAACCTGCCTGAGAGCCAATCGCCTGTTTGCCTAAAATTTCTCATTTTGTCTCAGTCAGATTAGATTAGTTATGAGGTCGTGGGCGACCGACAGTCGAGGCCATTTTTGCGCTTTTGAGGTGTTAAGGTGGTGGTGAGTTGGTTGGTTTAAGACGTTCGTGGAAATGGGGATTGATGGAGGGAGAAACCTTAGGTAGGCATTAGCCTAATCTATTAACTATGGGGGACTAGGAGTCATCCAGTTCAACGTCCCATCCAACGAACGGCGAACACTATTCCAAGTGCTCTCTCTCTCTCTCCACGCGGAACCGCAAGTAAGGATCAGGATACCATTGAAAAATGCTGCCTACTCCGGGGTTCGAACACGGGCGTTTGGGGCTGGGAAGCCATTACACTAGCCACCGCACTATCCCGAATCCCTCGATCGGATCGATCTGTTTGCACACGTTCACTTACCCAAATCGGTCTGGAAGCGAGTCGAGTCAACCCTCTTTGAGAGGAACCAATCTGAGATTTCAAATTGGCCTCGATAGATAGATATGGGGGATAAACAAAGCGATCCGAAGAGCGCTGTTGCGAATTTCGTTTCTCATTTTTCATCGAAACTAAACAAAAACAACCGAAATAACGTAACTAACGTGGACATTGCCGCTTGGAAAGCGGATATTGTTGAAAATGGAGCCAGCCACTGTATTAATTAGCAGTGTTATTTATTATTAACAGGAACCGAATGGAAATTAAATAAAATCTCATTTGACTATGACAGCAGGTGTATAGAGCATTCATCTTCGCAATACACCGCATGCCGCCGCGAGGGGCGTGTGGCAGGGGTTGTTAGGTCACCACCCTTAAAATAGAGTAGGACCACATGCGAAATCGAGTCATATTACTTCTACACAAATATTAGTTTGTTCGTGCGCTTGACAAAACCTCAATCACGCAAAAGAAAACACTCACATGTAACAATATTCAATAACAAGATGCGTACATTCAAATCATGCTGTAGAACTGTTAAAAAATGGGACTATCAAATGAAAATAATAACATGCAAGAGATCGATAAAAATATATAAACTACCAATCCTAATTATCCCCTTCGCTATTGCTGTCATGTCTACTATGATCTCTAATGGTTCGATTAAAAAACGACATTTTAAATCTATCCGTTCTACAATAAATCTCCAAGATTTTACGTTGGTGATCTGATCTACCACAGTAGTAAGTCGGGGCCTGTACGTAATATGTCTTTAACATCCTCGGACAGATGCGTAAATTTAAGGCAGGTTACGTATCAGAGCCGACAGATGAAGATTGATTAGTAAAATCCGTTTATCAATTCCCTCTACATTGTTCTTGAGATCATAGTATTAGCAATCATTTGATTCTTATTCTTTTCTTAACTCTTCTTCAAAATTTCGCACTTGAAGTGCCTCCAAGTCCAGATCATTCCGTCAATAATTTCATCATTTCTGTTCGTGCAAGACGAATTTTGAAAAAAAAACCGGTGCAGTTAACTCTGCATCTTCTTCAATTCAGGAATCGGTTACTTCCGTTCAGGGTCCCTAGCAAATCGATTAGTTTTCGAGGTGAGAGGTCTAGCCAACGGAAAAGAATAACTTTCCTTCCAGGAGATTGCATCGACATGTACTTTCTATTGATAAATTATAACCTGTTTATTTCGTAACCTGCTTGAACAATTTCTCATGATTTTCACATTTTTAACTAACTAACTTAAAAAGATAGATGACACGGACCACTGTACTTATTCCTTTAAAAGAGGCCGCATGTAGAAGTCAAGTATATTTACGTATTTTCATAAAATTTTCTGTTTGCAGCCCTAAAAGCAGTCTTATCGAGTGATGATGACAAAACAGGGTCTTCATGAGTTAATTTTCGTATAATTCAGCATCAAAACTTTGAGAATACATGACCTTATGGCCGTGGTGAACTATCACCAGAAGATTTTGAATTAATGGCGCAGAAATAATGAATTCGGCATAATGATTCACACAATAACAGTTTTTCCATTTTACAAAAAACTTATATAGTGTGGGCAATTATATAAGAGTTGCATTAATATTGGCATATGGCAGCATCTTTTCGCTTTTTTTTAACAAAATAATTCTAGAGATAGATTTGTAAAACGTTGTTATGATAGACTTAGTAGCGTATCCAAAATATTAGAGCAGCTAGGTTGGGAATCAATCACGGAGCGAAGGTTTAAATTACAAATTGAAGCTCTTGCATAAATTGGAAGGAAGTCTCTTCAGGCGTAATGTTTACAAGTTACTATTACCCCCAACGTACTACGGTAGTAGAGATCATGATAATAAAATTAGAGAAATTAAATGTGGAACAGATAGATTTAAGATGCCATTTTTACCACGAACCATAAGGGATCAGGATAACGTTGCCAGACCGCGATAGGGGTAAAAATATTCGGGTCGCAATTAGTCTGGTGTGAATTCACCCCCTGCCACACACCATAGCGGCGGTTCGCAGAGTGCCATCCATTTCTGCAATACTCAACAAACTTTGATACGCTTTCTCCAGCTCGAGTCGTTTTTTTTTTCTCGTACCGGTAGTTGAGAGTCAACGTAGGACGTTCAGTCACCACCATTGCAAGCGTCGTAATCGTATGCGATGTTGAGTCACGTTGGGAGTACGTAGTGGCGGTTCCCTCACAGCAAACTGCACGGTGGAGATCCTTAAGGATTGCACCACGACCAGCGTAACTTAATGCTCGAGTTAAAAATGAAAAACAGGCACCCCTCTGGCGCTCAACTAATTTTCCCTCCGTTTAATTAGTCCCTCCCATCCAATCGCGGCCGTCAAAGCCGCACGCTCGTCTCCAGTGAGTGTGCTCCCTCCGCGTGTTTTTACGCAGTTATCTCCATGGAAACCACCAGCTTTGTGCTGACGAAGGGTGTGTTCGCATCTTGATTGCCACTTTCGTAATTTATGACTCGAGAAAAAGTGAGAGAAAGAATAATGTTATGTCAGAGGTTTCCAAGAATTTACCCGACGGTAAACCAAGTTATTTGGACAACCCGGTTATTAAAATAAAAAAATATATAGAATACATATTCATTGAACACACAAAAACAAACAAACCACATATTTTGGACTAAAATTCAAATCTCTTTACGAAACGGGATCTAATAGTATGCATTGAAAATTCAGTGGAAGTATCAGTTGACCGCTAGTTTTACTTTAAGATTAGTATCTACTAATGATCGTAAGAATAGACACGATTATACGAATTCGCAAATTTATTTGGCAAAGAAGTAATGGCATACTTTATCACCCTATGTCTTCAAAGAAATTACCATACCTTACTTAATACGGGAAAAATATCCCAGATCCATGGCTAAGAAGGTTATGTAAGGATCTAAAATTTTCAAGGAAAATTTTATACATATTTTCATAACTAGTTTCGAAAAGAGAAACAAAAATCCTTGAGTATTAATAATCAATCACTAACAAATTAAGAATCCTTAATCATTAATGCTGTCCTTAAAAAGTCTCAAAGAAGTTTATTTCAGTAATTGTTTCAAAAACGTTCATATATCATTAAAAACAAAACCCTCTGCTTAAACATTTCGTTGTATCCCATTGCAATTGAATAGTTACTGGAAGTGTTTACAAGACCACAAGACTACTAACTTACACATAACTCTGATTTCAATGGATCTTAGACGTGATTTCATCAACGGATTAGATTTGAACGCACTGCTTCACAGGATGATTGCACTGAAGCCCAGGTTGCATGCACATTTACGGTAATATATCAGATATCACCACGGTCATGGTTTTATTTGGTATTCCCATCTGAGTAATTTTCTCAGATCCTCGTTTAAATGAAATTAACTAGAGTGCTAACTAGTGAAACTAACCAGTGCTGAGCTATCTCATTGCCAAGGTCGTCTTGCCAGTCACCTTGAAACACATCGCCTGCTGTTTATTTTCGTCCTAATCGCTTCGTTCCGCCTAGATTAGGCTAATTCTTCCAAAAAAACCAAAGGCGAAACGGGAACGAAAACCAATGATCGTAAGAATGGACAAGATTATACGAATTCGTAAATGTATTTCGCAAAGAAGTAATGGCATACTTTATCATGCTATTCCTTCAAATAAATTACCATACCTTACTTAATACGGGGAAAGTATCCAAGATAGTTGGTAGATAAGGTTAGTTAAAGATCTGAAATTTTCAGGGAAAATCTTATATATTTTTTCCTAACTATAACGTCGACAAGAGAGCTTGAAGCATATGTTGGAAGAATAAGATTGGGATAGAGATCTTGGATTCACGAAGATAGCAGGCAAGACTTTGGACTTAGTACGAGGTACATTGAGTTTTATTACGACACCGAGGAAAATTATGAAAATCGCCAAATTTTCCTGAATAGATTTGGCCACCGGGTGATAAAATAAAGAGAGATATGGACACCATCACAAACAGTTTCAAGTACTCGTTCTTCTCTCGCACAATACCCAATCATTTATAGCAAAATCGGACCAAAGAACCCAAACGTACAGGTATTAACTTAAAGACTAACACTTCATGATTTAATCAAGTAAGCCGATTATTACATGACACATAAGCATTTATACGTGAATTTGCACGGCTGTATACAAAAATCAGCTAATTTATGTTCATATTAATGTACATATGATCTAATTTTTATGCATGCATGGATGGGTGGTGCCCTAACACCCCCCACCAGACACCATTTCGGAGGTTTGCGGGATTTTATTGTAGAAGTGCACTAAAGTGAGGACCATGTTAGACTAGAAAGTAGAGCGTTGGCAACCGATGTGAAGCCAACAGATTCAAATTATTCGGATGACTCTGGAAGCCCTTATCAGCATCACTTATACGAGCGAGATTTTTACGGAACCAAATAACTCTCCATGGCAACACAGGGAAACAAATTACCCCCTACACTCTAAATTTCACTCTGATTATTTACAAAAACTTCAATGTAGACATAAACGATTGATAATCAGCCCTTCCCACCCCATCCCGAGGCTGTACTGCGCGTCGTACGGGCAGTCGCGTATTAATCTACTCCGATTAGACGCGAAGAGAAATAATATTCCTCTTATCACTTAGCGGAAAACAGTAAGTAAATTATTTCCTGTCTTGTCTTTCCTCTTAGCAGCAAACGACTGTTCGGAAAAACCTTCCCCGATGATCTTTAAGGAATTCACGCGATACATCGCGGAAATGGACGGCGAATAATTCGGGGTCAAACAACAAGCAGACATGAACTCCCGAGTGAAAATGCATGGAGGTATTTCCAGGGACGACGATGAAACTTAAAATAGGACGAAGAGTTAACACTGGCTTACTTGGCTCCAGGCTGGAGTTGATTCGGCGCAAGATGATGGAGCCCGCCTATTCGAAAACATCCCGCGGGAAAATTGAGGTATTACGTTACTTCTGCGGAAGAAAAGATAGCATTCCGGTGGAGATGACCTCAACGATGGATAAAAGCCTCATTCTACTTTCAAAACATTGCAAATAACCATGTATTAAGGTCCCAAAAGAAATTCTCATGCTCTAATTATGAGCATTTCATCACACTTGCCTTTTCCATTATCACTCAAGCCATGGGAAGGGAGGGAAGTCAAATCTTAAAACCTTAACTAAGTACGACAGCTTGTACATAGTTAGCACAGCTTCGTTTAAACTCTGCAACCCAATATTTAAATGTTGTAAACGAAGGAGCAGACTCACTCAGAGTCGAATTCAGTTCAGCTTTTAAATATATTGGTTGGGGTGAGACCTTTCAAAAAAAAGAATTGTATCCCATAACGATGACCAATTTTCTCCATTTTCACAAATTCACTGAAAACGTTCACAGTTTGATGGCTGCCAAACAAATACTAAACAAAGTGGCGTCTTCAAACTTGAAAAATATGCTTCCTAGATTGCGTACTTTCTAGTATAGTGATATTTTTGAAACAACTACCGCATCTCTAGGTCAGGACGGGTACTTATGGGACCATTCTCGTAACTTGTCTTTTAGATTCTTTCGATATTTCATTCTTTTAAAATGATAAAAAAAAGTCCTTTGTCTATTGGCAGGTATTCTTTTTTTTAAATAAAAATATTACTCTAACATTTAGAGGTAGATAAAACGGTTCGCTCTAAAGAGGTAAGCTCTACTCAACTACAAAACCAAACTTTGTGTAGATTTAATAAACTCATTTAAGGTATTTTTACCAATTAAAGTTAAGTTTCGGACTGTCTCTGACACTTTAGTTCTGTCCTATTGCGAGAACTTACTCTTTCTTTGCCCTAAATTATTTGCCATCGTATTTCTTCATTTCTTCGCCTACCTACTTTTCATTCCGTGTATACAAAGTCCTCACCCTCTTTCTTCCTCTATCTCCGCATACCCAAAGTTCTCCCTTCTATCACGGTCATCAACATGATACTAACTTCAATATTTCCCCGCCAACTTTATCTAAATTATTCGGATTTCCCCCGGAAACTTCCTCTCTACTTTTTAATCTTTTTAAGAAAAACGCTCATAATTTGTCTTCCTCTCTATCCAACTTATTCTCTCCATTCTCCATCACAGTCACATCTCAATAAGCTCTCAATCTACGCTCATCCTCTAAATACCTCAAAAGACCAAGTCTCACACATCTATAAAGCACTAAGCTCCATATTTCAACTCTAAACTACTCTTTTCTCCGCATGTTTTTCCAGTTAACACATCATCCAATCACTTCTTTAAGAAAAAAATCCGCTTTCGCAAACGCAATCCTTCTCCTAATGTCCCAACTATTAACTTAAAGTATCTAATTCCTCAGTGCAGGTGCTTATAAAACAATGATCATTCTTCCAAACACTAACGTCTGTCTTTAGGAGGTGGATAGTCTTAATGTATTATTTCTTGTCTCTAAATATTTTCAAGCGTATGTCGGCGCGAATCCAGATAAAAATATAGAGGGTGAAATAAAATCCCCCAAGTCTTGGCCACCATGCAGTCCAACTTCAGCGGTTTTGTTAAGATTCCAGCTAATTCGAGACGAGAATGAAAAAAAAATAACCGCTCCCGTTCTTTCGCGCGGTGGGATTCTGAGGTTGAGATTATCATTTAAAACCGTATTATAGATATACATTATATATATATATATATATATATATATATATATATATATATATATATATATATATATAACTTAGACAGTAAGACACAGTACGAGAACACACAAAAAGAACACTCACAATAACATCTTGACAACTTCGACGGACCCGAGCCCCGTCTTCTTCGGAAGATAAGATATGACTGACTTATCTTCCGAAGAAGACGGGGCTCGGGTCCGTCTCAGTTGTCAAGATGTTATTGTGAGTGTTCTTTTTGTGTGTTCTCGTGCTGTGTGTTACTGTCTAAGTTTTTTATTCAACACTTCCGTGTTACTTCGAAGAAATCATATATATATATATATATATATATATATATATATATATACACTTCGAGTTTTTTATCTAGGATCATTCCTAAATTTTAAGAAAGGGAAAACGTGTAACGAGAAGTATTTACCTATCGGCAAGAAGCACATTAGAAAGCTTTCAAACTCTTCAAAATCAAGTTTCGAGAAACTGAAAGAAGTCTGGATAAAAGATTGGATGTTAATAAATGCTACCCTAGGCGATCTTACCTTCAATTTCGTTGTGAATGTGAAGTATTCTATGCTATGTTCCCTTTAAGTAAAGTATATCCTAAATACGGAGTTCAGTCACTAAATTGGTATTTATTATAACGTACCCATTACTTATATTTGTTAGTCTACCTTTGAAGATAGGTTTTTAGATGAACTTACAGACTAAGCACCATTACATTTCTCAGGTTGGCCAAGTGAGTGGTGATCTTGACACCCCACACTACAGTAAACCCTTCTCTAATTCCGTATAATTCCTTCCTCCCTTCAATCCATTCAGTATTGTCCATCCTTTTTCTGTTTCTATTCCGCTTGCTTAACATGCTCCCTTTATATCACAGTTTGAGCATCCCAGTGACATTTAAAATGCTTTTTGCATCCATCTTTCCTGCCTTCCTTTGACTTTTTTATCCCCTCTCCTCCCCCACCATAGCTTGTACTTCTCCATTTGTTTTTCATTCCGTTCATTTTTTACATCCTTCTCCTTTTACACCCACACTATTTCAAAAAACCTACAACATACTCCCATCATTTCTCTTCAAAGACCAAGTTTCCGTACCATACGACAAACGCACGTTACATGATTAACTTAAAAAGATATCCAACCGGCAATATACTAGGGTAAGTCAATAAATAACTCGCAAAACTACAATAATAATGAAAGCAACTTCCTGAAATTCATTCCACTTTTCTACATAGTCACCCTGTACGTTTAGATACTTATCCCACCTCTTTACAAGTTCTTGATAGCCGACAGCAATGGAGTCTTTTGTTTTCTGTCGCAGCCAACAAGTAACCTCTAAGGTATACGGCAACATCTTTTTCAAAACGCCGGCCACCCAAATCATGTTTTAGGGACCCGAACAAATGAAAATCACTGAGGGTTAATGACATCTTAATGACGTTTGCGACTTATTCATTGACTAATCCTCAAATTGCTCTTAATAGATTCCACAATACCTACGCCTGAAACAACGGTTTTAATTATGCACTAATTACTAACGTAAAGGCTGCATACAAAATTTGCTACCAAAGTTTAACAAAATATATCCATGCCATTTAGAGAGAAGGTGCCTTTTGTGTAATTTGAATTTCCTTCTGCGGAAATGTCTATTTCCCACGAAGAACCGAGATTTGGAAGATGCTGGACGAGCTGGTAACAAATGACGGTGAAATAAGAGCAACCTTGTCGACGAGATCATTTTTCGGGTACCCGGGTATTTTAAGAACCGAGTTCAATAACCAGCACCCCAAGGAGGGAAGTAAAAGAGCGCCCTCGTCTTTTCAGATTACAATTTAGATCACGAATAGCGTCATGAATGAGGACTCGCTTTTTTTAGTGAGTCACATGACAAAGCTCTCGTCCTGTCACACCCGGGCATAGACTTGGACGGATTATCGATGGTGATCATTTTAAAACTTTCCGTAAAACAATATTAAAAGATAATTTGGGTTTAACACTTGTTGGGGTCGGGAAGAACCCCTCAGGGTGGTACATTTTCCGCAAACGAAGTAAGATTGAAGTTTAAATTCTCAGCAATATACTCAGTTTGTTCTGGTCATAAAAGAAGATGGAATTTTCAGTTTTTGGAAATGCATTTGTGACATGCAACGAGAAGATACGTACACTTATATTTAAAAAAACAGCCCACTTCCAACTTTGTCTCTTATTTGAATTGAATGGATCACAAAGGATGGGATTAACGAGATCAAGTGTAGACATAAATGATTAGTAACTCAGCCTCCTCCCCTTCAGGGGCTGTACAACACATCTTACAAATAGTCGCGTATTAATCTACTCTGATTAGACTCCAATAGAAACAACTTCTCCTTAATAAATAACGACCCACGTTTGCTATAAATATTACTCTTTCTTGTATTTTTCATGCCAACAAAAGACTCCACGGCAAAAACTTTCTCCATTGCTGTTTGCGAAATCCACACGATAAAACGCGAGTTCGTACAGCGAATGAATGAATACGGGGTCAAACGCATGCAAAACCGAAACTCCGAAACTGCGAAAATGCATGGAGGTATTTCCAGGTTTGACAATGAAATTTCAAAGAGAGTCGAGGAGTTAACACTGGCTTACTTGGCCCCAGACTGGAGTTGATTCAGCGCAAGGTGATATAGCCTTCCCCTACCCCTATTTGAAAACCTACCGCGGGAAAATTGGGGTCGGTCGTTAACCCTCGGGAAGAAAAAGAGGTCATTTCCAGTAGAGATGACCTCCAAAATTGGATCAAAGCCCTGTTCTACTCTGAAGGAATCGGAAAGGTTCACCACGTACCAATGCCCCAACAGAAATCCTCATGCGCTATCCCCATTTTTCTCACATTTACTCTTTTCGCCATTACTTATTGATTTGAACTGAAAAATTAATATTTAAACCATCGATTTAACTTTAGAATTCGTTCATGTTTTCGCCCTTTTAAAGTGATTTTAAAAATTCATTGGACATCGAAAATTAATCTTCTTTTTGGATGAGAACATCGTTGAGGGAATTGTGAATTTATTTTTTTCATTGCAATAGTTATTTATTCAACATGTAGAACGAAAGGCTTGCATCAATTTCTTTTTCAATAGTGTGGAGGGTAATACTTTATGCGTGATTAGATACAATGAATGAATCTATAGTGATGAAATAATAGAAAAAAATGAACAATAAATATTTTTTGCGAAAGCATTCTCTAATCAACTTATGGAATTGCACAACCCTTCAGTGCTCCAAACAGAAATCAAGTTATCAGGTACAATGATTATTCCATCTCAACCAAAAAAACATTTGTAGTACCAAAGTGGGAGATAACATATTGACTTCTCCAAGGTTCAAAAAATTACAGCTCTCCATATAAATCACTTTTTGATCCTTGACACAGGTGACCTGTATAACCCTATATTCGTACTCATTCCAACATGACTCCAATACCTACACCGATCAATAGGATTTATTAGCAGCTTATCAAAATAAATATAAACCTATAAAACGTTGAAAAGAGCATTTACAAACCAAAATCAGTCGTTTGCACCCATGATGTTTTTCTGACATGGCACGGTAACCCTTGTGGATAGGGTTTTCCACTAGGGTTTAAGTCTGGAGTTAGGCCTTTGGGGATTCCCAAACAATCAGACATTTTACGAGTTCTTGGTAACCAGAACGTTTCGGGAAACCCCAACTCCGGAGGAAAAGGGGACATTTCCTTACCGCTCAACGAAGGGATATTGGCCCCTTTACCGCTGTGAATTTCGCACAAACTGTTGGGCTTACCAGTAAGCAAACTCTACCATTCCCACCTATCCCCCAAACCTTCGGATTTAATACTCTAAAATAGTTTCCTATAGTCTAAATTCATTAATTGAAAATATAATCGCATTTTTAGATTGGACATGGATGCAAATTTATTGAATGTGTACGCGGCGACAGACATTATTCGGTTCTCAAATTTTCATTAATTATTCGGTTCGGTACCTGAGATCGACGGTATTTGATCTCGTTGCTAAGTATCATCATGAACAAGTATTTCAATCCTAGGATTGGTTTACTGCAGCCCTTCATTCTACTCTATTCAATGTCAATTCCCTCAATCCCTGATACCTTTTCTGTTTTACGTCTTTCTTAATTTGTCCTATGTACATGTCTCTTGGTCTTCCTCGTGGAATCTTCCCTTCTACTTTTCCTTCTATTATATTCCTAATCAATCCATGGTACCTTAAAGTATGTCCAATCCATCTTTTTCTTCTTTGCCGTAGAGTTCTCCATATGGTCCTATCCTCTTCTGCTCTTCTATATACTTCCTCGTTTCTCACTTTGTCTATCCATTTAATCTTCAGCATTCTCCTCCAGCACCATGTTTCAAAGGCTTCTATTCTTCGCTGGTCCATTTCTCCAAAGTTCCAAGTCTCGGAACCATAGAGCGCCATGTTCTACACGAAAGTCTTGACGAATTGCTTCCTTGTTTCCAACCTTGGATTCTTTGAGCATAGTAATTGCCTCTTCTTCATGAATGCGTTCTTAGCTTGGGCTATTCTTCGCTTGATGTCGGTCGAACTTCTTCCATCCCATTTTATGCTGCCACGCATATGCAGTTGCAAAAGTCCGGTTTTGTAACACCGGTGAGGAAAACTCACTCGAAGGAGTGGGTCGTCAGGACAACCGACGTCATCCAACGGACTCAAAGAGCTCATTGTTGAGGATGCAGGACAATTGATCGGAGAATCGGTTGTCGGTTTTAGTGAAAAGACTACAAATATGCGTCAAATCGTGGAGGAGGAGGACTTCCGCCATAAAAATTACACATACGCTTTCCAAAGCCACCAGGGAAAAGCGAGTAGAGCGTTGCAACCCGCTTTTGTGTTCATCAAAAAAACCAAGGGATCACACCATTTAACGTCCCATCCGACGGACGGCGTACTCTACTGTAGGTGTCCTCACCACGTAGCGAACCCCAAGTAGGGATCGGGATACCACTGATATATCCTGCCGTCGCCAGAATTCGAACCCGGGCCCTCAGGGTGGAAGGTCAGTAAAGTAACCTGCGTACCATTCCACTCCCCAAATATATTCGAATGTAATAGTGACCACTAAAACAACTGTTAATCAATAAAATTGACCATTGAAAGAAGTAATATAATTTAAGGAAGTTTTCCAAACCGATGGCATCGAGAGGAGTCCATATCTGCTTTTCTAAACTATGTAATTAATTTGCTAAAACAATATTAGTAAATGTTCTTTACAAGAAACAAGCCAATCCCTCCACTATGGTATAAGGGGCAGATAAATAATGGTCCCCTTTTAGTCTTCCGTTGAGTTCAAGGGTCACATGGTGCCTTCAAGATTATCTCTAGGGAACCACCAAGGAATGGTAACTGGAGATTAACAGCCACCTGTCATGGAACTGGCGTGTAATTTCGGCCACAGATGCGTTGATACTTGACCTCTTGTCTACGTATGAGTATGACCAGAAGCATATGGTTCCCACACCGTGTCCAAATCCAGGCACACCCCCATCTCACTAATTCCTTCGTAACTACTTCCCTCCTTCGTTCCCCCCCCGCCCGCCCGCCTATCAAAATGACCTCGACAGTCTTGCCGCCTCATGTGGTAACTATTTATACGCCAGGATCTGTGAGGAGTGGGATATTGCCTGTCAACTAGAGAGAGAGAGTAATTAAACCATCAACTCCCATCCATATCGACTCTCCTCTCACTGGTCTTCGATAGTACATGATCCATCCCAAGGCAACGATTGGAGATCCCTCCGAGTGGAAATAGACACTCTACTTCGCGAGGGAAACTGACCAAACATCGCTAATTCCCCACCCCCTTGATGGAAAACGTCGCGCAGGAACTGGATTAATTCGAAAGAAACAACTCTCAACTCGACAGTCCGAATTGCCAAAAGCACTTCGACTTACTTTTGGCAGCGGGAGTGTACGATCGCGCACCCGAGTTTCGAGTTTTGAGGATGAACAGAAGTATACTATAGTACCTTGACGAAGGAAAGATGACCCTACACATATACACACATCCCAAACCCCTCTGAGCTGAAAAATCAAGTCTCCTGGTCTTGGATTTATTTGGATTGCATGTCTTTTTCATCAATTTTGACGGTCATCCGCAAATTCATGCAGGTATGCACAAGCGCCTAGGTCAGTTACTAATTATCTCTTAGACATCTGTGATGATTACGAGTTAAGCTCATCTTGAGTCCGTTTCTCAAGTAGGTAGTCTACAGTCCCTTGTGACTTACACACACACGGAGTCTGCTGATTGTGATAAGTGCAGCACTTGTTAAGTTGTGCCCACTGTACGTAGTATAACAACTTGAGCGTTATATATTTCATTTAAGAATGTTTTCTGAGACATTTTACGTCAACTTGTAGCTTTGGTAATGGTAGCTTAACGGTGGGTGAAGTTCACACATCAGTATATGGGGCTACATCCCCTCTACTATGGAGCTTGACGTTATCCTGGTATACCCACGATAAGTCACGATTACGATAACGAGCTATAGTGGTCCAGAAAGATTGTCTTGATCTGAAAACGGTACTCTTTAAACAACAAACAAACATATTAACCAAGTAACCATATCAGTTAGCAAATAAGAGATTAGCGCTTCAGTCAATCGTTGAGGAATGGTGACTTTGAAATGAGTATGGCACTGGCCACAATCGCATCAAGCGTAATTTTAATCACAAATGATCATCAATGGCTGGTGATCAATCCTGATGCTGGTTTGACCCTTCCCCCTTCAGTTTGTTTTCAATGGACCAACCTCTTCGCGGCCACGTATCCCTATTCGCTGTTGCATCTGTAATTACTTGTTCCAATTATCTCACATCTGATGACTTTCACTGCAGTTTTACCGGTTCTATTTTCCCACAAACTTCAGTCTTCATCTCGGCATTGTATCTCGAAATGTGTTGGACAAGACAATCCCTTCTTCTTTTTTTTTTAAGTTTTCATCGGGTTTCACTCTGATCCTTACTCTTCGTGGGAACCTATTCACTAATTGTCCGAGCCGTTAATTTGGCCGAAAGCACTCCCTTTAAATGACACACTTCTAGTTTTCCTTAATGCTTCTAGTTTTCACTTTTCGGATGCCAACATCGTCCTTGCATCACCAAAATGGAGATGCATGCTCTAGGTGCATGTCGTGGTGAACTGTTCCATAATGCCAGGATTGCGTTTCCAGCTCATCAGGATATCAATCCTAAGATTGGTTTTACCGAATCACTCAATCCTTCTCCATTCAGGGTTGATTTCCTCACCCACCAATAGCTTTTATGAATTTGCGTCCTCCTTAATTTGTCCTATGACTGGTTTTCCAAACAAAAGATCTCACCCACTTATTCTACTAGACTTTGATTCCAAAGTGAGATACCTGTGTTTTCTTTTGAGTTTCAGACAGAGATCAAAGTCTTTGTTTCATTTTTGTTTGTCTCCACGTGGTTCTACATCATTAACATCTCTCAGTTGACCAATCTTCTCTTCGTACTCGTATCTTTCTGTCTCCCTGCTACGACATCATTTTTTTCGACAGCTAAAACGCGGCGTACATCGATGTATTAGCTACGCGCTAAAAAAACGCAGCACACATCGATGTTGTATCTACGAGATTGAGCACCCCTGAAATATTTCCCTTGATTTTATAAATTTATTTTTTTGTTCCAAAATTAACGATAAAAAAACCTGGTAATAATGCCACAAAGTTTGATAAACCTGAACGTCCTTTTGCCGATTCATGGATTGGAGATTAAAGAGAAATGTCCGGGGATTTTTTTTTTTTAGGGCTTCGGCATCAGGGTTCAATCCTTATCGGGGACATTACTCCATTTGGGCGAGCAGGATGAATGTCTGAGGTCCGAATTGCGCGCTCGTTATGTAAACCTGAATCTCACGAAGGCAGAGAGAAGCGGTATATAGCGAGCGTTTGAGCGGAGACCGCCTCTTCCCTAATGACCTTTCGCAATTTTCGGCGAATCTGGCGTCATTCCACCCCGGGCACAAAATGAAGCGTTCGCTTTGAGACCGCCCGGATATCTGAGGTAACCGTGGGGCAGTTGAGAGCCGGACGAGAAACTCAGTTCGCAAATGCCCGGCGCCTTCTTACCTCGCACCGGACAAGAGCCGGGAATCGTGAGCATCGGGTAGGCGGGCGACTTAGAGTTCGAGTGAAGAAAATATCAATCATTCAAGATAAAATTTTAATTTTTTAATTTAAAACGCTAGGCGTCTAAAAAAATTGTATTGTTTTATTTCATGTTGCATTAAAAAAATCAACTAAAATTGTCCTGATGCCATAATTCTCTGTGAAGCGATGAAAACCATAAAGTGTGTGTTATTTCAAATCTATACGAGTTATATGGTGTCTGTGTGTAATCTAATTGGTGTTGCTGTCCTATCATCTCATTCCCCATCCCACTCTCTTCTCCTCATGGTAGAAAATTAAAACGGAACTGCTTTTTTAACTTCGTACTTTTGACAGTGATGTGAAAAATCTCAAAACCGGTTAGGTATTTCAATACACAGGCGTGGAAATATATCAAATGTTTTGTATACATCAACTACGAATAGCATTGAAAACATAAGCCAATTCTTTGTCCCTCTCAAGGTCCCGTTAAGTTTTCTGCTCCACGCCTTCCCACAGTTATCAACCTCGATTGTTGGTTAAAAAGGGAGAGGTTAAAAGACTCGGCCGAAACTAAGCGCAACGACGTGTGAAATTCACAGATGAACGGAGCAATGCAGAGAGCAATTCCTTTCTGTGCCGCCTATTGTTTCCCATAAGGAAGATCTGTTACACGAGAAACAACACCACTAGGATGAAACTCAGGGTATCCGGAGAGACTTCACCCGGGAATCTAACCCGGGACCTCCGGTAGCTGCTCAGGCTTCTCGTACAAACAAGTCCCCCATCGGTTATTAGTTATGATATGTAAAAAAATAATCAATCACGTTCCTTTCCAAAGATGAAATATTTAAGTAACCGTGACAACCCCAAACGCTTTCCTCCAGCTAACGACTAACTAACCATGAACCAAAGTATTATGGCACCAATATACATTGGTAGATTCTTCCATGGGGATGAAATAAGAAAGAAATGGACCCCGTCATATACCAGATTCAAATACTCGCTATGATACAGGCAATCATGACAAAATCAAACTCATGAATCCAATTTAATTTAATTAATTGGGAGACTACAATTTAATACCTTGGTCATACGCAACAATCACAGCAATTACTGCATAATGCATAAAGGTATGTATGTGCGAAAGATTTTTTTTGTACATTAAAAAATATTCAAGTCTACAAGTGAATGTACTCATATACATAGTACAGGTATAATGCCAGGTAAATCCTACGAAAAAGTGAAGGAACGATGTTTCCTTACCTTGGTCAGGCCCCACATAGAGTATGCTGCCAGTATACAGTATGGGAACCTCAAAAGTTAAATTTGATTTCGGAATTAGATCGAGTTCAGCGGACGGGGGCTAGATTTGAGTCAAACATTGTTATGACCAACTCAGCAGCGTAACTACTTTGCTAGAAAATTTAGGCTGGGATTATCTTACGCAGCGGCGTTTACAATATTGATTAAACTTGATGAGGGTAAAAAATAAGAGAAACTTTACACTTATACACACTTTTAATGTTCTACGACCATGGTTTCGATGCTGAGCATGCTCTTATTGCTGAGCTGCTCTTATTTTTTACCCTCACCGTGAAGGAATTCCACAAAGTTAAGCCTGAAACTGTTAACTTTAGAATAAACTTATTAAAAACATTTAATGATGGGTCCTTTTCCGATGGCATTCAGTTCGACACAATAAGTATTAACCTACAAGGTATGGACTGCGCGTGGCTATATATGTATATATTTTGTTTTTGTACGTTAACCCCAGCTCCCCGACCCTTTGAAAAAACCCAACCGCCTCATCCCTTACCCTTTCCCCCTGGTGCTCCACCCCCTCCCGCAAACCTTTTTGGTGGCTCGCAGGGTATTTATGTAGATGTAGTACACCAACATTTCTGCATTTATGCCTTGTGCCCTAACACACACCGCGCCCCCCTCCCCCGGCCACACACCCTTGCGGTGGCTTTCGGCGTGTTGCCTGAACGTAGATGTAACTAATTCAAGTTCAACCGGCACACCTACCTTCTAATAATTCTTTCTCGCACGTTAAGTTTCAATGACATGGCTTATTAATGAGTTTACAGATTTTTTAAGACTAAAAAAAGACGGGTACTCCAAAAAAAGGAGCATATAGCACATTAATGGGCACTTAAAACTTGTCGCGGGATGATGCGAAGAATCGTTCGCTTCACCAGTGAAGCGAATGAGTTGTGGTGAGCATGGATTCGCATGATCTGCCATGTACCGACCGTGTCTGATGGAAGCGGTTTTAAGCGGAAGAAATCGGGAGGCCAATCCAGAAAGCGAGCGGGTTTGGCGCCGCCCCGCGACTAAGTGGTCGGCCGATGGAACGTGGACGACGTGACTGAGTCTTTGAACTACTAAAGGATTGAGCAAAAGTATACATGAAGATATCTGTACTCCCAAGTGTCCAGGGTCGGATCCAAAGGGCTTAGGCTTAGTACAATTATTATTATTATAACATATTATTGGTATTCTACCGTTTAATGTTGTTTTTGGATGGACACATACTGAAAAACGATACGAACATACATTTCTTCGCCTCGCAAGGCGGGGAAAGGTATGCGAGGGGAAGAGTTGGGAGAGGAATATTTAGAAGTGTGAGAATAATATGGAAGATGTTGGGAGCGAAGGGGGGATGAAAATATGTGAAGAGCGCAGTAATTAATGTATAATATTAATACCTGGGTAATTCCAGGAATCCAGGAGCCAGATGAACGCCTACTCTATTGTTTCGAGTTTGAGTGGAGGGTCGGAGGATGGGAGGGACACTGAAATTGATACACTATATAATTTATCAAAGGGAGTGTTGTGTTCGGAGGCGTGTTTGGAGATTGGGAGCATACCAATCAGGGAAGAATTCTTGCATGAGGGCAGGTGGTTATTGATTCTAATATTTAGGGGTGTGGTCCACTGTCCAATGTAAAAGGCCGAGCATGGTATGAATTGTCAACAAGTTTTTTAATAGGATTCCTTTTCTGTTTATGAGTTTATGTGTTTTGATGCTTGCAATAATCTTCATATTTATTGGAATGTAATCACAATGAGGTTAATTGTAATGCAGCCACTTTAGACTATAATCTAAAATGGCAGCATAACCTAAGTTCCGTTGATAAATACTTTACGTCACTGTACGGGATACTTCATATTATATCCGCAACAAATTGGTTTCAGACAGTCTTAAGACATTCTGCTATACCTTGATCAATTACAAGCTAAGCAATGGCTCAAGGGGTGAGTTGCCAGCCCCGGTGGCGGTGGGGTAACGTCCTCGCAGTCCAGAGGTCGCGGTTTAGATTTCCGCCTAGTTGGGTTTTCCTCCACCTAGACCGTGGATGTTTATAATTTTCAATGCAATGTTTAGGGGTTAGGTGGTAGAAGGGACTATAAAGTCTCAACCTCGCCATAATAAAGAAGTTAAATAAATAACGATTTTGTGTGGTGCCTCATTCGATCCAAGTCAGTAAGCTTTCTTTTTCGCGAAAAGGACATAAGAGTTATTGCGTGATTTAATGAAGCTTTTAGAAAGACGTATGAGGCAGCTGATGACGAAATTTCAATGAGTAAAGTCGTGAAGAAAATATCAGTGAAAACTTTTAAATATGAGTATTGTCGCGCTCGGCTCAGAAACTTGGTATTCTAGTCGAGAGAATAAGAATGGAACGTAGGCTTTCGAGAAGTGTGTGTGTGTGGGGAAGGTTGGGAAAAAAATAAAACGGACGGAGATGAAATCAAAATGAAGGAGGTCTGGGCATGGTTGGGGAGGAGGGTGGAAGAGTTGCCGGAAAAAATTGGAAAAAGCTTGAGTGTTAAACCTGATTCAAGGTGGAAGAGAATCGTTTAAAAAGCCTAAGATCAAGGGAGATGCCCTGGAAGAGTCCGTCTCCTGATTTGAGATGACGATGAGCTATTTTCCGGCTCTGATTATTCCCTCCTCCAATTCCGCTCCCATTACCGATTCAATCCTTGCCTTCGTCCCACGCGGAGCTCAGGTAAATTTGGCGCGTTCAAACATTTGGCGCCGGCTTCCCTGTTCGCACCCGCGGCGCCCCAAAATAATTGCCCCGATAGCGGTCTCATTGATGCAAGGGGTCAGACGAGGACTCCACGGCCCGATGCTATTTTCATCGTGCGGGTAACCCACAGGGAAAAAAAATGATACGACATAAAGAGCTCAGTTCGAAGTTAAACGCGTGACGCCAATTAAAAAAAAATTAATTGAACCAAATTTGAGCAATTCCATGCTAATTAGCGTGGCATCCGATAAATGTTTTTCGATTCCTTTTGAAATATGAATGCCATCGACAAAGAAAGAAAAAAACGGGCGAAAGCGGAAATGGGCACTTGTTATATAGTACAATACCCGGGGAAATAAATGTCTAGGCCTCAACAGAACGGTACGCTAACATCAAATAACGAGACGGTTAATTCTATAGCTTCTCTTGTTGCAAACGTTTCGTTCGACTGTCGGCTGCTTTCTTGAATAAATTCCAAAGCGTGGGGGTTGAGAAGTGGGGGAGTTGTATTTGAACGTCTTCTAAAAATCTCTGAGTATTTGCTACCCATGGCGAAAAGAAAAATAGATTTATTTCAGATATTGCTACAATGCCTCAAAATTCTTCTTCAAAGTACATCCCTTGAACGTCGACACACTTTTGCCTGCGGCTTTTTCCACCACTCTAAGGATCCCTGGTAGGCGGATTCCGGAAGGTCCTTAAGGATACGCGTGCAAGCTTCTTTGACGGCACTTAAGTCCCATGGTGGTGTCCTTTGAGGGAGGATTTCAATTTTGGTTATGGATAATAGTCTGCTGGTGCCAAGTTGGGACTGCAATGTGGTTGGGGAATCGTCTCGATGACGTTGCAAAAGGTTTTCGCGAGCAGATACTCGACTCTGTTCTTGGTCATCCCTCAAGACCTTTGGGACGAATTTAGCGCAATATTTTGGATTGCGAAATTTTCGATGATAATGGTGTGCATTGCCATTTTATTAATGCCAATACCATCTGCGACCATGCGCACACTTAATCGACGGTCTGAATGAAGCACTTCCCACAAACGTTAGGAAAAAATTTTAACTGATACATTTTATAAAAAACCTTTGACGCTGGACCGAGAGAGGAAGACGATATGTTTATAAAGCCGTGATATGTAAGGGAAAACATTGGGTTTAGCGGGGATACGGGAGGGAAGAAAGTTGGCCGTATGTATATATGTGTATACATACATACATACATATATATGATCCCCACGCTAATTGCCTCTTGAAAAATATTATCTATCTTTTGTCGTGCAAACAATGCACTTCATTCTACATAGGCGAATGCATTACCCCCTTATCCATTCGGATGAATAATCACCGCTACTCCTGTAATTCTGCTTCACTCTCTTCTCTTCCTATCCCTTTACACGCAAGTTCACACAACCTATCATTTGACGAATGCTTTTCCCTAACAGTTCTAGAATCCCTAGCCGATTCAGCCACCAACATAGAGGTGAGGACTCGCGAATCCGCATATATCCTAGCTTTCCGATCCTTCAAAATTCCCACCCCTAACCGCCATCTTTAATTCCCCTGCCAGCAGTCCCTACACCTTCCACCCCACTTTTTTTCCCGCCCCGTACCCATTCTTCGCCCAAGACCTTTCAGTCTGACCTGAAGAAGCCTTCGGAGTAGGCCGAAAGCTCAAACAATCTACAGTGCGAGTGTTCTTTTACGTGTTATCTGTTTTATTCTGTGTACTATTGTGCCGTCCAAATGTTATATTGCTCTGGTGAGTACTTTCACATCATTGATATATATATATATATATATATATATATATATATATATATATATATATATATATATATTTATTTATTTATTTATGCTTGTGTGTATACAAGTATGCACACACTATACCTTTAAATTACATATTATAAATAAACATTTAAAAATATACAGGAAATTTTTAAACAGCATGAACCCACATAAAGTTTGATTTTGTTGAAGATGGGCCGTGATTGGAATGGAGAGCGCAATGGGAATGAAGGGCTTCCATAGGGAGCTTGAAGGGATATTAAGAAGTGAATAAGGAACTG
The DNA here is from genome assembly GCA_037158775.1 of Hetaerina titia. Classification (NCBI taxonomy): domain Eukaryota; kingdom Metazoa; phylum Arthropoda; class Insecta; order Odonata; family Calopterygidae; genus Hetaerina; species Hetaerina titia. The sequence continues at coordinate 116,071,295 of CM073768.1, read as the reverse complement.
GCAAAGGAAGAGGAATTCCTTGACTCTCCTACACAATTCAAATCGTTATGGATGGCCCAAAACCTACCTATAATAGAAGGAATAGAATACCTTTAGTCAATAATGGCCATTACAAAGATGCATCATTTGACACCCAGGTAGCTGTTTCCTCTTTCATATTCACCTATCTCTTTGTACGCGTAATGACGAGTTCACCAGCTAAATGAAGTCGGTATTGTGAGGAGCATCATGAACTTGGCCCTCAGCAAATGCCCCCGTCAAGTCGGATTATTTTTACGTATTAGAAAATTCAAGTGGAACCCATCGTGGTCATTGCATTCTCTTTTTAACACGCATCCGAGGGGAAAAAATAAACCAAGATAACTTCGTGTTCCAAAGCTCGCGTGAAATTTTCTGGAGCGCCCGCCTCTGAGGGAAAAACAAGTCCTTGGAGGCATTCAGCTAAATTTAGCCAAGCCCTCGAGAAAGAGAAATCATCTGGGAGTTCAATATGACAGAATCCATCTTCCGCACTAATTATGTAGCTTTTTATTTTCTTGATTGAAATGTCTACAGAAATGGAAGAAATCTCATTGTGTGAGATCATTCCACCAGACTGAGATTAGAAACCCGGGTCCATTTATTTCCTGAAAGAGTTCTTTTTTATCCAGTTAACCAACCCGTTGAATCGTTCCCTTACTATGTGCTGCATTTTACACGGATGAGGGAGGATGCATGTTCGAATCCTGGTCTGGGCGAATTTATTTTTTCAACATGAAATTTCCCCCAAATCATACGAATTTTTACATGCACCAGCGTAATTATGCAGGAGTCAGAATAGCTAAAAGATGACAGCATCTACTCTCTTTTGTTTGAATGATATTGACTAATTTACGAGAAAAGGAACAGTCGAAATCGCATATTAGGATGGTAATCCCAAAAGTTCGGTCTTCAATTTTATATGAGTAGAAAAAACACTCATTTTCAATAATTTATATTTACATATATATATATATATATATATATATATATATATATAATGTGAATTCACTAAATAGTCATAGCAAACACAGAAACTTCTGTTCCTAATTCCTCTTGAGAAAGGCGGTTGCACCACCGAAAATTCTAGAACTAGTGAGTCCCTCTTTTATATGTTTTAGTTTCTGTGTTTGCTATGACTATTTAGTGAATTCACATTATTGTGCACGTTCGTGGGTTTTCCAAGAAAGTGACTATTTATATATATATATATATATATATATATATATATATATATATATATATATAACTTTTGGACGGCACAATAGAACACAGAATAAAACAGATAACACGTAAAAGGACACTGACACTGTAGATGATTTAAGCTTTCGGCCTACTCCGAGGCCTTCTTCAGGTCAGACTCAGACTATATATATATATATTCTTTGAAAGCTTGAGCATTTCTCTATTTTTCTGCATAATTTATATTCCGATCAGTGGACCGTTAGGTTTAAATACAGATTAAATTTACTACGTATATTTGAGGTAGGTTACTTATATGAGGATGTTAAGGACACATTACAGGCCTTCACTTACTATGGTAGATCAGATAACCAATTTAAAATCAAGGAGATTAATTGTAGAACGGACAGATTTAAAATTCAGTTGTTTCCCTCGAACCATTAGAGATCACAATAGACATGACCGCAATCGCATAGGAGATAATTAGAATTTGTGGTGTACATCTTTCATGCTTATTTCTTCCTGCGTGTTATTCTCATAGACCCATCTTTTTAACAGTTCTACAGAATGATTTGAATTTACGTATTCTTTTATTGAATATTGTTGCATATAAGCACTTTCTTTCGTGTGGTTAAGGTTTGTCGAGTACATGAACAAACTAATGTTTGTGTAGTGGTAACATAACTCGATTTCGCATATGGTCTTACTCGATTTTACGGGTTGTGTCCTAACACCCCCCGCCACACGCCCACTGCGGCGGCTTGTGGGGTATTGCATAGATGTAGAATTAGATTTTTTGTTGGCGCGGGGGCAATTTCTGTTCGACCATATCATATCAATGTCGCCGCATTTTCGTTGAGGATCTTAACTTTCGATGAGGAACTTAATCTTTTATCTCGTCTTCGTCGCTTGTTAATTGGTGACAAAATGAGGTTTTGTTTCATTTCACTCCTGAGATCAGACAGCCGCCACGTGATCCTTGGCATTCCTCATTCCAAGTGATTCATAATCGGAGGAGAGGAATGCTGAGCGAAGGCGTAAGCCTTCTCAATGTCAACGTTTGCCCTCTTGTAGCCCGTCAAACCATTACTTTCCCGCAACAGTTTGGATGTGAAATCTTCACCATTAGTGTGGACATGGCACCCACTGACTATCGCTCGTTTCCTAAATTGAAAGAACATTCAGCCGAGAGGCACTTCAGCGACGATGACGACGTGAAATATGAGGTCCAACGCTTTCTTCCGAGCAGGTACGACATGGACAAACAAACCTTACCCCAGATCCTACATTAAAGCATTAACCGAAATGGGAAATGTGTTGAACGATAGAAAAATATTTAATATTTAAAATGATCTATTAATTGTTGGAATTGAACTAAAATTTTTATTTTGTTTATGCATGAATACTTTTGGTATTACCCTCATATATGAGCATAATTACATGTATGTAAGAGTTGGAATGGCGTTAACATGATGAGTGTCTAACCTTCTTCGTTTAAGTGATATCAACTAACTTGCGGTAGAAAATAGCCAAGAGCTGAAAAAATTTTTAAAAAGCACGTTTCAAATATTAGTAAGAACCTCTCAAAAACTGTCGCAAATTCACTTCATGTACGACGGCTGTCCAGAAAGTAAACTCCGTTATGCTACCATAATAGATAGAGTAAATTTATTATTTTCATCTCAAAACTATACGACGTATCTCAGTTGTTTTTATACGTATTCGCCGTACAGTTTTAAACATGCGTCATTGCTCAGAACTAGTTTTCAACTTCCTTCAGCATAATACTCTGCCGCCTGAGATCGCAGCCAAACGATGACGGTATCTTGAAGTTCCTTGTCGAGACGAGCGCAAAATATGTAGAAGCCTCTAACCTTTCAGCCATGCTTCCATGCAACAGAGTCGTATAAATCTATGAAAAATGTTCTAAACATTGTATATATGGCAAAACGCCTGTTTTCACGAACTTTTTCATCAAATTTCAGGTGCAGTTCTTTGTTTACCAAAGACGGCAGGCCACATCATCACAGAGCACAGATTTCCCGATGAATTTCAGCAGTTTTGAGTTTTTTTCATCCGTAAAAACCTTATCACTGAACAGACTTCACATTTGGCGGGCGGCTGATCTACTGCGTGCGTCAATACAGCGATCAAATGAGTCGCTCCACTCCTCACACGACACGAAAACGTAAATTACTACGAGGTTCGTACAGGGTACGGCAACATAGCTTCCTTTTTTATAAACCAAAACCACTTTCAAAAGGGAAGTTATATTGCCGCACCCTGTATATATGTGCGTATATATGTGTGTGTGGGATGTTGAAGAAGGTAATAGAGGGGAGAATGTTAGGCAAACGAGGAAAGGGCAGGAACAGGATAGGGACATTGGACGGGATGAAGGGAGGAAAGAAGTACTCAGAGATGGAGAGGGACCTGATGTAGATTAGGTTTCTGGATTGGGTTTTGCTTGGAGTTGCAAAAATGTTTATTTGACAGTTGTGTCCATCCAAAAACCTACCTTAACCGGTAGATTACCTAATAATAATGTGTACATATAATGTACATGACGTTAGCACTAGTGGACAAAGACAAAAACACATGCACACATAAAAAAAAAGAAACTCACTAAGTTTCGGTATTTCGGTGGTCCACGCCACCTTTCTCAAGGAAGAGAAGGACAAAACTCTAAAGGACAAAAGAGTTCTAGCCTTCTCTTCCTTGAGAAAGGTGGCGTGGACCACCGAAATACCGAAACTTAGTGAGCTTCTTTTCTTTTTTTTATGTGTGTCTGTGTTTTTGTCTTTGTCCACTAGTGCTAACGTCATATACATTATTATTCACGTCCGTGGGACTTTCAGATAAGTGTTATATGTATGTAGGTATGCATATGTATAACATATGCACACACACACTCATTTCTAGCACTTAAAACCTCAAAACATCCCGAGCTCAAATGTCGCGTGAAGAGTGGCTCAATCCGGAAGAGATGGAAGGGGGGGGATGCCGGAATAGCAGCAGACGAAACCGGAATACTCCGGGGTGGTCGAGCCGTTTCACGCCGGATTCCGAGAAAAATAAACTACAAGCCGCATCTGGCAAACGCCCGCCGGCCATAAAAGAAACGGTGGTGATGAACACTTCAAAACCATGCGTTGCCCCATCTGCCATTCGCTCCCCGTTTAAAAAAAATTGATAGACAAAATGAAAAACAAAAACCGAACGGCTAGGGTCTCACCCATTATGGTCGGTTTGGAGACGTTTGCAATTTTTTTCTAAGGCCGCGTGACGTAACGCATGGTATTCCCTCCCGAGTCTGAAGAAGCGTGTTCTTCCCCAAGCTACAAGTCTATGTCCTTCAAAACCGAACACAAAGGATATTTAGAAAAACCAGATCGCATTGACATTCAAATACTTTGAATGTTCATAATGCAAGAACAAATTGTTCTTTTTTTATATAAATTTCAAGAAACTAGTACTAGTTATCGTATTGCGATGTGCAGTCGGCCACTGTTAGTAAAGCCGTAGTTGTAAAAAAAACCATTCTCTCATTTTTTTAAATAATTTAACAACATACAATTTAATAATTTTTACATTTCAGTGTCAATTTATCCAGATGTCTTTGAATATAGCGAAAATCTCCGCCGTTGTCAAGGAGATTGTCGCTATGGACAAAAAATAAATAATTTCAATTAACTCGTTAGACTATTCAGGTTAGTAAAGTCGCTCCTTCATTTAAGTTCACTTGTGAAGTTCATTAAAAATTTTGTGTGCGCGTAGAATGGAGGAAGCCAAGATACGTAAAGGGTTGGTGGATCTCAGGTGTTTGAGACTGGCGGGTCGTCTGTATGCGAGAGAGGGGTATTAGGGCAGTAAGGATGAGGTAGCGTCATTGTCGTGCAAAATAGGAAACAGTTCTTTAAGATAAGTAAACTTCTTTTTTTAAACAAAAAAAGGCCGAGACCGTAAACTTGTAACCAATTTTTGTTTACATTGATTCACGACAGTAGCTACGTTCATTGTGCATTTATCTTTAAGATAGGTTTTCAGTCTGTTGGATCCGGGAAAATATGTGATGCAGAGGTCTTGCGTCAGATGAGGGGTTGTTTTTGCGTATATTGTTGCTTTTGCAAACAAAAATTAAAGTCTAACCGCACTATAACTTATATAATATATAGTGGGACATGTCATTTGATGTTGACTGAAACCATTCATTCGAACCAACTCCGATGGTAATATAGTATACGTACAATGATTAATTTAAAAATTAATACTTAGCGGCACTATGTACGAGAAGAAGAAGTGCATTCGGTACGATGGAGATCACATTCTCCCCGTATTTTTGCGGGCGCTGTTCCAAAAGCGGACGCCTTTGTTTTTAGGAAAGTGTTATGTCAAAAATGTGTTCTTGTCTTGTTTACTTTCGAATCACAATTTCTGTTTACTTTCACATCTTTGCCCCGATATTGTTTCAGTGAACATTTGTTGTTTACTTTGATTGTTGACTTTCGTATCTCATTGTTCGTTGGGATATCCATCGCGTGTCGCGGATTCGATTCAATTAATCAGTGAAATTCCAGACGAGCAACATACTATTAAGTTCCTGCAGAGTAAAGCATTCCATCACACTTTAAGACTTTGTAATCAAGGGCACGAAATGTGTTCTACAATTAATAATGAGGAGGAGAAGTTGCGACGCCAGAGAAGATCCGGTTGAACTCCCATGCATCGAAGAAGTGATTCATACACGCACAATGTAGTTGGGAGTTGAGTAAAATTAATATTTGACGACTGGTGTGTATTTCCTGTACAGTTGGAGTAGGCAGTGACATTCAAATTCTGTGATAAGAGCTGGGAATGGACAGTGAAGCAGTTACTAACTGGAAAAAATATTATTCGAGAATTTCGCTCATATTCCTTGATGCAGAATTAAAAATTAAACATGCAGAGATAGTTTAACGGTAATGATTGGTGAATGCGTTATTTCACGGCGTAAATTCAAGAGAACTTCAAACAAAAAAGAAATGGCATCCGCTTTCCGTACGGGACCCTCTTCTACTGTCAACAATGAAATTGACTAAAAAGTTGGAAGCAAATCGGTGAGTGAATAATTATTTATTTGTGATTAAATACAAACAACTTTCAGGAAAATCATGTGGCTGCTGAGCCAAGTCACTTTGGATTCCACGGCTAGAAGTGAACATTGCAAGCGCGCGGGTTTTTGTGGGGAAACTATCGCGATCACACCAGCGTAGACACGGGCAATTAACGTGGCGATAGCATCGAGACCCACGGGCGATCTCTTCCTATCGCTCCCCGCTCAGCCTCCAGCCCCCCTCCCCCCAATCTCTCCCCTGGGGTTACCGCCGCCGTCTACTTCCCTCGCTCCGGGACCGCGCCGCGGGTCATTAATAGCCGCAGCCTGGGATCGATGCATCGGAAGACCGATTGCCGACGGCGGGCGGGGTTCTGCTTGGCATGGGCGTTTCGCGGGAGGAGGGAAGGCGGTTGAATGACGAGCGATCAGGATCCTCGAGGAGGCCAAGCAGGTGCAAGCCGAGATGGGAGTAATTTGAGACAACTCATGTGTACTGAGGTCCGGAAGGAGGGTGGAGGACAAACTGGGAACCTCGAAGATGATACTTAGATCTCCTTACGTCTGATGTAGACAGTGCCTAGTTCTTTAAATTTTAAATACTCATGAATCAATTTGCACTAATGGGAAGATCACCTCTTCGTTGATATCTATAATGCGTTTCTCAAATCCAAAAGCCGATTTAAGAGTCCTAAGGAAGCCTTAAGGAGGAATCTTCGTTTTAAGCAGACCCGATAACCCATCCTTATAACGTTAAATATGTTTACAGCTATCTAATATTGTAAAAATATTATTGGATCTCCGACCTTTTGAGGAAGATATTTAAGCTTGAAAAAGTCCGAATTTCATTAAAAAGTACATCAGGGTAGAGGAAAAGTGATTATCTCCCTTCACATCTATACATATTTTCTCAAGTTTGGCCCCATTAATTTTGTTCAAAAACTAATATAAATGGAATAGCATACTGAAGGATTTAATATATTTTCATCATTTTAGGCAAACACACACAGTAATCAACCCGAAGGTCGGTTTGGTAGGTGATGGTAGGGTTCACCCAGTACTAAGCCCTATACGGCGTGTGAAATTAACACATCACGGTATAGTAGGGATTGGTAGTTGGATTCAAGAATCAGATAAAAAGTTAAGTATCGTGATTATTTCTGTTTTCAGTGCTGAAAATCGCATTTAAATCGGTTGCCGAATGTGATACCCTTCTTTATTAAACGATACGATTTTAATCATTGCGATTTCAGTGCTGAAATAAGCATTGTGTAAAATGGCCAATGGAAATTTTTCGTCGGAACCAAGACGACATGCTCGCATTGGCATTTGTTTATCCCATCAAGGGGGACTCTCTCAGGGGAATTACACCGCTTAATCACATCTTGGCGAACCCTAACGGTCTCTGAAACATTTTGTGACTTCAGTTTAAATGAAGAGAGAAAAAAATGCTTGGGTGGAAAAGTCTAAAATAGTAGTGATATTAGGAAATTACGTGATACATCACATCTACATGGTGCCCTGAAAGCCACCGCTGAGGTGTGTGGCAATGCCCTAGACCAGGTGAAGTTTAATTGATGGATTTTCATGTTCCATTTCAAGTGATCGATTTAAAGATGAAAGGAAATAAGGAAAGAAATATGAGGGAAAAAAAGGTTTATACGGATACAGATGACTCAGGACATTCATTCATTTATTTTTTCAACTAATAAAATTATTAACTCGACCTTAAATTAAAGATCGACATCAAATTTAATCGATATTTTTTTAAAATTTGAATTCCCTTATTGGTTCACCGAACATCAGACTAAGCATAGGGTATGTTCAAACAGTTGTTAGGCTTTGATTTACCTACACGTATTTAAAACGTTAAAAATAAGCGTGGTCACCAGAAATTACTTTCTAAACCTTATTTACATAACCCTCCAGTTGCGAATTATCTTACAGGGTCCGTCCGGAAAATAAGTTTATGATGCTCATTGTCTTTTTTGACAAAAGGGGAGTCGTCCACTACGAATTTGTACCTGAACGACAAACTGTAAATGCTGCATTTTACGTCCAAGTGCTCGACAGGCCTCGAAAACGAGTCACCCGCGTCCGGCCAGCGATCAAAAACATCTGGCGGCTGCATCACGGCAATGCGCCGTCTCACACCGCGCTTGTCGTGTTGGACTTCTTGGCCAAGCACGGCGTGGCAACGCTGTCGCACCCGCCCTATAGCCCGGACTTGGCACCACCGGACTTCTTCCTGTTCCCGAAGATAAAGAGGAGTTTGAAAGGAACGCGATACGGGACTTTGGACGCCGTCAAAGAGGCCGTGACGACGTGTCTTCGAGAGGTTCCCGATGATGCCTTCGCGGGAGCGTTCCAGGAATGGGAACGCCGCTGGAACAAGTGTATCGATTCACAAGGGTCCTATTTTGAGGAATATTAGCTTAAGATATGTAAAAGTGCAATAATTTTTTTTCCTGAGCTCAGTACACTTATTTTCCGGACGAACCCTGTAAAAGTCATACCTTTTCCATTAGTACATAAATATAATTAATCCATGCATTGAATAAGGTAACTCTGAAAGAGATGTAATTGGCAAAAAATAATTGCACACTGTGAACTGAACCTTTAGTCTTGGGTTATCTCTGACCCCATGCACTTCTACTGTCGTTTTGGTCCAAATGATTAAAAAAAACTTTGCATATTTCCGGCTTTTAAGTCTGATCGCAACTTTAACCGTCAAAGAAAGGCAAATGACGAAGATCAAGCAAAAACGTCCAAGCTGTACCATAGGACCATCAAGTTGTTTTTTTGGATCTGATGGAAACAGAGAGGGTCCAACCGAATCGACTTTGCCTTAAGTGAAAAAAAATCCTATAAATCATGGGCAAACATGATCGCGGTAGTTCTCAGAGTGCAGTATTAAACTCAAAATATAAATTAGTTTTAGCTTTAAATGCCAAAACATTTTTCCTTTTGGTGATAGCTATTTTCAATCTAATTTTTTTATATTATTAAATATTAAGATTGCTTTTTCGTAGTTGGTTTTCCGTTTTTGTACAAGTACCTAAGCATTCACATAGAGTAGTGTATTAAGAAGCATACAGCATTTCTGTTTTCCATGCACGTAGTATTATTATATTTGGCATTCTACCTTAGTAGGGAGGTTTTAGATGGAGACAGGTGGTAGCACGATACGTTTACTAGCCTCTCATTACGCAAACACAACCCAATATCCGACCTTACATGAAGCTCTTCTTCAACTCCGTATACTTCCTTCATTCCGTCCAACATCCCTATCCTATTCCCGCACCGTCGTCGCTTGCCTGACTCTCTCCCCTCTTATCAGTCTTCAACATCCCATTGCCAATCAACGGGATATTGAACACTTAGCGCCAACAAAATCTGCATCTATCATTCCTGTCTCCTTTGGATTTCTCCCAACATTCACCTCCTTCACTATGCCTAGAACCGAATTATTCGAATTTTTTTCCTTTCTACACATTCCACCTTGTCCTTCCTCCTCCACACCCACATGTCAAAAACTTTTCAAACTACGTCTGTCATCTTTATACGAAGCGTGCCCCTCAAACTTGTTTCAATGACTACATGTCCGAGCCGTACAAAACCAACCTCCACATCAAGGTATTCACTATTCCATTCTTAACCTCTCTACTCAACGTCCCCGTCATCAACTCCCTCTTCCTTGTGAAAACCCCTTTCCTTTGCGCAATTCTTCTCCTTACGTCCGTACTACTTGGATAATTTTGGTCTAAAACACTTCCGAGATAGGTAAACTGCTTCACCTTCTCTAGTTTAAGAACTACTATTTTGAATATTTAACTTAATCTTAACCTTTATATGAAGTTTATCATACATGTATTCATTAAAAATTACAGGTACTACCCCCACAATCGCCTTTGGTGGCAAAAATATTTTTCGTCAACTTTTAAGCTCAAAGTTAGGCCAAAGACTGAACTTATGATATACATTTGGGAGGATTTGCATTAATCGTTCAGGAAAAAGCTATTCCTTCCATTATTCCCGTAACATTGTCCATTTTACAATATTGATGAGGTTTGAAACACAAATAAAAGTTTATTGTGTCACCTGGTTAAATCTCTCATTTTTTTTCAATTTTAAGTCAAAGAATAAAGATTGCATCCAAGCAACATCTTGATTTAGAAAACTCGTTACGTTCTTCAGATTACAGTATGACAGCTGATGGTTACTGACTTCCCTTTATTCATCTGACGTAAATTTTACTTGGTGTGTCAAAGACGTACTCCCGCGTCTGTCAGAAATCGGATTCCCAGCAACGGTCCTTAAATATGTAAGTCAAAGGAAAAAAAGGCGTTAGTAGGCCCGAAGAAGAGATGAATTTCTGTACAGGCCGACTAGGCACTTATACCACTGTGAATACGATGGAGACAATTGAGTTGTATTAATTTCGAAGAAGATTTTGTCACTTTTATAGGAATTATAACACGTTTACCATCCAGGACGCTTACCAAAATTTGCCCAAATCATCTCGTCACAATTGTACGCAATAAAATACCATAAAAATGAGAGATATTTTATTCTCCACTAGTTAGTAGTGGTAGTTAATAGGGGAGGTAGCCGTGTCAAGTACGCCATTAAGACATTGTTCAGCATTAGCTTATTTCATAAAACAAAAGACGCCAAGCAGTAATGCAATTTAAGTAAGATCTGGTGCTTTCCCGGCGTATTTGCTGGATGAAGTTTTCTCGGGTCTTCCACCGGGTCAGGGGTTCCATGTTGGCCGACGTTTCGATGCCCGACTCGTGCATCGTCCTCAGGGTTGATGACGTCATCAACCCTGAGGACGATGCACGAGTCGGGCATCGAAACGTCGGCCAACATGGAACCCCTGACCCGGTGGAAGACCCGAGAAAACTTCATCCAATGCAATTTAACTTCCCGTTCGACGAACGGACGGACTGCACTCGAAGTTTTATCCGCATGCTACCCAAGTAGGGATTAGGAAACTTCTAAAAAAAATTGACGCGGCCGGGATTCGAACCCGGTCCCTCGAAGTGGGAAATACGTAAATTAACCAACAAGCCATCCCGATCGTTGACTTACTCCCTCGAGCGAGAGTTTACGCCATCCCCGCTCCCTCCTGATGATGAACCGCGTTCGTCCAGCACGAAAGGGAGAACCGGGTGACAACCACGATTATCTTTTTCTTTTCCTCCCATTCACGACTATTTCGAGACGCACCGAACAATTTTCGGAAGACATTCTCCTCCGCTTCGGGACATGCGGCGGTCTCAAGTGGGCTTGGGTGGTTGGCATCTTCCCAGACATGCGTTCAGAAAACCCTCAAAATTCCGGCGCCGATCGGGTCCCGAACAAAGACAACTCGGTCGAACAAGGGGGAGGAATGAGGGGCGAAGGTTGGGGGGTAGGGGGGCAGGAGGTCAGGAATAGACCACCGTCGCATCGCCCCCGACGGATACGCAGCGTCGCGGAAGGAAAGAGGGGGTCGCGACGAAGGAGACGCCCCCAAAAAGTCAGATACCCCACCGACGGATGATAATGAAGTTCTTGGGATACTCCGACGAAACAGAGCCGACTCTAGGTAAAAAATATATGACAGAATAGTTGACAGTATGACTTCCCGAGGAGGAACCGGTTTCGAACCTCTTTGGCAGCAATTTTTATGGTTTCCCAGGAATATCTGGTACCAGAAAAATCACAAAGCGTGGGTGCCCAGAGAGACTTGCCCGGGACTCGAACCCGGGCCCTCCCGGGTCAGTAATCCAACGCTCTACCCCTGTACTACCTCGAGCCCCAATTTAAACATTATAACTCCAAAAATAATCAAATTAAGAATTGAAATTGTTTTCTAGATTTCGGTCTATCGCCTTAAACCTGAGTGTGTTACAATTTAGGTATCTAAAACAGCGTACAATTAAATCGTACTGCATATAGATGTACATTGAAAATTGATGAGTCTTAACTTAAGATAATACGGTACACTAAGATATTTTCTACCACCAGTTGGGTTCTAGAAAAGAAGTTTTTACATATAAAGCCTCTGAAGTTTGCGGGACTTGTAAGACTGTAAATAAGGAATTTAACCTTAAAGGGCAAGAAATTGTACGAACTCAACTGTTCGATAATTTGTAGGCTGAGATATGCTGACCGTCACGGATAAATACAAAACACATTTTTCTCGCGAGATTTTAAAGTAAAACAAGTTTATACTTTCAAAATGTACCCAAAAGTAGGAAATAAACGATCGATGGTGCTGAAATTTCGCCTGCGAGGACACCTTAAATGCCAAAAACAACAAACAAACAAATCCTTCTGTCGGCAGTAGCAGAGGTGGACAGAGAGGACACATTGGATTGACTGGACCCGCAACACTGATTTTAAAAAGGCGATGATCATAGCAAAAGACAGCTGATATTTCTCCAATGCTTTTGGGGAGGTTGTAGAAGTTTAAGAAAAACCCTACAATTTTAACAAAGAAGACGATCACTCGCGTGTTAAAGAAAAAAACGCAACATGTGGTCAGATTTTAACATGCAAGTGTGGCAGAGAATGGAAAATAATTAGTTTGGACAAAGAGGAAGACAAACGCTGAGGCATTTCAAATGGGGTTGGCGAAGAGAGGAAGTTTTTTATGGGGAAATCCGAAGAAGACAAAGGAAGCGGATGGAGGATATGCATTGAAAGACAAGTGTGGTATTTTGACAAGTCCATGAAAGTACCAGGGAGAACGCTGAGAAAGCGGGGAAGAGGAAAGGAGATGGTGGACTTTCTAAACAAGTAGAAGTTTTGAAGAAATGACAAAAACTCATGATGCTGAACAAATTTGACGGAGTACCCGTGATACATGGAAGCACATATAGTTGAGTGTACAGTCATTAAGGGCCGTCCAAAACCTTAAAATGGGTAGAATACCTTGAATGAATGAACGATGCCCAACAGATGAGGAGGGAAGACGAACGAGCCAATAAGATCACACTGTATAACCCGGCCCTGTAGTAATCCGGAATAAAAGAACGGATTGGACTTCAACTGAAGGAGGCAACTGAAACACTGGCCAACATTCTGTCCAAACTAAACGCGGGAGAAATTACCAACAGAAACGCATGCACCGAATTAAATATTTTTCACTTTTAACGCAAAATTCTTCTTTTAGTCCAATTAAAACAATCCGATACAAATACACAATGATTAGTTCACGTATCTTGAAAGAGTCTCGTACCACATTGGTTCAAGCACAAGGGGTGTAAGAAGAATTGCTTTAGGCAAAGAAGCTTTCACAAGGAGGAAATTGAGATGATGGGGACGTTGAGTAAGGATGCTAAGAAAAGGTTCGTAAAAAACTTAGATATGAACCGTGGTTTTGTACGGCTCGGAAACATGGTCATTGAAGCAGGATGATTAGTGTAGTTGGAAGCTTTTTAACTGTGGGTCTGGAGAAGGTGAAGAGGATAGAAAAGAAAACTAACGAGGAAGTGCTAGGCAAAGTGGGGGAGGATAGAGGATTGTTAAAAGTAACTGTAAGGAGACAGAAAAATTGGCCGCAAAACATATTGATCGGCAGTGGGATGTTGAAGACTGTGATAAAGGAGAGAGTGTTAGGCAAACGAGGAAGGGAAAGGATGGATGTCGGACGAAATGAAAGGAGATAGAATGAATGTGCGGTGGAAGAACAGTTTATTATTGGTTAGGGTGTTAGGTTTTGTCTTGTTAGGCAAGGCTAAGAAAAATAGGAGTATGTTTTCGTCCATAAACCTACCCTGAAAAGCTACTCCATCAAAATAATAAGTTCTTTGATTCCGCACTGATTTTTGCACCTCTCTCTATCACATATTTCTAATACTGTGCTCTGTCCTCCGTGAAATATTTTCCCACCACTATCTTATTCCCTGGTTCTTCCTCATTTTCCCCGCTTCCAAAACCAATCCCTTAATTTCCTCCTCAGATTTTTCGTTGGGCAAAAAAGAAAGGAATATCGTGGAAAATATTTCGCTCTTGACATTTGATTAAAATTTCGGTGAATGCAGAGTAATTATTATATCAGCCAACTTGTGTATAAATTACCGCCTACCTGTAATTATTTGTTCATCTTTAAGTATAATGTTATACATTTTGTTTTAGTCATTTATCTGAGCTGTCTTTCGGGACAATTTATGTGAAATTCCCTCGTCCTGAAATATACTTTTGCTTTTAAGCGGAGGATAGGAATAATGGCCTTCAAAGTCCTTCAAACCCATCGCATCGGCCAAGAAACCTCCTACTCATTCCTTGCCAAGAAGCCCCTGGAACTTCTTCCTCTCACTCTCCTCCTATATTTAAGACAATTTAAACATGATATAACACTAAAATACACCGAATAGATTAAAAAATTTAAAGCGATTTTGCTCACATCCGCCATCCCCACCTCTCTTGTGTTCGTCCTTTATGTGTGTTCCTTTCCCATTTTCCTTATCTCTATTTCAATGTGAATGAATATATATATACTAAGATAATAAATATTACACACACAGAAACATAAAAGAAGGACACTTACAGTAGATATTTACGTTTAGACGGCACGGCCGTCGTCATCAGAATCGTCGGTCATCAGTGCGTCGCCGAAGAGCGTCATTTTCAAGATTATATATATATATGCTTCTTATTTCAGCCCTTAAATCGTTCCTGAAAATAGAGTACTTAAGATCGTATATTCATATGTTATCATTCAACTACCCGTCAACTATCTCTGAAGAGTGAGACTTGAAATTGTTACGCCAGAATCAATAATATTCCGGAATCAATACATGCTGAAGAAATCAGAGTGTGTCTTTATTCCAAATAGAAAATTTCTATTTCAATGCTTCGTCTAAATTTCTCTTTGTCCTATTGAAAATAGTAATTTTACCGCAATTAACACTAACCATAACGCGACAGCCGTTTCCTCGTCATAACTATGGACGGATCTAACCCGACGACCGCTAAATGCTTATTCGATTCAAGCGGAAGCACTATCGTCGACGAAACAAGAACAAAGTGTTTGGGCATGCACAAACATCGAAAGCCGTAAAGAGCTGGATCGTGTGTAAAAGGATTCATTCGAGAATTACTTAGCACCAAGTTTGCATCCAATATATTGAACGCTCGGATTTCAGAACATGAAATTAGCATCGTCCAAAACGGTCTTAACAGTGAAGTGAAATCAGCGCAGGGTAAGTCGTTTGACTGCCAGGCCGTGTTGAATTCCGTTGGAGGTCAAAACGTAATCCATCTCCATACTTACGTAACTTACTTGTAACGTGAACTTACCCCTTAAAACAGTCAATTCTTCCACAAGACGTACGCGCACATATCAACGAAAGAGCGATAAGTGCATCTTGAGCCAGCAGATAAATTATAATTAAAAGAACAACGAATAAAAGTCGAGATTTCATAAAAGAAATGCCAATTCTTTACTTTGATTCGAAACGACAAATTTCGAAATCTTCTACCTGTTCATACGAATGCAATAAACTACCGATCATAAGGGAAAAGTAATCAAAACTAATCAGGGTATTAATTAACGCATTTGATTGCGTATGAGCCGCATAACCACCTCAGAAGGGCATGAGGAAAAGTTCCTCAGTTCAAGCGAAAGCGCGAGATGTAAAAATTTTTATATCTTATTTTTAAAATGTCCCTCTTAATTTCTTAAACTGTATATTAACCTGTAATATGGCTCATAATAATATAAATAATAACAGCGTTCAAGTAATTAATAATATTTTTGGGAGCCGAACTTGGTGGTGCTGACCTTGTGGGGCAAAAAACAAACTTCGCCTTCGAATAAGATTCGGAGGGCGAGGTTAGTTTATGTCATAATTTTGGAAGGTAACAAGTAAATATGAGGAATGATTAATACTTTCTTTGATACCAGTGACTAATATACTGGCTTCCCACCCTGAGGGCCATGGATCGAATCCCAGAAGTGGTAGGTGTTTTTTGTGTCATACCGATCCATTGTGGGGTGCCATGTGGAATGCACTTCAACTGGAGTAAATCGTCCGCCGGATGGGACGTTAAATTGTGTGACCCCTTGGCGCCTCTTGTTCATAGAGTAAGCTAATGCCTCGGGTTTATTTCAACCCTCCCTCCATCCCCTGTATACACTACACTACTCGTACCAAATTACTCCCACCTTTCCCTCCTAATGGCGCAAATGACCTCGGCTGTAGGTCGCCAACTGTGAATAATTACTACTACAAATGTGTTTTAAAATTTCTGCACGCAGGTACTTGATATCCACTAATTATATATATATATATATATATATATATATATATATATATATATATATATATATATATATATATATATATATATATATATATATATATATATATATATATATATATATATCTTGTCGTGGTGGAAGGGCTTGTGTGTTCCGATGACCCCTAGAGCTGTGCTGGCGGGAGTAATAATAATTACTCCTGGAAGGGTCACCCATGCCAGATAGGTCGAAGGTTAGGAGCCAGACGAAAGGTAGTCCACGCAGCGTCTGTTCCTCAGTGAGGCGGCTGCAATGGCGTCTGACCCCAGTGGGGCGGCCATTAAGTGATGGTGTCACGTTAAAAACACTATTGAGGAAGGCAACGGGAAACCACCTCAATTATCATTCCCAAGAAAATATGATGGACGCAAAACAGAAATTGAGTCCTGGCAACTGCGGGACTCGGCCCAAGGGGCCGTGTGTCGTGCCCGGCAGCGGGGGAGGCAAGGCTTCCGCGGTCGTCATCCCACGAAATCCTTGCGGGGGAGAAATAACAGCAGCAGGACAGAAGATGCAGAAGAAGACGAAAGTAGTTAGAATAGGAACCTGGAACGTCAAGACAATGTTGAGGAGAGGCAAATTAGAAAATATTAAGCGAGAGATGGAAAGAGGTAACATAGATGTTTTAGGCCTCTGCGAGGTGAGATGGAAGGATAGCGGGGATCACTGGAGTGACAATTATAGAGTAATATACAGCGGCGGGGACGAGAGCCAACGAGGGGTTGCCGTAATTTTAAATAAAGGGGTAGGAAGAAGCGTGGTCAACATAGAGCAAGCGACAGATAGAATTTTACTCGTAGAGATTAAAGCAGAGCCGACGAACTTGGTCATTATTCAGGTATACATGCCACCGAGCAACCACAAGGAGGAAGAAGTCGATAGGATGTATGATGAGTTAGAGGATATCATCGCGAGTGTTCCTGCAGGGAAACATTTGATAGTGATGGGGGATTGGAATGCGACGGTAGGCGAAGGAAGAGATGGTGGTGAGGTGGGGGACTATGGGTTAGGCACGAGGAATGAACGCGGGGAGAAAGCAATTGAATTCTGCAGGAGACAGGGGTTAGTCATCACTAACACATGGTTTAGACACCACAAAAGGCGTAGGTATACATGGAAAATGCCAGGTGACTCAGAAAGGTATCAGTTAGATTATATTATGGTTAGGCACAGGTTTAGGAACAGTGTGATAAATTCGCACAGTTTCCCAGGAGCGGATGCGAACTCTGACCACAATTTAGTTGTTATGAAATGTAATGTTCGTTTCAAGAAGATAAGGCAAGGGCGGCGGGCTAAAAAATGGAATTTAGAAGCAGTAAATGAATTAACGAGGAAGGAGTATCAGGAGTCTGTAGAGAAAATGATGGATGACGGTAAAGAACTGAGTACTATCGAAGAAAAATGGGAATGTATCAAGAAAGGGATATTGGAAGCCGCTAAAGACACTATAGGAACCGTTAACGGGAAAAGGATAAGGAAACCATGGGTAACGGATGAGATGATTGCAAAGATGGATGAGAGAAGAAGATGGAAAAATGTAAACACAGAGTTAGGCAAAATGAAGTACAAAGAGTTAAACAATAAATTGAGAAGGGCCACAAATAAAGCAAAAGAAGAATGGTGGAAAACGCAATGCGAGGATATGGAAAGTTTACAGAAGAAGGGTGAAATTGGTGCTCTATACAGCAAGGTTAAGTTATTATCGGGAAGTAAGAAGGCAAGATGTGTGCTAACAGTTAAAGATAAATGGGGTAAGATAATAGTTGAACCAGGAAAAATCCAAGAGAGATGGAAGGAATATATAGAAACACTGTATGGTAAAGAACTTAGGCCGACAAGGTTAGACATAGAAAAGGAACATGACGTAGAAGAAGATAGCTTAGGTCCAGGCATACTCGACGATGAAATAGAAAGGGCATTAAAGGAGATGAAAGCAAATAAGGCTGTGGGGCTGGACAATATTCCTGTAGAAATGTTGAAATGGTTAGGGAAAGGTGGGAAGAAGGCCATATATGGACTGATTCGTAGTATCTATGAGGAAGGAATCTGGCCGGAAGATTTTGTGAGATCGGTGTTAGTTCCTATTCCAAAAAAGGCAAAGGCTTCGTCATGTGAGGATTACAGAACAATAAGTTTGATATCCCACGCAGCTAAAGTTATTCTCAGGATCATCAACAAAAGGATAGAGAGTAAGGCAAATGATTACTTAGGGGATGATCAGTTTGGGTTCAGGAAAGGAAGAGGTACGCGTGATGCCATTGCAGTAATGAGATCACTAGTCGAGAGGAATATAGAATACAATCAGGACGTTTTTGCCTGTTTTGTAGATTTCGAAAAAGCGTTTGATAGAGTGAATTGGGAAAAATTAATGCGTGTATTGCAGAAAATAGGAATGGATTGGAGGGACAGGAGACTGATCCGCAACCTGTACATGTCTCAGACTGCTCAGGTGCGAGTGGGGAACGGAGAGTCCGGATGGGCAGTGTTAGGAAGAGGTGTAAGGCAGGGTTGCCCATTGTCACCGGTACTGTTCAACGTATATGTAGAGGAAATGATTAAAGAGGCATGGGAAGAACTGGAGGTAGGAATGAAAGTCGGAGGGGAATTCGTAAAATCGGTTAGGTTTGCTGATGACCAAGCATTAGTTGCTCAGTCAGCCAAGGGGTTGCAAGCATTGTTGAGTGAATTGGAGGTTCAGTGCGATAAATATGGGATGAGAATAAATATTAATAAAACAAAGGTTATGCGATTTTCCAGAAAGAAAAAGGCTAAGCTAAATATTAAAATAGGCGGGGAAAAAATAGAGCAGGTAGAACAGTTTACATATCTCGGAAGTGTTTTGGACCAACACGGTCAAAGTGGTAGGGACGTAAGGAGAAGAATTGCGCTAGGCAAGGAGGCTTTCTCAAGGAGGAGGGAGTTGATGACGGGGACGTTGAGTAGGGATGTTAAGACAAGACTCGTAAAAACTCTGATATGGAGCGTAGCTATGTACGGCGCGGAAACGTGGTCGCTGAAGCAGGAGGATAGACGTAGATTGGAGGCTTTTGAAATGTGGGTGTGGAGAAGAATGGAAAAGGTGAAATGGACCGAAAGGAAAACAAATGAGGAAGTACTAGAAATGGTGGGGGAGGAGAGGGGTTTGTTGAGAGAAATCCTATGGAGGCAGGAAAAATGGATGAAGGGCGTATTGAGCGGTAGTGGAATGTTGAAGAGGGTAATAGAGGGAAGAATGTTGGGCAAGCGAGGTAAGGGTAGGAACAGGATAGGGATGTTGGACGAGATGAAGGGAGGAAAGAAGTACACCGAGATGAAGAGGGACCTGATATAGATTAGTTTTCTAGGTGGGGAGTCACAAAATGTTTATTTGATAGTTGGGTCCATCCAAAAACCTACCTTAACCGGTAGATTACCTAAAAAAATATATATATATATTAAAATAGTCTGAGACGGGTTAGTGAAGGAAGCGTGGCCTATGAAACCTATGAAACAGACGGTTTCATCGACACAGATCCCATCGCACGCACGTACGCCATCCAACGAAAATTCCAACTTTCTCCCCCTCCCCCCCCATAAATCTCTCCCCCTTCACTCTCTCTCCTCTCCCCGATCGTCTCTGCTTCCCTCTCATCACTCCTCTCTTCTTTTGCCCACCCCCCTCCGCCCCAAACATCCCCTCCAAGCCGCCACAGCGTCGAGAGACGGCGCCGACCAAATTAGCTGTTTACCGGAGACTCCGACGACAAAAGGTAGTCTGGGCATTATCCAGTTGGGGGCGGGACTCGGCGGTTCCGGTGCTTTAACTCCTCCCCTCATCCCGCCACCCTCCAAGCCCCCTTTTTAAAGGCCAGTCCCTGGCGCGAGCGCGGTTTGAAGGGACAACATACCTATCCGTGCGCGGGTCGTAAAATATAGGGCACGAATGCTGGTTTCCTGCTACTCCGATAACCAGAGGAAACCAGTGTATGGTTACCGTTTTTGCCTTTGGTACAACGATGTTTCAACACGAAGACAAGGAGGAACCGAGTAATTAGAAATCTATTTACCTTATATCCACATTATGCAAGGTCGTGGCACACACAATAATTAGTACAATAGTGAGGCACCTCGATAATCAAGGAGTTATTGATGAAAAAAGCACAGTTTCCTAAAGATTGAATCTAGCCAAAAACAACCAGCGCTTTTTGTTCATGATACCCTTAATTCGGGGGAGAGAAATGTTTTAAGTGAACGCGATCTTTCTACATTTTAAAAGGGCTTTGGACGAACGACCGCATAGTAAAAATACTCACAAAGCTAAAAGCATATGGTATAGATAAAAATACCGTGGGCTGGACTAAAGACTATTTGAATTATCAGGTACAAAGAGCATGGAGTTAGCTCAAATGCAGCAGAAGTTACTTCAGGGGTTCCCCAGGGAAATGTCATCGGACCTCTTTTATTCCTACTTAACGTTTACGACATTGACTCTGTATTCACTAGTAAGATACGTTTATTTTCCGACGAAGCAGTGGTTTACCGCGACATCCGTGATCCTGAGGACACAGCAGCTTTGTCAGATGATCTTAATGCCATACAACACTGATGCGATAGAATTAGAATTAAAATTAAAAAAGCGCATAGTGATGGATTTTTGGAACAAGACCAGTTCCCTTCCGGACGCCTATTGCATTGGGAACACCGAAATGGAATGTGTAGACTCGATCAAATACCTAGGCGTTACCATCAATCAGGACCTCTCCAAGGTGAAACATATACGGGTATTATGTGGACGTGCTAACAAAGAAATTAAGATTTATTAGAAGAGTACTAGGTGAATGCAATTAAAAAGGTCAAAGAGCAATGTTATCTTCCGATGGTTAGACCCCATTTAGAATATGTTGCAAGTATATGGGATCCTCATGAAGTTGGATTGATTTTCGAATCGGATCGCGAGAGGAGCTAGATTTGTAAAACGTTTTAATGATAAACTTAATAGCATATCCAAAATATTAGAGAAGCTAGGCTGGGAATCACTCACGGAGCAAATGTTGAATTACATATTGAAGCTCTTGCATAAATTGGAAGGACGTCTCTTTAGCAGTGATGTTGAAAATGTATCAATACCCTCATAGTACTAAGGTAGGAGAGATCATGTCAATAAAATAAGAGAGATTAGGTGTAGAACAGATAGATTTAAGATGACATTTTTACCACGAACGATAAGGGATAATAGAATTACGTTGTCCGATCGCGGTAGAGAGAAGAAATATTTTGGGTTAAGGGTAGACTGGTGTGCAGTCACCCCTGACCCCTCATACCCTAGCGGTGGTTTGCAATTAGCCCGGTAAATCGAATGTCCGCTGTTCAAGTCCCGGTCTTGGAAACGTTTTTGCTGTTTGTGATTCGCCCCATTCCACTTTCCCCACCAATCATGAGTTCGTCTTTTATATATATTTAATCAGTTATTTTAGTTTTATTTTTGTTGAATACCCACAGTCGGGTGGGTGGCAGGGGGTGATTACACACCAGACTACCCTTGACCCAAAATACCTTCCCCAAGTTAATTAATGGAACCCGAGAACGGTTTCCAAAGGGGTAAATCTGCAGCTAGAGCCTCTTTTCTTCAGAAATTCGAGAGTTATGGGTCAAAAATTCCTAAATTTCTTATCTCAATCAGATCATAAGCGTTCTCTTTAAAAATCAGTGTGTACTCAAACCGATTCCACAGGAAATGATTATTTGTTAATACAATCGTATTCATATTTCGGAAATCGAGTTTACATAAGGGTTGGCCTAAACTCATAGTGATAAAAGGTGCCAGACAAACCACGTGACACAGCTTTAGGGAGAAGGTCAAGGAAGGGCAACGCCACGCGTAGGTGTTTACGTCACGCGCGACCTTCCTTCGGATTTAATTCTACACTACGGGTTTGATTTCAACGTGGTTGAGTATTTTTGCTCATTTCGTTGGCAAGGGAACGGCTGTAAAATGACACAAAATCTTATGGTGTATTGTTTTTGACCAACCATTTTGGTCAAAAGCATCTTGGGCAGGAATAAAAGCTCGATCGAGGAGTACTGGGCGAAGAGGTCGACTAGTGGTTAGAGCGTTCTGCTACGTTGACCGAAAGGTGCTGGGTTCGAATTATGGCTGACGCCTTCTATCAGTCAAAACCAAATGATCTAATTTCCTCGTGACTAGAACTTAGTGGGAAGCTAAATACTCGCGAAGGGAAACGGCCATGAATCTACCCCGGAAGAGTGATATTTTATGCACTTCAAAAAATGTTATTTTCGGGATGAGCTCTCCTAGCCTTAACCATCGAAATCCAACAGCCAACGCGTTCATTACTATGGCACTGAGGTGGATGATAGTCAATAAAAATTGTATTTCAGTCAGGCAAAAGGAAAAAGTAAATTCTCCCTGCTGAAGCTGTGAATTATTCTCAAGGCGGGTGGGTTTAATGGAATGAGTTTAGAGAGCTCAAGTGTAGAACCTAATGATTTAAGATGTCTTTTCCAAAAAAATAAGGAATCAGAGTAACTATAGAAGGAACTTGCTAGAGGATAAAAAAATATTTGTTTTTTTTCATCCCAAAAATGTTGAGATTTTTTCACCTAACCTTAAGTTTGCTGTTCTTTTTTTTATTACCAGTTCCTCTCGTATGCGTAGGGAATTACATCTCACTTAGATACCGTAGCTCATATGACTTTCGTCATCATTATCTACAATATTTGAATTATTTTACATAGTTATTTGCAACTACCATTTTAGAAAAAAAATATTATTTTGATGTCCCACGACTGGCACGACTGGACACCCCCCCCCCTTCTTTACACCCCATCAGTGTATTATATAGATGTAGCCACGAATTATTATACGAATTTATAATGAACAAAAAGTTGGATTCTTCGACCGTCACGGTTAAATTGGTGAAAAACTGACAAATTAAATGTCGCCGGGTGACAAAGTAGTGTTTCGTGGGGTGGGGACGTTGCCCGAGACATGGTCACCTAAGGTCAATTGAAGGGAGAGTGGGACCCAAACCGGCGGAAATTCCCATTAACTGGGTCATTGATAATCCTAAAGTCGGCACCTTTTGGAAAATAAAATTAGCAGTGAAAGAATGGATGGATTGGCAAGGATTTTCCCTTCTTCAAAACCCTACTCTTCCACAGCGTATAAGTCAAGAATCCACTCCGCAGAGTGGGTTTGCGAAAGGCTTGAGGCAAAACAAAAGAACGAAGAATGAATGTCTGAGCGTGCGGGATCATTAGCATCAATAGTCTCCCGGCGCCAGAGCGTCCAACCGTCCAACGGTCCAGTGGACTGATTACTTCCATCACAAAAAAATATTTTTTTTCGAACGAAAAAATCTACTCCTCCCTCTAGCCCCCATCTACAATGGCAAGTGCCGACTACTGTTCGTCCTTAATCTGTCAGGATCCTAGGTCTATGAGTCAGTGAAGACCTGTACTGGCGTATAACATATTAATGCAGTATCAACTAACACTACAACTGGAATTTAAATACTACAAACTCTAGCACCTGCTCTTTCTTTTGTTCTCCTGAAGATAATATAATACGCAAAAATTAATTTTCTCATCTCATATTGAGTGTTATTTTGTAGGAATGACGGTATGACCAATGTACAAGCATTATCACTTCACAATTTTAAGGTAAGATACAAAGTTTCTTGTAGGACTCATGGAAAGCTCCCATTTATAAAGCTAGGTATTCTTGTAGTTCCTTCAATACATACTCAACAGTGTTTGATGTTTATAAAAACTTACCCGCATCTGATTATCATCAATCGTGTGCATTTTTAAATAGATATAAACTGAAACTGGACCTCACCATGCGACATCTGACTCGTGCAATAAATTTTCCAAAAACTTTAAACCCGTTCATTCGTCGACTGTTTTCAAGAACAGAGTCAAACAGCTAATCTGCGATGAAGGCTATCGCAGATACTATTTTCTTTCTTGTCCCGGGTTTAACTTTTTTTATTTTTTATGTACTTCATGTCTATATTTGATCCAAACGAAACAAAATAAAATATTGTTATCATTATTCGCCGCGGTTGAAAATTACATTCCCCAGAAAAAGTAGTCAGGCTGAAATTGGAAACTGGCTGGAAAAGTAATTCTCTAAAACCTACAATATATATACTGACACTACATACACTCCGGTTGGTGCGTGATTAGAAAATTCTGCATCCAAAACACGCCATCTTGTTTCTCTGGAACTCTATAAAAGTTGTTACTGTCGCCATGGGTACAGCTGAGAGAAACTGTAATCAAATAAATAAAGATTCCATTAATGGAGAAAAAATTCCAATACCATCACGGCAACGAAAAAAACGAATAATTGTATTCTTATTTTCCATCTTCTAGATATTCGTACCTTTAAACACGCTGTGCGTACTTTTTGTGAGAATACATGACACCTTCATTTCTACTTCTTTCCTCCCTTCATCCCGTCCAACATCCCTATCCTGTTCCTGCCTTTACCTCGCTTGCCCAACATTCTCCCCTCTATTACCTTCTTCAACATTCCACTACCGCTCAATACGCCTTTCATCCATTTTTCCTGCCTCCATAGGATTTCTCTCAACAAACCCCTCTCCTCCCCCACCATCCCTAGTACTTCCTCATTTGTTTTCCTTTCGGTCCATTTCACCTTCTCCATTCTTCTCCACAGCCACATTTTAAAAGCCTCCAATCTACGTCTATCCTCCTGCTTCAGCGACCACGTTTCCGCGCCGTACATAGCTACGCTCCATATCAGAGTTTTTACGAGTCTTGTCTTAACACCCCTACTCAACGTCCCCGTCATCAACTCCCTCCTCCTTGAGAAAGCCTCCTTGCCTAGCGCAATTCTTCTCCTTACGTCCCTACCACTTTGACCGTATTGGTCCAAAACACTTCCGAGATATGTAAACTGTTCTACCTGCTCTATTTTTTCCCCGCCTGTTTTAATATTTAGCTTAGCCTTTTTCTTTCTGGAAAATCGCATAACTTTTGTTTTATTAATGTTGATTCTCATCCCATATTTATCGCACTGAACCTCCAATTCACTCAACAATGCTTGCAACCCCTTGGCTGATTGAGCTACTAATGCTTGGTCATCAGCAAACCTAACCGATTTTACGAATTCCCCTCCGACTTTCATTCCTACCTCCAGTTCTTCCCATGCCTCTTTAATCATTTCCTCTACATATACGTTGAACAGTACCGGTGACAATGGGCAACCCTGCCTTACACCTCTTCGTAACACTGCCCATCCGGACTCTCCGTTCCCCACTCGCACCTGAGCAGTCTGAGATATGTACAGGTTGCGGATCAGTCTCCTGTCCCTCCAATCCATTCCTATTCTCTGCAATACGCGCATTAATTTTTCCCAATTCAACATATATATATATATATATATATATATATATATATATATATATATATATATATATATATATATATATATATATATATATATATATATATATATATATCCGGGATTTGAACCACGGACCTTCCACTTTCCGGGCGGATGCTCTACCAGTATATATATATATATATATATATATATATATATATATATATATATATATATATATATATATATTATTAGGTAATCTACCGGTTAAGGTAGGTTTTTGGATGGACACAACTATCAAATAAACATTTTGTGACTCCCCACCTAGCAAACTAATCTATATCAGGTCCCTCTTCATCTCGGTGTACTTCTTTCCTCCCTTCATCCCGTCCAACATCCCTATCCTGTTCCTACCCTTACCTCGCTTGCCCAACATTCTCCCCTCTATTACCCTCTTCAACATTCCACTACCGCTCAATACGCCTTTCATCCATTTTTCCTGCCTCCATAGGATTTCTCTCAACAAACCCCTCTCCTCACCCACCATTTCCAGTACTTCCTCATTTGTTTTCCTTTCGGTCCATTTCACCTTCTCCATTCTTCTCCTCACCCACATTTCAAAAGCCTCCAATCTACGTCTATCCTCCTGCTTCAGCGACCACGTTTCCGCGCCGTACATAGCTACGCTCCATATCAGAGTTTTTACGAGTCTTGTCTTAACATCCCTACTCAACGTCCCCGTCATCAACTCCCTCCTCCTTGAGAAAGCCTCCTTGCCTAGCGCATTCTTCTCCTTACGTCCCTACCACTTTGACCGTATTGGTCCAAAACACTTCCGAGATATGTAAACTGCTCTACCTGCTCTATTATTTCCCCGCCTATTTTAATATTTAGCTTAGCCTTTTTCTTTCTGGAAAATCGCATAACCTTTGTTTTATTAATATTGATTCTCATCCCATATTTATCGCACTGAACCTCCAATTCACTCAACAATGCTTGCAACCCCTTGGCTGACTGAGCAACTAATGCTTGGTCATCAGCAAACCTAACCGATTTTACGAGTTCCCCTCCGACTTTCATTCCTACCTCCAGTTCTTCCCATGCCTCTTTAATCATTTCCTCTACATATACGTTGAACAGTACCGATGACAATGGGCAACCCTGCCTTACACCTCTTCCTAACACTGCCCATCCAGACTCTCCGTTCCCCACTCGCACCTGAGCAGTCTGAGACATGTACAGGTTGCGGATCAGTCTCCTGTCCCTCCAATCCATTCCTATTTTCTGCAATACACGCATTAATTTTTCCCAATTCACTCTATCAAACGCTTTTTCGAAATCTACAAAACAGGCAAATACGTCCTGATTGTATTCTATATTCCTCTCGACTAGTGATCTCATTACTGCAATGGCATCACGCGTACCTCTTCCTTTCCTGAACCCAAACTGATCATCCCCTAAGTAATCATTTGCCTTACTCTCTATTCTTTTGTTGATGATCCTGAGAATAACTTTAGCTGCGTGGGATATCAAACTTATTGTTCTGTAATCCTCACATGATGAAGCCTTTGCCTTTTTTGGAATAGGAACTAACACCGATCTCACAAAATCTTCCGGCCAGATTCCTTCCTCATAGATACTACGAATCAGTCCATATATGGCCTTTTTCCCACCTTTCCCTAACCATTTCAACATTTCTACAGGAATATTGTCCACCCCCACAGCCTTATTTGCTTTCATCTCCTTTAATGCCCTTTCTATTTCATCGTCGAGTATGCCTGGACCTAAGCTATCTTCTTCTACGTCATGTTCCTTTTCTATGTCTAACCTTGTCGGCCTAAGTTCTTTACCATACAGTGTTTCTATATATTCCTTCCATCTCTCTTGGATTTTTCCTGGTTCAACTATTATCTTACCCCATTTATCTTTAACTGTTAGCACAGCTCTTGCCTTCTTACTTCCCGATAATAACTTAACCTTGCTGTATAGAGCACCAATTTCACCCTTCTTCTGTAAACTTTCCATATCCTCGCATTGCGTTTTCCACCATTCTTCTTTTGCTTTATTTGTGGCCCTTCTCAATTTATTGTTTAACTCTTTGTACTTCATTTTGCCTAACTCTGTGTTTACATTTTTCCATCTTCTTCTCTCATCCATCTTCGCAATATATATATATATATATATATATATATATATATATATATATAATATGTATTTATATTATATATTTATTTATTTATATATACATTCAAACACGAAATCTCGCCATACTGCGAACTATCTATTACAATGTGAATATATATGTCTATATATATATATAGTTATATACACACACACATATATACAAACATATGTATATATACATATATAAATACACAAATATATCCATATATATATAATTTCTTCGAAGTAAAACGGAAGTGTTAAATACAAAACTTAGAGCGCAACACTAAATATGAGAACACATAAAAGGAACACACGTTATCTTTAGAAAGAAGAAGAAAGAAGAAATAACGTGTGAGTGTTCCTCTTATGTGTTCCCATATTGAGTGTTGCGCTCGAAATTTTGTGTGTGTGTTTATATATATATATATTTTTTTTTCATAAAAAAGGTGTTTGTATATATACAAGGGTGGTCTGAAAAGTTTCCGACCTAACAAAGATACAAGACATTTATTCTGAAATTTTTGAGGTCGAGGTTGAGTAACTGATACACGTAACTGAAATATCAGTGCATGCTACCATTAACTTATCAGATAAATTTTTAATTAACTAGCATATTATATAAACGTGAAATTAAGTCGGAATGGGAACTTCCCACAGAACGTGCTTGGTGACGCATTACATTTTCAAGAATTCTGTTTCGTCCACCTGAAATTTGAAGTTCAACCGGAAGACTTTTAGAAATATATTTCCTCGGCTCGGATCGTGGCCAATTTACTTAGGCACCATTTTGATACGCGTGGTGCCCTTCGAGGGGCGTGGTTCTCGCCCGGCCTCTTCTCTCCCCCGGGGCCACCGCGTGGCGATGGCCTCATCACTAACACATGAGGTATTTTCTGTTGACTCTAACCGGTAACCTCAAAGTGTCACTCTGAAATGCCACCGCAAACATCTCCCAAAACACGCGGGTAAGAGTGGCTGGCTTGTCGGACGTGAGGGCATGGTCTCAATTCGAAGTTGGGAAGAGGTCCAAGCAAATCACGGAGCGAGGACTGACGGAGGACCCTAGGGGCCCTGGCCCCATTGCACGCGGAGGGG
Organism: Hetaerina titia; assembly: GCA_037158775.1. NCBI lineage: Eukaryota > Metazoa > Arthropoda > Insecta > Odonata > Calopterygidae > Hetaerina > Hetaerina titia. The sequence continues at coordinate 116,042,087 of CM073768.1, read as the reverse complement.
CCTGAAGAGGGATGAATTATCTCGGGCCTTGTATCTTAGTCGCTGCCTGAGTTTGACTTCCTTAAGGGTGGAACAGCTCCTGGACGTGCAATAATTATTGTTGAATCCAGAACGGGACGTGAAATCGGTCTGCGGAGTTGTTAAATCATCGAAATGCTTATGAGTTTCACCTTTTACATGCATCGTCAGTTGGCTTCGCGACGCGGCGGGTGAAAGGTATGACGCCGGTATTACAAAGCTGGTTACAAGGATGCAAAAAGTGATTGATCGTTAGGCCGACTATGTAGAAAAATAGCTAAATGCCCAATCTTTCTGACGATGTACGCAAAGTTCAGAATAAATTTGATTGTCCATAAAAAAAATAGATGACCTTACGCCCTCGTGTGTGCATACTCGGAGTAGGCCGAAAGCTCAAACAATCTACAATGTGTCCTTTTACGTGTTATCTATTTTATTCTGTGTTCTATTGCGCCGTCCAAATGTTATATATATATATATATATATATATATATATATATATATATATATATATATATATATATATATATATACATATATCTCGTATATTTGATCTCCAAATAGACGGATACGTTTCTCTTCATGTCCACATAAATCCCTTGTGCTAATATTCCTCCACATGAACATACTCCGAGGCCACTACGAACGGCAGAGGGTTCAGGATGGTGCGGTGGCTAACGTACTGGATTCTCACCAAGAGTTCGAACGGCCCGGGTTCGAATCCTGGAGACGACAGATATTTTTCAGTGGTATCACTACTTGAGGTTCTTTGTGAAGAGCACTTTGAATGTGTACGCCGTCCGTCGGATGGGACGTTAAACTACGGACCCCTGGGCGCCTTTCTACAAGAGTAGGCTAATGTCGACACCGGGTTTCTCTCCACCCTTCTTCCTTTCCCATCCATCCCTAATGGCACAAATGAACTCAGCTGTCGATCGCCTTCCCTACTTCTACCATCGTACTACTCGAACGGCAGAGCATAAATAATTATTCCGCTCCCGAAACATATGCAACCTACTGCTCCTTGAGAGTAAAGCAAGGTGGCATATCAACCAGGCACCTATATTTTTTTTAATTCAAGTGTTCGCGTTTCTATTCGATATGGGTAATACAGGACCTCGGGTATATATTGCTTTGAAGGAAAATTCATTTCGAGTTCACGTGATGAGGGAGACTGCATTATTCCACTAAGAACTTAATCTGTCACTCCTTTTCGTGCGAACAAACTTCCACACATTTTAGTCTGAAACCATCGACATTTGAGACGACGGAAGTACGATGAGCTGGACACAAAAGAGAGAGAGAGGACAAATGAAGATGGGAATGAACGAGGGCAGAATGAAAAAGGTCACGTATTTGAGTAATATTTTTCAGAATAACTGGTCAAACATTTTGGGACATTTGTGGGGAGAAAAAGTATAAGCAAAGGAAGCATTTACGAGGGAAATAGGATTTATGTCCACAACCGTAAGTAAAAGGGAGATTAGTCAGAAAAGGGCTAGCGGAAACCTCGAGAACGAAACGTTGCGTGCTTTGATTTAGAAAATGAAATAAAACAAGCCTATAATTGAGGGTTATGATGACTTGGGAAGTATCGAAAAAAAATTAGAGCGAGGGGTAGAGGAAACGTGGTGAAAAAAATACTAAAAAATATCATGTATATGATTAAGGAAAAGATCTAGATACTAAATTGCGCTGTTATCAAACAATTTGCGGTAAAATAAAAAGAACAACAGAAGGGAAAAACAAGGAAAGAGACAAAACTCTATTAAGCTATGGCAAATTCAGGGTCTACTACACGGTTCTGAACGCTGAATATGGACAATTAAAGAAGAACAATGAGGCTCCAGCATCAAAAATGTCATTTCTCTCAGATTACTTAAACGCTAGCCAGACAAGACAGATTGATGAAAAGAGGGTATCAGGAAAAAAAGCAGTGCAAGACAATAACGAGAAAATAATGAGAAAATGGGATGAAAATGGAAGGCCCACGAAGAACGGATGAAAGTAATAAGATTTTCGACAGAAGCTCTTCAACTCAAACCTACTGGACTAAACGAAATGAGAGAAGACTTTGGAAATAACGTGTAAGAGAGAGTGTTCAAAACTTAATTGATGCTGGAAAAGGCTTAGTGCCTAATGCATGATGGAAGAGCTCACTAAATACTATTCCCAGCAACATGCAATAGTCACAAATTAACAGTTTAATAAGAGGAGGCCAGGTCCTTATTCCTATCCCACCTTTCCTTTCTCAAGAACATCTGGTACCCGGAAAATCACACAGCTTGGGTGGCGCTTAGGGTGCCCAGAGATTTCCTCTGGGCTCTCTGGTCAGTAGTCCAGCGCTCTATCTACTGGACTACCATGCACCCCAATATAAAATGATTATGTATGAATTCTGTGCGGGATGACGTAGTCTGTTTGAATATTTGCTCGCGTCCAAACCAAAATACGAGTTATGTGGAAGAGTTTTCTCCCCCGTTCTAACCGATCTCCCTCTCCCTCTCTCTATCAATCTCTTCCCAAAGGTGGACCTACTGGCGTCGTACGAGATCCTCCAAGTGCTGGACGCAGGGTGGTTCGGTCAAGTGCTTCTGGCGGAGCCGAAGAGGGGCGCCCCAGGGAGCCGGCGCCGGCGGGAGGAGAGCGACGGTGGAGGGTGCGAGATCGTGCTCAAGGCGGTGAGGAAGGGACAGACGAGCAGAGAGGACTTCCTGCGAGAGTACCACTACAACGTGGAGCTGGGCAAGAGGCACAAGGGCATCCTAAGGACCCTCGGTAAGCACCAAACGGATTTGCTTCGATGGCCTTATAGAGAAAGTATTTGCATCTGTGAGCTTAAAATGCACAAGTACCAGTGAATGAAATACTTAACATCAAACATTCTGCAGCGTGCTTGGTTAAAGGAACAAAATGAATATGTAATTCTATATCCTATTCCCTTCAAAGGAATGTGAGGCAAAGTCACAACTAAGTGTTCCACATGATACAAATACCCACCGCCATACTACGATTACAATAATAACGTTCTCCCACCCAGGCCCACCATTCGAGACAGCAACTCTGCTCGTGTTCCCACTGGAGGCAGCACCCCTTGGGGACTTGGCCTCCCACCTATCAGACCGAGGAGTAGGGGGTGGTGAGCGGCCCACAAAGGCAGTCGCCAGGCAACTGGCCTCGGCCCTTGCATACATGAGGCAGAGGGCATCACTGGTGCACAGGGACGTGCGACCCCAGAGGGTCCTCCTCTTTGCGTCTGACTGTTCCAGGTACTAATAAAGAAAATCTCCCTGGTTTTAGACTGAAACGTTTTGGAAAAAGTTCAAAGTTTTAGCCTTGCCCTGCAAGTATTGATTTCCACTTGATTCAGATTATATCTGGCATCAGATTCAAGTATTTGTTTTAAGATCATGAACCTATAAGCTGTAAGATGCACTACATGAAAGACATCTCGATTAGTGATTCATATAAAGACAGTCCTGCCAGGGTGTATGGAGAGATAACGCTTTGTGGCATAGGTCCATCATTTAATAAGATGACACTTAGTAATGTTCCACACAATATTTATTAGTCCACAGCATGGTTTCAACTATTTTGTGCAATTATCAAAAGTAAAAATACCCTTACCAATGGATCGAAGTTGTTCAAACGGCAGTCAGGATGAATAAATAGAGTGTGGAGCATTGCTGAGTGTGATTACATTTATAAATGCATTTGTGGATACTAACATTAATTTGAAAGTTAATTCTCTTTGTTAGTCACTTGTGAAGAAATATTACTTGTATCATTGTTCCTTATTTTAACCTAATTCCAGGAATTTTCACTGCCAACGCGTACATCAACTTAACATACTCCTTGATCCAAATACATCACTTTCGATATGAATATCAGCCCCAACAAATTGTCCCTGATTGAACCAAAATCTCTTCTTCAGTGTTTCCATAAATATAATTCAAATGAAATTAAAACTTAAATTAAGACCACAAAAACAACCCAATTTGAATTCTAAATTACACCTGCAGTCATGCCCCAGGTAATATCATCACCGAATATCTTACTGGAATATATACAATACAACTTAATTTCACTTATCAAAGAGATTTTTTACTTTTTTCTACAAAAGTTATAATGCATCCCTAGTTTTCAACTACCACAATTAATTCTATTGAATGAGGACAGCATATAGTGCAATTAAGAGATGTCACATGGAATTGTAAATAACTTGTATTATTTCAACCAAATGTGTACCCCCTATTAATGTTCTCGAAGAGTAAGTAATGAATGTTGGAATAATTCGACATTCACAGAGTGAAACTTTCCGGTTTCGGCGAGGCAAGACCAGCGGGAACCCTTGTTCGTCGGAGGAGGGGCAAGGAATGGCCTCCTTACGCCCCACCAGAGGTGGTGGCAGCAACAACATCACAGCACTACCCGGCATATTACGATGACATATCAGAGGCAGGCTCTGTCTACTTCGGGGAAGAGGACAACCTTTCCCTGTTTGGTGACTCCTTGCTGACGAGCACATATGACGAGGGTGCCCCACCATATCAGGCACATTACGCACAAGACGCATGGATGCTAGCTGTCACGCTCCTAGTCTGCCTCACTGGCTGCCTCCCATGGACTAGAGCATCCAGTGAAGACCCCAGGTGGGGACCAGACACCTTGGACACTTTTGAAATATGCTTAAACACAGTTTCCCACATGCTAATCACCACAGCAATGCCCACATAATTTGTGCTATTTTGTACATCCCTCAGACTTTAAAGTATATATGTATATATTAACCACTAAACACAATATCTCAGTTAAAAAATGATAAACTACTCTCCCACACCAGCAACTACCTAATGGGAATAGGGTGCTTTGCAGTATTGTTTTACGAGGGTCATCCGGAAAGTAGTACCCGTTCGTGAAATAAAGACACAAAAGTAAATATTAACAAACATAAAAAATTTTATTTGAAAGAGGATACTTTGAACTACTTCTCAACATAATCTCCAAGCAAATTAAGGCATTTGTCATAACGTGTGACAAGTTTCTGTATTCCTGCTGCATAGTCCTTCGCCGCCAGCTCATTGAGATACAGGGTCACTCCTTCTTTAAGTTCTTCATCGCTGTCAAATCTTTTTCCTGCCAAAAAGTCTTTAAGCTTTGTAAAGAGATGAAAATCTGAAGGGGCCAAGTCCGGGCTATACGGTGGATGGTCGAAAGTTTCCCATTTGAATTGCTGCAAAAGTTTTTGTGTTATCCCAGCTGCATGAGGCCTGGCATTGACATGAACGAGAATGACACCAGTAGACAATGGACCTCGCCGCCGATTTTGTATTGCCCGCCGTAATTTCTTTAATGTTTCACAATACGCATTGGCATTAATAGTGTCTCCACGGGCCATAAAATCAATAAGCAATACACCTCGTCGATCCCAGAAAATGGTTGCCATGAGTTTCCTGGTGGACAGAACTGTCTTGAATTTTTTTGGTTTGTTTGGTGAATGAGCATGATGCCACTCCATTGACTGTCGTTTACTCTCAGGTGATGCATAACAAACCCATGTTTCGTCACCAGTAATTATGCGAGTCAAGAAAGAGTCTCCTTCATCAGAATAACGTCCCAAAAACGTCAGTGCTGCAGCCATACGCTTGGTTTTGTGCTCATCTGTAAGCATGCGAGGGACCCATCTTGCACACATTTTTGCATAATGCAGATGGTGTTTAACAATTTCATGAACAATTGTTCGAGAAACATTGGGAAAATGCTCACAGATGTCATCAATTGTGACGCGCCGATCGTTCCTCACGAATTCGTCAACTGAGCTCACCAGTTGGTCTGTAATGACAGACGGTCTCCCCGAACGCTCATCGTCGTGTGTGTTCCCCCTCCCCATGTTGAAGTTGCGAAACCACCGCCGAACAGACGACTCGTCCATTACATTGTCTCCATACACCTCCTTTAATTGGCGATGAATATCACATGGGCGAACGTTTCTTGCATTGAGGAATTTAATCACTGCCCTCACTTCACAACTGGCGGCGTTCTCAATTTTTTTAAACATTGTAAACAATCACAGAAACAACACAGGCAATGCTAGCGTCACGCAACTTGGCTCAGAGAAGGCAGACAAGCCACTGAAGCTATCTGACCTCGTCCAGCGGCTACTCGCGTCGTCAGCACTTCATGCGGCACGAACGGGTACTACTTTCCGGATGACCCTCGTATTTGTAAAATATGGACTCGTATTGTGACAAGATAAAAGTGTCAAGCGTGTTTTGGTAAATTATATGAAATACTAGAAAATTTATTTGTGCTATATCCCACTCAAATAGGCTCGAGTATGGAAGCAAGCAAATTAACATTGGAGGGTCTTTGCGAATCAAAATGCAATTTTCTTTGTGTGATTCTTGCTTCAGTTGCTCCTAGTTGATGTCATTTTATTAATCATTTACATAGATCTTGCAATACTCAATTGATTAGTGCATGTTTGTTTAAATTCCGTATTCATACTTATCCACGACCTGTACTAATCTCAGACAGTTCAGGTGGATGTGGAAAATGGAGAATCAGAATGAGCAGTGCTAGGCAGGGGGGTAATAAGACAGGGATACCAACTATCACCTCTTCTTTTCGCTATAAATGTGGAGGAAGTTGCAAGATACTCATTGGAAGGGATTTTTGTGGAGAAAGTAGGCTAAATAAAACATTAAAATTTGAGCACAAGGACTAGAGCAGGAGGTGGAACATACTATGTCTTGGAAGTATTTTAGACCAAAATGGTCAAAGTAGGAGAGACAACAGAAGAAATGTGTTAGGTAAAGAAGCTTTCACCAGAAGGAAGGAGTTGATGACTGGGATGTTGAGTAAGGTTGTTCAGAAAAGGCTCGTAAAAACTTTTATATGAAGTGTGGTTATGTACAGTATGGAAACACGATCAATGAAGCAAGTTGATAGGTGTTGATTGGAGACTTTTGAAATGTGGGTGTGAAGAAGGATGGAGAAAGTGAAATGGACCAAAAGGAAAACAAATGAGGAAGTACTGGAGATGTTGGGCGAAGAGAGGGCATTGTTGGGAGAAATCATAAGCAGACAGAAAAAAAATGGATGCAAAGCATAATGATTGGCAATGGAATACTGAAGACCGTAATGAAGGGGAGAATATTAGAGAAACGAGGAAGGGTCAGGAATAGAATAGGCAAGTAGGACAGAATAAAAATTGGAGGAAGGAAGTATATGAAGATGAAGAGGGGTTTTTTGCAGAGTAGAATGTTGGGTTGTGTTTTATTTGGAGAGTCAAAGGACATAGGGGTGTAAAACCAGGATCCATTCAAAAACCTACCTAAACCAGGAAGGTAAGAGGCATACAGGTACATTTGATAGGCATTCCCACATACAGACAATTCAATTCTGCTAACAATATGTGTTTAATGCTTAATAGCCTTATGATCTATGTAAATATCAAAGACAAACTATTGACAAGTTATTTTTTCAGCCACATTAATTTAACTTTTACAGAATAGTACAGAGTTATGACTTACAATTGCTTGAAAAAATTTGGAAATTCCAGAAATGTACCCAGAGTTCAAAAATGGAAAATTTGCTTTTTCCCAATTTTAAAAGCTTCTTCAAAAATTCGAGATATAACATCTTATTTAGGAACTTCAAAAATAAAATGAAATTGATTACCAAGTGTGAGACGGACTGAAATATGCTGATAAGAGTCAAATTCCCTCTTCTTATTATCTCTTAATTGCGTATCAATCGTGAACTTGCAAAAATATATTCAGGCATAATTTTCTCATTCCTTCAAAGGGAAAGCACTTTTGCTTAACCATGTGGACATATATTTTTCCCATATATTTTTGCCCATTTTGCAATTAGTAATGAGATGGGACAGCTATGAAGTTTCCAAGCACCTGGATAAATCTAAAAAAAAATCTGAAAACTGTAAAACTGCTACTTTTTGCCCAAATATTCATTCATATGAGACATTCTTTTAGTCTATGTTGTTGTATCCCTTATTTATCGCACGTGATGTTAGCATGAATGTAACAATTAACAAGTCACCAACAGCACCTTTAGCTGTTAACTATATGGTACATTCCAAGGATTAAAATTTCCCTTTTCAATCTTAGGATATCATCTTTGAATGCTTGTTAAATGCACTCTTCTTTAAAGCATTTGTAAAATTTAAGAGGCCTCATCACTCACCCCATTCCTGTGCAGGTTTGCGAGGTATCTCAGGTGGAGAACAGGCACAGCCAGAAGAGTCTCTGCCCTGGTCCTCGGTGGGCGTGGTGGTCCTCCGACAAGGGCATTCCGACTGCTAAGCACAAGAGCCCAGAGGATGTTCAGGAGATTGCTGGACCCAAAACCTGAAAAGAGACCACCAGTGGAAGAGGTTAGCTTATGTATGTCCCGTGAAGCATGCAGTGACATTCAAGTTGTATACGCATATATGAACAACAACTGTAAAGGTGAATTAAAGGAAACTTTTGCAGTTTTAAAACTAGATGAGGGAACCAACGTACATGTTGTAGATACATCACAAAAAAGAAAATCAAAGCCAAAAATATTCTGCCTCTATGGCTTTCCTCTTTGGTCTGCCATTGAATATTCAGATATAATGATGTGTTAACAAATAGGCCAGTAGATTAACCTTTATGCTGGACAGTTATTGCATGTAAATACCTGGCCTGAAATCCCGTAAGAGGGTGAAAGGTTGTTGGACAAGATGAAATGTAAATTACATCAAATTTTTTCAATAATTTTCCCATGATCAATGAATGAAATGTCATTTGGTAGTCTACTGTTAAAGTTACATTTTGGATGGGCACAAATCTAATGCCCACACATTTCTTAGCCTCAAACAAGGTACACCTTCTTGTCCTACACTACAATAAACCCTTCCTCAAAACTGCATACATTCCATTTCCAAAGAATTGTGATAAATCAGGTCTGATAGCCAGACCTGATTTTTCACAATCATATTTGGTATTCTTCCAGAGACCACTCTGAGGAATGAATGATGAAAATAAGACCTTATTACCAAAAATTCAGTACTTCAGGGCTTACAATAGCATGCTTTACACTGAAAAGAGTGGAGATTACTTACTTGGTTCAATTTTGGAAGCATTTTCCATGGTTGTCGATTTTTTTGTTAGATTCCGATGAGTACAGCATCAAAAAATATGAAAAAACGAGATTTTAAAATGGATGACTTTCCTCACATCAACGTAATACGCAATCCCTACCCACACTTTCTAAAACCATTATATGCCGTGCCATTGCAAACCACGATGCACATTTTTTGATTAAGGGAGGGAGTGAAATCCCAGGTTAAGCAAATGACATTAGGGACTTTCAAAAACCTTTCATAACTCAAGAAAAAAACATCATCAGAATTCGATAACATCAGGTATGATCTTTCTCATCTAATGACACATCCACTCTCACGACACAAATTTAATTTGGAAGACCACATTGAATGCTGCAAGCGGTATAGACAGACTAACAATACCAAAATTTCGTGATTTCACCACATAAATCTTTTGTAAAAGATTAGAGATTAAATCCATCCACTTTTAAAACAAAACTCTCCTGGAAATATTACCTCAAAACCTAAATCTATTACTTCCCCAAAAAATATTTCACGGATGCTTTTCAATTATTTCATTTTCTAATGCATTGGTCACAATCTTTTTCAAAGCAAATGGGCCAGTAACCAAATCACTGATTCACACGCATCTCTTTCTGCAACCAAAGGTGGTCAGGTACTTAGAAGAAAGATGGTTAGCACGCTCGGCCATGAGTGATGGAAAGGAAGAAGAGGGCATCGAGGATGACAGTGACCTTTGCCCTTCATTATACAGCTTCCACAGCAGTCCAGAGGAGAAAAACCGATTGCTGAAGACCCTGACAGAGTATGGAGTTGAAACTACTGTGGACAGGTAATGAAAATGCACCAAACTGCACCATTCTTTTCCACTTCTTTGCTTTGGACATCTTAGGTGTTTCCATGTATGGGAATACACCCCCCCCATTGTCACTAATAAAGAAGTTACAAATAAACCTTTCAAATTAAATGGCATAGGCTTATAATTCAACATTTTGGTTGGATGAGCAAAATATCAATCAGATATTAGACTATCTCAGACTTCAGGCATGGAAACCATTATGCCTTCCATCTAATTGATAGACGACATTTCTTGTAACTGTAAATACTTCCAAGTTGAGTATCCCTGCATTTTGGAAATTCCTCTTTTCAAGAAGGAATTTACATAACGGAGACTGAAACTGTCTTACCAAAAATTGTGTTTCGGAATGGCTAGTATTTTAACTCTCAAGTGTGGATGGCATTTATATAAAAACAGTCCTGAATATTTTTTTTTAATTTCTCCTTTAAAATAAGGTGAAATTTTCATGACCTTTTAACCTTAAGTGTGATTATCCTGAGGATTTTTCAAAGATGATCTCCATCCTAACAAATCCTAAATTTTCCTCATCCATTTCTACGTAATACTTGGAAAGGAAATTTTTAATAATTTTTCTATCGTGGACAGCCAAATTTCATATAAATTCTGATGGTAGGGTGGGGTCAAAAAGTACCCTATAACCATCTATTCTGTAGAGCATCCATATTAATTTTATACAAAATATTTCTCCTCTGATAGAATCTGCAGGGCATTCATAAATCATCTCCTAAAACTTTGTCATAATCCACTTCACACTTATTCCTTTTTAACTTTCATAATTCACCATAAAAACTTTGATAAAACTAGAGCTTTCTTTTAATATCTTTAAACTAATCTATAGAAATTAAGCTAACTTCACGCGCAAACTCCTTGATTGAATTCTTTAAAAAAACCTTAAAAGTTAATTAGTAAAATACGGAAGACGATGTGAGAATAATTTTTAGGTTAGCACATGTGCAAAGCAAAAGGAGGAGAAGGAATAGAGAAGATTTCAACTTCAACATTTGGCACTTGGACTTTATTAAGCGAAATTAAAATTGTCCTTCAGCTTCCATATATTACAATTCCATTTTTATATTTAGGAAACGACGGGTTTTTTTAACAAGCAATCATGTGTGTAACAGTTATTTTTTTAATTTACATGATTGGCTTGAAATGATATTAACTCAATATGTATTCAATGCCTCTTATCCAATTCTCTCTGCTATATATGAGAGACAGTCAAATGAAAATCAAACACATGGACATGAGACATGTAGTGTTACCACACACAGTAGACATGTGAAGATCGATTTCGCACACTCCAGCACCCTCAGCCACTAGAAATGGAACCCCACCTCTTTTCTCTTCTCTGCTTGCTTCTATTTCTACAACTGGACAAACATACTACTAGATCAGTCCATGGACCAACAAGGACATAACTAAACAACTGCGTGCACCTGTGAGTTATCATGGTGCTGTTCTCCTATCACAGAGATGACAGTATCGATATGCAACAACAGTATCGCCACCTTTCACATGGACTGTGTGTTATGGCGGGTATTCAGTTTTCATTTGACTGTCCCACATACATTGGGGTAGATTAAGCTCTGTTTGGTTACGAAAGAATGACCCGATTTTTTTGTACAAAAAGCTTCCGTTCTCAATTTTAACCATAGACAGGTCGACTGTTAATTGACTGTTGTCTTGATAACTGGAGAAATGATGCTATCTATGTACGAGAAGCACTATTTTGTATCGATTATTTTTCTCTCACTTCATTTCAAAGTCTCAAAGAGGTTCAGCATCTGAAGAGAGACATGGAAGCCTTGAGATTTTTTTCCTTCCAACCCTTGGTCAAATGCACATGTAAACTTTTTGGAAGGAATTGATATGAAGAGGTCTAACTTTTGTTCATGTACTTTTTTTTTCAAACCATGCAGATCCGCCAAGAAGGACCGCATACGGCAGTGGGTCCAGCTGAGTGGAGCGATCCTGGAGGAGGACGAAGAGGAAGAGGAGGAAGGAGGAGCGAGCAGCAATGAGGCCGAGGAAGGCAGCGGGGGAGAGGAAGGAGAGAACACAGTAGTGGATATTGGCAGGAGGGGCAGCGGGATGAAAGGGGTCATGGGGATGACACAGGTGGGGAAGGGAAGCTATGGAGGGGGGCAGAGGACAGCAGGGTGGGTGGGTCACGCAGCAACCGGAAAGGTGAGGACGTCCCCAGGTGCAACGGCGGAGGAGTTTGAATCGGGGACAACGGAGTCCGTGAGCCATTAGCGGCCAATGGAGAGGAGAGGAGATTGATCGATTGTGCCCACGAGGGCAGTGAATGAATGATCTCAACGTTTCGTGAATACCACGTTGATTATTCCAAGCACGAATCCACAATTGATTCCAAGCACGAATCCACAATTGGTGAAGTGAGAGGGAACTCAACTTCTTTCGAACGACTTTGAAAGTGAAATTCGCATGTGATGATTATTTATTTCCACACGTCAAAACTAAGGATTTCCACCAATCATGAAGTTTTATGTCACCAAGCATATTATTGTGAAAAGAAAAGGCCCTTTGCTTTGCCTCACATATCTGTTCATTAAGCAAAAATATTTATCATTCGTGAACAAAACGGCAAAAGCTGTTTTGCTTTGGAACCATGAAGCATGTGAAAACATGGAAGACATCATATACACATATGTTTTCTATTTCCAGTGATTTGAGTATTTTGTATTGTTGATTAACCTTAGAAAAATATTAATCGATGTTACCTAATTCCAACATGAATTTTATTTCCTTTGCATTTCATTTTTTTAATGTAGCCATTAGACCAAACCATTTTTTTAAATATTTATTACTATCGAGACATTCAACATAATTACACTTTTGAATTCTTGAAACCTCATAGGACCACATTTGATGGCAATAAACTTGATACATAAGGAATGTGTTTTATTATAAATGGATATTTGATCGCTGAGAGAATGTGACTCTATCAGAGATGTCATTCACTAGAGCACTAAACTGGGCTGAACTGGAAATCTGTGCAGAAGTAGCTATGACTGGCACTTGGCTTATAACAGGTCCTTCAAAGCCATTGTAAAATCTTCTATAAATCTAATATATTTATCGACAAATTAAACTTTAGCAAAAATTATAGCTCAAATTTGGAAGTTTTCAAACCAATGTTGTCATTGTGAAGTCCTCGATGAATACTGATGCCAGGTGCCCATATTCATTTTCCAAAACCATTTTCGATAATGAGAGAAGAAGTCAAGAGCACAGAATTGTAAAACAAATATTTTTGCACAATTTCGCATTCTTGATGAACGTAAATACATACCTGCTGCACTCTTGTTGCTGAGAAGAGGATGGCAGCAACCCGACGCCTGGGTTGACTGATTTGTCAGCCTTCTTCACCGAGTCGAAATGAGGAGGAGAGGATCCAACCAGTCTGACAGTCATGGCTCTCTCTCATATTTATTCCACTCTCTCACTGCTGACTCAGCTGCACAAGAAATTCTTGTGATGACGACGATAAAGATGCCTCCTCAACTCACCAACTGTCAGGAACCTACCAATTTGACCCATTGTAGTACAATTCATCCAAGTTTTTCCGTGCACTCTTTGGCATTTGCATCCAAAACATCAATTGTATCACAATCTGAGTCATGGTAATTTTATGATAACAGTAACAAGAGTAGAGTTTTGTCATCACCCGGCAATATAACCTGCTTCAGATGATCCCTGACCCTAGAAGTGAACCAGTTGCAAACGTGCACATTCAACTGATCCCTGACACAGGGAAAACTTTACTCAGATAATAAAGAACAGTGGATGTATACATTGTGTTCTTAACAAAATAAATAATGAACACAAACTTCCACAAAGTTGAGGCTAAAACAATGGGAAGCACAAAAAACGCAAGTATAGTGAAAAAAGGCCAAACTCTACCGGACACTTGACTATCAAGTACAGGGTGGCATCTTTGAATATCTACTTCCATAGTAGATGCATCAAGCTTGGACTTATCCCGAACTACGTCAAGGTGAACATCAACAGCGATTCCTTAGTGGCGAAGCAGGCAGTCTGAGCAGAACAGAGAGTATGGGTGAATAAAGAACTGCAAACCTGGTATGCAAGGAGAAACAGTATCAACCACTACAGATTCCTGCTACGCACGGAGCTGTGCCAAGAGCTGAGTTAGATAGAATGGACGTTATTGGATGACTACGTTCGACAAAAAAGCAGTGAAATCGCACATAAAAAGAGGTTAGTCATCTGTGATGAAATTAACGGTCTTCAAAGGTTAAAAGCACTCATCAAAAAATCCCACATTGAAAGCTACACCATTCTTCTTTCACAACAGAGTTGTGAACTTGTCAAATGTAAAACTTGATTTTGAGTACAATAAATTAATTGAACATGGTTTTATTTTGTACCTGATGATGACGCCTAAGCGTTGAAACTAGTTGTACGATAATAAAGAATAGGTGGATGTATACATTGTGTTCTTAATAAAATAAATATTGAACATGAACTTCCACAAAGTTGAGCTTAAAACAACAGAAAGCAAACTTAAACTCCTTCAGTACCTCCAGTACTTTAGCATATAAACTTAAGGATAGGTTAGAAGAAGCACTTCAACAGCAGGCATTCTTCCATTCGAAACTCCCCTACCAGATCACTGAAACCACAGTAATCCATGAATGAGAGGCCATGAGAGCTGTACAAGTTTAATTTTAGGCATCAAAAACCGTGATTTCCATTCCACTCACATTGTAAAATGATCTGGCTTTGTAGCATCCATGATTACCTAGACCATCTAGCATTACAGGAATATTATAGTGCGGCCTGACCACAGCTCAGGTGGCACTAAGTAGGCAATAGAGAAACCAGGGTGCTATTATAATTTCTTCAATTCTTCAGTCATCGCAGTGAATTTGATACCATAGTATTCATGATTTTCAAGACAATCCTTCCATCATTGATAAGGGTAGATAATATTTATATATACTACATTATTTTACTTTGAAGAATATATTATATTCATGCCTTTAAAAATATGGTTTGACATTAGTTGAATGCTGAAAGCCAAGAGAGAAAGTACTGCATCAATAATCTTCCTGCACAACAACTTTCCCATTTAAATTATGACCAGCATTACCAGTTGCCAGCAACATATTTTGGATGCGAGATTCTTGCTTGGACTCTGGATACATATCAGATAGATTTACTTATTAATGAGCTCGAAGAAAAAAGGTACTTTTATTTTATCCCCGATCATTTGGAAACAAAATTTTTCAAAGGTTGCTAATCGTAATAAATTTAGTTCCCATTCTTCTTTCTACTCACTGAAGCATTGTTGTGGAATGAAATAAAAAGACGATCTTAAAGTATGGTACTTTATTTGAATTAAGTGGCCTTGCAATCGCAAAGGGCTTGACAGAAGGGTGACAGTCACACCTTTGGTGTCCGATGAAACTGCTACTACCAAACATACACTAATGGTACGTAAATCACATTTATAACACGATACAAGGAAGGTACTCCCTCCTTGAAATTGAAGTAACTGCTATTGAAAGCTATGAGTAAATACAGGAGAATTTAAATGCAAGCTCTATTAATGCATGACTAATCATTACACTATGTAAACACTTCAGTTCCTTCAATTATTTCTATGTTACATAGAACTCAAAATAATTTACAGTTTTTTCAGATGAAAATAGCCAATACAAACGTATTTTACCAGCAAAATATCACAACATATGCATTGAACTCCATCTTGCTCTAGACAAAATATACATGCTGAAATGCACAAAATAATAGCTTTTCTTTCTCCAACACTTGAGCACTTAAACATTGGAAGAAACTCTTTGTAGCAACAATTTTTTTTGTTGTATTAACAATTGGGCAATAAATCTTTAATGATAATTTCTGTACATATATGCCAACCAAAATTTCATGTCATATAATCGAAGAATTTTGTAACATTGTTACATAATTGGCATGTTGCCAAAACAAGTATTTCAAAGTTGAAGATATGCAACAACACACATTCACCATCAAAGTACACGGAAAGTATACACTTTATGTAGAGAGTTACTCTCTTTTGTGCAATTGGATGAGTGCTTCTTCTTTTAAACACTTAAAATGTTCACCACAGTTTGGATTTACTTTTTGACCACATCAATGACAGCTAATTTTATACCGTATTCTTCTCCCTTTTCAAAATCATGGAATCTACTCTCTTATGCATTTTTCCACCAATGCATAAGTTTAAAAAAAATCTAAAACCAACCCTCAAAACATCATAAAATTCATGGATTATTCATTGGGGCATTAAAACAAATGTAACAATATATAACAGACAAAAGTTAAAATAGGTCGATTGAAAAAAAAAATGAATCAATGGGAAAAAATCATTCTCAGACAATCAATCATTTCCTTCTCGGAAATGATTCTGATTTCATTGGAAACTACTCGGAATTATTTTATCCTATTTCTATTCTTTCGCTATCACATAACTACAATTTACAGAAGCACAGAGCATAGAGAGCACGTTGGTTAAAAATTAATTAATGACATTCATGAATGAAAAAGCCATGATTGCTAAAAAATAATTTGTAATAGCAAACGTCAAAATGCTTTTATTTTTTAATTTAAAGGGGGAAAGATATTTCGGAATATCAGGGGGCATCTGCTTCATTAAATTTGTTATAAAATTTGCAAATAACTTTGACAACTCCTCCATTTTCTTTGAAGTTGACCATTTTAATAAGAAATTCAAGTCATAAAATACTATAAACCAAACTTTTGGGCCTGTCATTTGCATTCCCATTAATTTACTCAAACTAATTCTTTTATAAAATACAAAAGAATTACATACGCAGAAGGATAAGGCATTCAATTGTGGCCAGAAACTTAAAACTTCCAGTTTTCCAGCTCTATTTCCAACGAGGCCAATCAACATTTTGAGTATACCCGTTTAAGCAACCAAACCGAATGCTTTTACAAATTCATTAAAAGTATTAATCATTAACACAGTAAAACCTGAAATCTAAGTACTTTCCCCATCATTTGCATCATATATTTAATCTGCTATTCTTTTAGGAAAACTTTTCTCACATAGCATTGCCTAATCTCCATTAGCTGAATTAAGCTCTAACTTATATATATTTTTCTGACTGCTAATTTTTCTAAAATTTCGCATCACTTCCACAATGAAACGAACTATTCAGAAAAAGGCTGCCAAGAGAATCAAACTGGTTGTACATCACCACCAGAATATTAAGTACCCATTCCTATCTATCTCGAACAATTTATATTTAGGTGAAACCATGAGAAAAATCACTTCATTTGAATGCATATTAACTAATTTATTGAACTATTTCCAGATGCAAAGATGGCATCGCCAAATTCTAGTCCAAGAAATAAATTTTGTGCAAAGGGCTCCCATTCCTGAATCTAAGAGAGTTTTATTTAATATATAAACTCTTTCACAATCAACATTTCTATAGTTCCAACTTGAGCATATTTTGAGCAAAAACTCTGGAAATCAATTAATATTATTTTGATTTTTATACATTATTTTCTGCATCCTATGCAAAAACGCAATAATTTTGATGTCAACGCTCTTAGAACAACCCACTCTCCATTTTTATACATATATATGTATATATATATATATACATACAAACTCCAACATTACATTGTAACTTCAAAAAATGTTAAGAATAATTAAAATGAAGCTGATATCTTTACTCTCTCTCTCTTATTTATTTTCATTCTCTCGAGTGCTTAATATTAAAATTTTGTACTTCCACACAAGGATGGGTTAGTGAAATAATTGTTAATTAACCTTTTACACTAGATTCGATAAAAAATGAGATCAATCCACATCACAAGAGCATAACTATGCCATTCAAGACATTAAAAGCAAAATTATCCTCGCATAAGTTACAAAGGCCTTATTCATCTATGTGGATAGCCACCAATAAAACTGTGGCAAAGTCTATGATTGGCTAAAGAGGAACTTAAGTCATTGATGAATTCAACTTGACCAGAAAGCAATTAAAGAAAAAAAAGGCATCACTGCTTACTATAGCAAAATGCTAAGATGTCTAGGAATCAACTGAACCTAACACGTAATCAATTCGTGATCGAATCAAAGAAGTGGTATCATTGATTAGATTGAGCAATAAGAACGTGTTTGTCTTGTAATTTGACATTGGAAGATTGACAGAATATGCCCATATTCTGAAAGATGACACATGTAAATCCTTAAAGACTAGTCAATAACAATTCTCCCTTCCATTTTTTTTTGGCACAATAAACTGGCAAATAATGTCCTTAAAATATATATAAATCTTGACGGCAGGATTTTTTTTATATGTTTGATGCTTTCGAGAAACATCTTTGTAAGTTTTTGAGCATTCAGTACGAAACCAGAGCAAAACACGCATAGAATAAGCATACGGTGTAAATATACAACAAATTGACACAATTCACGTGGATGCCCACATCCTAGAATGCAAAATATTACACGCATCTCGTAGGAATGCCATTTTTTATCAAATTAAGGTCTTCAAACCAGCCGACTTTCACTTTCCTCCACTTCGATTAAGATTCTCAAGTCTCTGAGCAACTCTGGCACAAAGGATATTATTATTTCAGGAACATCTCAATACTTCTTCTTTCACGTAGATCTACAATACAAAAGAACCTACCCATTTAACAAGGGAGCACGACACCAAAAAATACTCTGCACGCAAAATAACTAGTGGGATAAGGCAAAATAACTGAGGCACAGACGTTTCCTATCAAATATGCCTGCATGGTGAGCAACGAAACACAGTTCAGACAAGGAATAATCAAACATACACAGTCTATTCCAACTGTCACTTGACTACCTTACTCCCAGGTTCTTTTGCTGGAGTAATGTCGACAAGTTTGATCTAGTTTCAAAGCATAACATTCCCAAACTTTGAAGTGAACTGCAAGAGCAAATTAGATCGATTACAACGGGGAAAAAAAAAACGAGATCATTTGGACACATGACAGGACTTATTTTGGCAAACTCTCGTTGATCAATAGGATTCAGACTAGTGCACTGAATGGACACCCACACACACATACACACACACAATTAAAAAAAAAAGGAAAGAGTTGTGGAATTCATTGCAGAATCACACACCATGCTGACCAAACAAAAAACAAAGGACTGCGCTGATTGATTTGTATGCCCTTCTGTGCACATCCATATAAAGTTCTAGCCGAGAAAATTCCATCGTCCACCTCGTCATTTTTCCCTTCGATTCTCATTCGAGACAAAATTCAAACCTGACCAAAGAGAACATAAGAATGTCTCTCCGGAGGGGGGAAAAAAAATGAGCATCCACGTGAGCCGGACATGAAAGCGTTCTTCCCAACACTTAACACACAACATCCACGAAAAAGGACGATTTTTTTTTCCACTTGAATACTTGAGTAGGAAGCAAAATATGATATATCACAATATAAAATTTCAATGGAAGGAATTCAACTTTGGACAGATCTGATTATGAATCACAGGCTGATCAAAGGATTAGGCTGTATTGGTGCCCACATTCACACATCAATAATATAAATTTGCACATTAAAATATATGTATGTATGTATATATGGCACAAT
Source organism: Hetaerina titia (assembly GCA_037158775.1). Classification (NCBI taxonomy): domain Eukaryota; kingdom Metazoa; phylum Arthropoda; class Insecta; order Odonata; family Calopterygidae; genus Hetaerina; species Hetaerina titia. Next base: position 116,022,450 of record CM073768.1, on the reverse strand, counting down.
AAACAAGAGCTAATAAATACAGCTGCAAATAGTCAACATTGTGTTGTTGCCCTCGGAAGAGTGACAGCAATTACGCTCACCTGCTTCCCTGCCTCTTTAAGAGTAGTTAATACCACATGACGATGAAAACTGTGTTGAGGTCCAGGTTCAAGTTTTCTACCACTAGGTACTGAAAAAAAATAAAACGGTTGAACGGCATATATTAATTCAGGGATGAACAACAGCGATTCTCAAATGCAAAATCAAACAAATGAACGCTCCCCAAGATTATTGCCAAAATTTGTCCGATTAAAAAATATCTTGGTCCTCGCAAATTCTTTCATTTGACGTTTCTCAATGCAAAATAGATTTTTTTATTTATAATCTTTTCATAACGTGAATTGATAAATTGTTTCTAGTCGTTAAAGAACTATTGCTAAAAAAAACCACATTTATTTCCAAATCTAATGCGCTAATTTTAGGCACATTAGGGCATGTAAAACTACTGATAGGATGATTACGACATTTACTTAATGCCATAAATGGACTTGCTTCTAATAATAACCACCACGTGCTAAAAATTACAGGAAATGACACACAAGCCATTGTACTTCACTATACATTCACTGATGTTCATGAAAACACAAGGATTCCAAATCATAAAAAATCATTTGTCTTGATTGGATGGATTCAAACCCAGATCCCCTTGATATCCGGTCATGATTACAAAGTACAATTTACAAGTATACAGTACAGTGGTACATTATACTCATGCGTTGACTGTTATAGACAAAAAAACAATGAAAAAAAATCAAGGTTCAATCTATGCACGAGAGAGATATTTATAGTGAGTTGAAGAAAAGGTCACACTAGAGATGGGAGATCAGTATTCACAAGGTCACATTCCTGAATTCACAGCCATTACTGCCATATGATTATAACGTCACAGTTATGACTTTTCTAAATGCAAAAAAACTACTTCCGCTGATGCAGAATTTAAAAAAATATCTCACTAATGGTCAATTCTGTTCACACACTGAAACAATCAAATAAATATCAATTATTTACAACAACATAACACTGTTAAAAGTGTTAAATTATATTTCTTTCGGCCCTTATCCTTGAGAACATACATTATAAAAATGTCACAGGCTATAATTGAAATTAATGTACGGAAATAAAACTAGCAGGATTTAATTGATTGCGATGAAAACTAGGGTCAACTCATACACGGGACATGTAAAGAAGAGTGAAAATCCGAGGGTCGGACTATAAACAAGTGTGCCCGGAAACTTTTATGGTATTTCCCACAATTCTTTGGATTCGTCAAGCAGAAACATGTTTTAAGGTTGACTTTGGTCTCACTGACTTTTGAGCACAACTAAGAATTACTTTGTGACATTGGAAATACAGTAACAAATCAGAAACTTAATCCTTTAAGAAACCTTGAGAAAATCAATAGGTGGGAGAATGTCTTGGTGAGTAAGGATGTTAAGAAATGGCACATCAAAATATTTATTTGGAGTGAGTGTGGTGGCACAACACGCTAACACGATAGGTAAGATGATGGGAATAGATTGGAGACTTTTGAGATAATGAAGGTGTGGAGACAAATGAAGAAAGGTGTAGTGGGCAGGAAGGAAACAGACGAGAGAGTGCTAGATGGAAAATAGCTCAAGAGAAAGAGATAGTAGAGGAGAGGGGGGATCGTTGGGAGAAATTCTAAGGAGGCATTTAAGGTGGATTCAAAATGTTTTTGAGTTGGGTATGGGATGTTGAAGACTGTGATAGAGGAGAGAACGTTTGGCATCTGAGAAAAGGGCAGAAATAAGATAGAGATGTTGGGTGGGATGAAGAGAGGAAGGAATGATGCAGAATCAAATATGGGCTTACTATAGTGTCAGATCCAACATTGCATTTTGTTAGGAGAGGCAAGGTATCATTGTACTTTTGTGTAGGTTGTGTCCATCCAGAACCTACTTCTTTAACCTGGTAGAATACTGAATAATAATAATGAAGGAGACCTACTCTGATCATAAAAAAATTTATGAATTAAAAGTGATGTGTAAACTCTTGAGAGAATAAATTAAATTCCCCGGCTGAGGTTAAATTCCAAGTACGACTGAATCCTTATCATAATGACAACAACATAATTATTTTCTATTCAGTTGCCATTAAGAGTTGCTCTGGATGAATCAAGGAAGAGAGCAAATCTCGATGGAATGAATGGTCTCTCCTCACCTTTAACTTTTCGTCATAGGAATACGGGATGGGTTGCCCGTTGGCAGACACCCCCTTGATGGGACCATTGACACCCATGACTCTGATGGCTCCAAGGTTGACGGATATTGGCACCCCACGCCAAGTGAGCACACCCGAAAGCACAGATGCCCTCACAGTTCCTTCGATCTTCTGGTTAAGGTACATGGCTTCGTCTTCGGCTTTGCTCTCAGGCTTAGTGTTCTCTGGACCGACGGTGAATGTCATGAAGGAGTAGTGACCCTCGTCCCAGGTGTCTGCAAAGGCAAGAAAAGCACCCAGACACAATGACCACATGCATCATCAATTCAATACAATGAAAAGCTATGGTAGCCATTCATTTTATGAATTCCTTTTCAAGACTTTTTCCCCAATTTTCACGAAGAATATTTCTGTTCTTTTCCATAGACATTGCTCCATTTTTTGGAATCTTATTAGGTATTTTTTTTCATTGGATCATCCTTTATTGCTTTGAGCATCGATGGTATCGATGGAGATGGTGCAACTGTAGTATTTTGCAATGGCCTGGATACGCAGTGGCCTTAGGATAACAAACTGATCATAAAACTCAAAAAGGACATTGTTCTCATCAGGAATTCCTAATTTCCAAATATTTTCCATTTGAACAATTTCAAGCTCCCAACTTTAACAAAAATAATTCATCTCTTATCCCCAACGTACTCTTTGACTATGCAAAAGAAATCTGATCAATCATTCCTGACTTGTACACAAGATTTCACAATTTTCCTGACAACGTGGTCACCCTGCAAAGTATTACATATTATATGGGCACTTGTATGTTTGACATGAACACTTGCTTAAGAAGATTGTAAAAGAAAAGGAACAAAACCATTTTGAGATAAGATCTTGCAAATGTTAATAGCATGCATAACATGTGAGTATGTAAACACGAAATCACATCAGTGGACAATTTAAAAAAAAATTGGAATAAACTTCCATTAGAAGTTTGAGCAAAACAACCACTTTTAATTCCGAAAACTTTTAGATGAAATAAATTGTCGATAATTGGCATACTTTGCTGCCATACACATCTCCTGAATCTTCACTTAGTATCCTGACGTGTACATTTTCCTAGTAAGCACAATCAGTTTCCATATAACCTGTAAAAACATTTCATTGTATTGAATGTTAAGATCATGAAAATTTCCCATCAAACCTCTTAAGATAAAGCTCTGATAGCCATATAAACCTCCTCTTAGATTTTGAGCTAAGGTCATAAACTTTCAAACACTCTGTTTTCTTTTCATTTTACACTCATCAAATCTTGGAACAAAAGAGGGATAAAACTTAAATGCATTCCAAAAATCCTTAATTGAACATTAGAAGTGGTCGTTATTTCTCATAAGAGATAGATTAGCATTTTGCAGCCTCAAACATCAATCAACAACACAGATGCGTTATATGCCAAGAAATACTATGGCAAATTAAAACAATAGTTCTTATCCCAATAAATTTGTCATTCAGCTCATGGAAAAACACTTTAATTTGGAATTACTCCGGGATTTTACACATATATGAATCAATTCCACAGGGTCATGTCTTCAATCACCTACTACTCAAGAAATACCATTCTATATTATTATTATTATTGAAACTCGGATGTGAAGATAGACAATCCCCCAGTCCAAAGTATTACACTTAAAATTGCCTTGGAAAAATAACACAACACCTCAAATCCAATCAATTTCACAAAAGATAATAAATATAATCATTCAGTAAAGAAAATACACTTAAACGAAACTTCCAAACACCAATCTCTAACATCAAAAATAAATCCCCATCTCATTAATATAAATTTCCCAACATAACTGATAGATGTTCAGATTGCACCACTGATGAACCAAAATATGTTGATTCCTAACTGCATATACCAGAAATATTCACCGGGTCACCAAATATCATGACCACTATGAGAACTAATGAAGAGAACTTGGGGTCAAATGGCAGAACACTTACTCAGGGCATCATCTTCATCCCAATAAAGGACGCCCGCTGCACACGTTTCGTTGTCCATGGCAATCATCAGCTCGAGCTTGTTTTTTCGACTGAAAAGAATTGTAAACACTTATCACATAATGAGATTCGGAATAAAAAATGAGAGACTCATGGTACTGCTGCCTACACAAACTTGCAGTAAGTGTGGATTAATCTTCTACAAGGCATGGGATCCATGGCATACATACCAAGAGAAAGAGAGTGGCAGAGTGTACAACAATTGATTGCAAGTCTGCCACAGTATAAAAACAATGGCATTCCAAAATCATAGCCATCTATCCATGAGACTAATTACATATATCACTTATAAATCATGTTTACCTCCTGGCATTATACAATTCAAGTTAATTTGGCAAACATCAACTCCCAGTTGCAAATTTTGAAGGATAGATTAATTGAAATTTTGAGTTAATGTGCAGTTTTCATCAGTACAAACTATGTAAAAATGACATCAAAAAATTTACTCACGTTTCTCCAGTGGTCATGTTAGGCGCTTGCATGGGAATGATGGTGCCTCCTCGTACCAGAAGAGGGATGGTATCTGCCGGAGCGGGAAGAGTCATCTTGTGACCACCTTTATTAGACGACGATATTAATTTCTTGGAATAAAAGTCGTACCACAATCCACTGGGTATGTAGGCTTCCACAGATGTTTTACCCTGAACGAACAGAATGGAGATGTTAATAACATGGACACAAAAAATCTTCACCTCTATGAGTAAATGAGAAAAAACTTAAGTTTTTTGGGAAGACCAGAGCACAGGAATAGTAAAGTAATATATATCACATTTAAAAGAAAGAGTTCTGCACCTTATGGTACATATTTAAGCATGTTACTTAATAATAAAGAAACAGATTGCCCAGATTTTTTTCTAATTAAGTGGAATGATTTTTCGTTCGTCTATGTCACATATTAACTATTTTGACAAATTCAAAAGTATAAAAAAAATTAAATTTCAGCAATTTTTTTTAAGTCAAGCTTGCACTCACTTCTTCCAAAACGGGAACGATCATGAGACTATAGCCCCAGAGAAACTGCCTGTCGATTCCATGAGTGTTTGGATCATTGGGGAACCTGAACACAGGAAAATAAAATACATGGGGTTAATAACAGAAGAAGCTTCCAAAAGTTATTCTCTGACATGTATAATGCAGGCAAATTAAGTGGATATATATCTTCTTGATGCTGAACATTAAATGGACAGACAAAGTAAGGAATGAGGAAGTATATAGAAGAGCAGAAGAGGATATGACCATATGGAGAACTCTACGGCTAAGAAGAAAATAGATGGATTGGACACACATTGAGGCGCAATGGGTTGGTTAGGAATATAATAGAAGGAAAAATAGAAGGGAAGATTCCACGAGGAAGACCAAGAGACATGTACGTAGGACAAATTAAGAAAGACGTAAAACAGAAAAGGTATCAGGGATTGAGGGAATTGACATTAAATAGAGGCGAATGGAGGGCTGTAATAAACCAATCCTAGGATTGAAAATACTGATGACGATATCTTCTTGTCTACGAACATAAAAATATTAGTGCTTTTAAAAAATACTCAGATAGTTAACGAAGGTAGGTATCACAAAACCTACAGGTTCAGCAACCATTCTTGAATACCCTCCATTCTGAATGGGTCGTTCAATCTTTGGAAAAATAAAGAAAGCAGAGCCTTAACCATTCGAATAGAGAACCCAGACACTTAATCAAAGAGGTGGGTGAAGAGATCATGTCTCTAAATTGACTTGACATGGCTGTCGCTTTGTGAATATAATTAATATCAGGAATAAATCACTCAATATCTATTTCCACACAAATTTAATTGAATACATTCAGGTCCTATGTTATCATGTTAAACATGTTAAAATTTTATATGCGATGAGGACATTACAATGTCCAAACTGGTTGCATTGAATAAAATAGGAGAGGAAATGGATACAAAGTTATTTTTTCCTAATATACCTTACATGATCAAAGTGTGTGTGCGTGTGTATGTTTGGATAACCTCTCATGTGGAGTTAACTCTCTCATTAACTACCAAAGGATATATACCTGGACAGATGATTTCTTCATGAGTCACTGATTGCATGTTCCTAAGTTTGGTACCATGTTTTGGTTACAATCTGTGGAGAACAGTTTCCACATTCTATCAGTTTTCAGTTTTATTTCTTTATTTAACATTCATCACTGATTAAAATGAACACATACCATATTATTCCTTTCAGCTGTTATGGACAAAATCGATTCATATGTCATGATTCCATTGTCTATGCAATTATAGACCACTGATTGGAATAAGCCGTCTCTAATCTTTAAATTGAGTTTTGAGATTTTCCGTTAATTACACTTCACTTCAATACTCACTCAAAGAAGAGTGGTCGAGCCACGGCTTCACCAAAGGCATGCGAACGCCAGAATAGAGTGTAGAGGAACGGGAGGAGGGAGTAGCGTATGAGGAGGGCTTTCCTTGCTGACTGGACGACCATGGGTCCAAGGCTGACAGGATCCTGATCCTATGAACAAACAGGATGAAACATGATTATGCAACGCTGAGCAAAACTTGGTCATCAACAAACATCATCAACACAGACTAAAACAGCATTGTTCCATAGATTAAAGCGCAGCCAACATTACTTCAATTCCTGTACGGGATGTGCCAATAAACAATACGACAACATAGCCTCATAATATCAATGCAATATTTTATAGGCACAATTAGACATTTTAATTAAAACCGTGTGCTATTAGTATGAAAGAATCAGCTTGCACTGACAGTGAAGAGACATTTGCTTCATGTCAATTCATACATGTATAAACAATAGGGACCACACATAAATAGGGCTCATAAAACCATATGCAAACTGGTAATTAACATGTAACATGGGTTAACTTTACTTCTTCAATTACACATATACTATGGCTACCAAACAACTAATTCACCACTTGTTTGCAATGTTTGGGTGTTTTACTTTAGAAAATTTCTCTCTCGTCAAGAGAGGAACAGACGTACGTCAACTTCAGCAAAATTACACCGATAAACATGTTCATCATTGAGAATATCGGGCTACACAGAAAATAAAGTGTTACATATACAACAAATGAATAACGCCTAAATTTTGCATTTCACAGTCTTGCATAATGTTCGTCTATTCAAGCAATAGGATATAATGTACGTAAATCATGGAAGATAACTCACAATTGCATCGTCTGTATTATGATTTCGTGAGAAGGGATAAAAGGCTCCAAGCTGACTCCATCTTGAACAAAGCTCCACTGTTGTGTTGCCATTGAATCCACAAATATCTGCGCCCACCAGAGGAACTCCGAAAATGTTGAAGTTCAGAATTGCTGAAAAAGGACAAAATTATTGTACCAAATGCACTTTCTATTACCAGCTGGATTGGGAATCTTTTACATTGAAATTTCCATTGAATCCATGCAACTAATAAGCAACAAATATATAATATGCAACCAATAAGTCATTAACTTACTACACTGCCTCGCCTGCATTACTTGGCGTACTTTTTACCCTATTCATGCAAAAAAATTAGAAAAGTCCTAACTCGATATTGTCTTGAAGTCATATGCCCCCAAACAAATAATTTTCACATTAATATATTAATTAAGATTAAGAGGCATTAACTGAGATTAAGATTATTAAGACATGCACCAAAAACGTAAATAAATATCCACCTGGAATTGTGTTAGCCATATCAGTCCATGTAGATGCTTCATCCCCAGTCCAGTGTCCTGCATAGTGCCCATGACCAGCAAAGGTCGAACGTGAGATGACAAAGGGCCTCTTCCCCCTCAGTTCTGTCAGGGCACTGTCAGAGAAAGTGCACTCATGATATATACCTACATTCCAATTTGAGAATTTCCATCAGACAATAATGCATAAGCGTCATTGAATTTCTTCAAACATTGCTAATTTTATGAGGACTACTTTCTTTGAAACTTCATTTTTGGCTCATATGCTATTTTCAAGACATAAAACACTCGAAAAATGTATCACTTATGGATGAGACCATTGCTTACCCTTGTCAACTGCGCTGCACAATTTGAAACTTGGATTTTCCCAAAAAGAAATAACAACTGTACACTTGGTTTAATATCTGTGCTAAATATATTTAACAACTGCACACACATGCATATATTTTCAACAGAATGTTAATTGTATGTTTTCTGTTGATATAAATTTCAAAACCAATTTCATCAATCTTTACATTTGTCTTCATTATTACAAAAGTTTTAAGATGCATAAAGATACACAGCAGTAGTAGAAGCTTTAGGGGAGGTGACCGATAGCCGAGGTCATTTACACCATTAGGGATGGACAGGAAAGGATGAAGGGTGGAGAGAAACCCGACGTCGTCATTAGCCTACTCTTAATGCAATGCACCAAGAGGTCCACAACTTAATGTCCCATCTGACGGATGGCGTACTCAATCAAAGTGCTCTTCACAAAGCAGCTCAAGTAGGGATCGGCATGCCACTGAAAACAACTGCCTTCAGGATTCTAACCCGGACCTTCTGGGTGGGAGGCCATTACATTAGCCACCATACCATTCCGATCCTCTTAAAGATATATAATAACTCTAAGTGTATTAGACAAAAAAGGAGACTAAAAGTCGCAATCTTGTCCCATAAAAATGTAATTATCTGTCTACCTACCAAGTTGGTAGTGTAAGATTACAAGAGACAACAGCTGCACCTCTGCAGTGAAAAAGAAGGACAGCCTTAGCAAAGAAGGCATATGAAAATGAAAAGAATATTTTATGAAACAGACACATGAAATTGGAATGAAAAAAATCCTTTGTGCAAAAACTTTTATTTGGAATAAATCATTATATGGATGCAAAACTTGGACATTGGGAGAGAGGGAAAAGGCTCGTTTGGAAGCAATTAAAACGTGGATTCGGAGAAGAATAACAAGAGCAAGATGAACGGACAAAAAAAGCCACATGAAAATATTGAGATAAATTAACGAGGAAAGGAATTTAATAAAAGAGATGGAGAAAAGGAAAATTATATTTGTTGGACACTGCAGCTATGTTTGGTAGCATCATATGATGATGATGCTTCCAAGTAGCTTTAAACTAAATATTAAACCAATAAATACTTTATACATTGGAGTAGAAATCTTGAAGCTTATGCTTGCCTGAGAGTGGTCTTAAACACCAATTATCTATCCCTTATTAACAATAAACTTAATGTTGAGTTTATTGGGACTAATAATAATTAACTGTGACCTGCAATGCTTATTTAATCGCAACACAATTAATTTAGTTTCATTCCTTCACTTAATGTCATGAACTAAATTGTGGTCGATTTTGCAGAAAAATATTTATCAACTTACAAGCTGGTCACAATGGCGTGAGTGAAACCATGAAGATTGTGGACATCATAATGCGAGCCGGCAAAATGTCTAGCTGACATGCACACAGTCTTGTAGGCCAGGAGTGAGCCCTCAACTGGAGGCAGGTACGGAGGATGTTCCAGGCTGGATTCTTTCCTTCCATAGGGCCCTGGTTCTGTTCCAGATGTGGGGCATCCATTCTCAGTTCCAGAGTAAAAGTTTGAAGGTTCGTTCATATCCTACAAGCATAAATTATAAAGGCATATCTTCAAGTGGTCTGATGTACACTTATATCCAATTCTCTCGAACATCAACATGCTATGGAAAGATGACAATAAGTATCTTGCATAAATAATAGGATAAATAATTTCCCATCATTTAATGTGCAATTACAAATTAATAATATGCGACGATACATCAAGAGAGTGAATTTGGGAAAACTGTTTTTATTAACTATTGAATTTAACAAAGGCAAAGGTAAACACTTTTGCTTTTCCAATAATAGGGATTCAATGATTTTTCAATGCCTTTAATCCCCTTAAGATGTGAATGTGATATGTATTTGACATACATTACAGTTTCAGAGACAATTACAGTTTCAGCTCATCCCTGATAAATGCAGGGTGAATTATGAAGATGGACTAATGGGAAAGGTCAACTTTTGAAGTTATGACAACTATTTGAACACATTCTTCGCTTAACTTTTCATGAAAATAACATTAAATAGGTATCACATTTTATAAGCTTGGAAAAGGGATTAGCATTAAATGCATATTCATATAGCATCATAGCATTCATAGGGAATATGTACTCACAATCCAGGCTCCATCAAAGGGGAATTGCTTGTGCAACCTTTCCATCTGAGTGCTCCAATATGGAACGCTGGTTGGATTTGTGAAATCAGGCCAAACAGTAGAAACTTTATTCCACACCTTGCCAACAAATGGAAGACCTGAAAGGATGACACAACCGCACATCAAAACATTGCCACATAATTATTTTTTAATAAGGCATACAATGAAGCACTACCAAAAAGTCATACCAGAGGAGTTTTTGATGAAGACGCCGGCAGCTAATCCTTCATCGTATGGAGGGTAAGTACCTGCCTTATCACCACCACTGATTCCAGCATCAATGAGAGGAATATAATGCATCCCCAACTGCAAATTACATTCAAAATCAGAAATATAAATTACACACAAAGCTTTTTTAAAATCAGTTACAATTTATCTAAAGTTTCACGAATCAACAGCCCAAGCAGAGAGAACAATGACACAAAGCATACAAAAGGGTATAGTAATCTTATTCTTAAGCTTTTAAGAGCTCCACTGTTGCCTTCAGCAGAGAGATATTCAGAAGAAAACTATATTTTTCTTATCATCAACCACTTTTTGTTTCTTAGATGATAAAATTACCGTTTCCTTGTGCCAAAGCTATTTCCAATTCCTGAACAAAGTTTTGCAAAAAAGTTCACACATTTTATGCATATTTACAATGAAAAGCCATAAAATTATGCACAAAATGATCACCGCCTTGTGTCAATGGTGATCATCCATAAAAAATTTATGAAATCTCAATTCAAAGATATTTTTAAAATGTCTCATTTCACAGTCATATACAAGAGAGGTTTGAGAATTTGAGTGAAGACTATTTACTTACTTTGTGCAACTCCTCAACATACTCTGGAAGACCTTTAAAATTGACTGGGTCATAGGTGAAATCATTCCCCTGTTTCATGTAGTCTAGATCATTCCACTGGACATCCTGCAGAATATAAAGAGACGTTGGCGTAATATCTGAGTACAATTTGGATGTCTCGATTCTCGAATTTTTTATTTTGGGCATTGAAACATTTTAATCGTAACTACATGCGTGATCTCTCTATGGGGAATTCAGCAAATTGAACTCATTTCTTGGAAATGATAGGACAAAAATAATTTCATATCTATCAGATTTGAATTCATTAAAAACTTGGGAGAGTTAAATTCAATTGATCATTGAGTATAAATGCTTAGATATTCAAAGAGTTGCAGATAGCATCTGCAGTGAATTCACTTTTTATTTTTTTTATGACAATACTTTGTTCTGAATGGTATGGACATGAAGATTCTCATGAATTAGCAAAGATATTGCAACAATTTCAGGTGTAAAAATCATTCGCCTTGACCAGGATTCGAACCAGGACCCCTCGATATCCGGCCGAGTGCCTTAGCCAGTTAAGCTATAGAGACATCCTCTTAAACTCGAATTTTTTGAGCTTTTTAAAGGAACAAGATGTTGTGACGAAATATCATACACACAGTGTCACAGGCATTCGTAATCGTGCATGTTGGCGGATGACTCCGTTAAAAGTTACTGTTGTGGCATCCCCCGCAGTTTCTTGAAATTTAGCAAAGAAATGTTTTTTCAGAGGTGACACCTCAAATTTGAGGCTGGAGGGATTCATATTTTGAAGGGAAACAAAATGGGGACCACCTCAATGCATGTTAACTCCTGTATCATGCATTGAATCCATTGCTCAAACAATGATTAGGTAGTACCTAAGAGAAAGTACGGAAAAAATACCTAGTACACCAATTAACTAAAAGTACCAGTAGCTATGGATAAATAAAAGGGACATGGAATATAGCTACTTATATGTATAAACCTCACTGGGACAATATTTTTTTAAATAAAACACCAACCTTTATTGGCATGCATTACCACAATGGCAAGTTTAAAGAAGCACTGCTGAATACAGTACAAGTAATGAAAAAATAAAATTGCCCCTCAATTGAATCATGACAAAAACAGTAGAAAAAAACAATGGATGAGTGATCAAATGTCCCAAAAATGAAATAATACCCAAGCTTATAATCAATAATTGCAATACTGACTTTCAAACTAACACCCACAGCCATACACCGTCATCATCGTGCAGATATACGCATAGATAGCTGCAGTTTTCCTTCACTAAATTGTCAGTTATCCCATCAGAGGTTTTCCAAGTATGTTTCACCACAATATGATATGTGTGAAATATTGACAAATGTAGCATTTATCTTAATATTACAATAAACATGTAAGAAGATTAGGCAATCGTTCTTTAATAGTTTTAAAATGCATTTAGCATTTTATAAATTAGCAATCTGACACTGATAAATTTCTAGTTTCCCAAATAAATGATTTTAGAAAAAAAATACAAATATTTAAAATCCAATATTCTTTATGATTCACCATGAATCTAAAATTACCTTAACCAGCTTACATTAAAAAAGCTATATTAAAATGTATTGTATACATGAAAAGTACATCATTTTTCTGTTTATAAATTGTGCAAGACAATTTTTGATACTTCCAGTCTACAAAGATAGCCTATCACAATAGTAAATATTACAGTGACAGGAATAAATGTTATATATAAAACCAAAATTCACCCAATAAGTTACATGTTTATCATCCAAAGCTATTTCTACCAGTGAGTAGTTTTATGAATTATTTAAGTTTCCAAGCCTACAAAAGGGGTTATAATAAATCAATACTAACCAGAGGAATTCCAGCTTTCCTCACGTTTTCACTTATTTCCCTAGTTCTGTTAAGGGTCTTGTAACCAAACCTGCAACGATAAGAAAAAACGTAAAGTGTTACCAAAACCAAAAAATGTGAGACATTTTTTTTTTAGGTTTAACAGGAAATTTTATATTCAAAATTCCACTGTAATTTAAGAATGAAATCGGAAAAGGGAGTGAAAACTGGATAACATAAAGAAATTCTAACTTAGCAAAAAAATAAGATTGAAAGTGAGGACAAATAATTATTTCAATTGAGGATAAAATGTGGTGGGGGATTTGTGAGGTAAGGTCAGAAAGTTATGAGCTAATTTTTCACAGTTAATTTGCAACATATATGTTTTGGAAAGGTGGTATTTGTACATTTTTTAGAACATTTCCAAAATAAACATGCAAATAGTAAATCAAGAAATATAATTGATATGGACTATTATTCTTTAACCAGAAAAATTAAATGTTTTCAATAAAAAGAAAGTTTAAATAATATGTGTGTGTTTGTTTCATACTGTACATTTTTCTTGTTTAAAATAGGAAGTACCACCACCAAGTGCTCCATGAAAAAAACCGTAAACACAATAATCAACCCAAAGATCAGTTTGGTACATGGTTGTAAAGTTCACCAAGTAAGTACTAAGCCCGACAGCATGTAAAATTCAAACATCAGGGTAGGGGGGCCAGTTCCTTTCTCTGTGCCAGCTATTGCTTCCCAGATTTATCTGGTACCCAAAAAAATCACACAACTTGGATGAAACTGAGGGTGCCCAGAAGGTCATGCCGGGGAATTGAACCCAGGTCCTTTGTTCAGAAGTCCAACACACTACCCCTCATGTACAGCAACCATGAGAACTGAGTGGTTGCTTTGTTCTCTGTAATATTTCAATGTTCTGGTGTTTCTCTGCCACACACCTTTTTGATGGATCGCAAGGGATTAATGTAGACGTAGAACTCTTCAAAAATTTGTCATTTTAGAATGCAATATTCTTAGATATTAGCGTGGAAAAATTTTTTAATTAATGTAATCAGCACGTCACCAGTTAAAACAACTCATGGGGATACAATACAAAACTAGAGGAATTTTTTTGGAATGTGCAAATCGCTCTTCTAATTTAATATTTGAAGTGGCATAGCAATAATAACAAGAAGTGCTAGGAACTACAAATCCATCAAACTATTACTCTATTAATAATTACATTGACTGGATCATTAATAATATATTTTTGGGGAAAAATTATCCTGGTGGATCATAAATGTTGTTTCCTCTTGTATTTCATAAATATAAGATTTTATCCATAAATCTCTTAATGGGTAGGTGTGAAAAATAATATGGTAAACGACCCAAGAGTGAACCTTTTCAAATTAAGAGACTGGGGAAATAATCACAAGGAGAAATCGCAAACGATCATACCTGCACAAATGAAAGCCAAGGCCCCATAATGGGGGCATGAAAGACCTGCCCACGACATCCGTGTACTGTGCAACCACATCACCAGGCGTCTCTCCAATGAAGATGTGAAGATCAATGATGCCTCCGATGGCACGGAAAGTGACGGCTGGCCCAGGCTGCAGGATTACCTCTGCAGAGGAAATATGTTGTTAAAAATGAAACTGAAAATCATCAAAATACTTTTAGAATACAAAAAAAAACCTCTGATGCACACCAATTTCCTTCATCTCACATTTTAAATACTAAATTGTGCGAGAATTTAAATCCAGGTTTCTCTTTCAAAGATAAAAAGAGTATCAAATCACGCCCAACTTTTTGCCTCCCATCTATACCAAAAATAATAACATGAGCATGAAACACAATCGATAAAAGTTCAGCAGCAACACTAAATATATTTCACATTCACACACAGTGATATTGCAATTCATTTGTCATGATGAACTTGTTAGAGACATTTGAAATTCATTAGAATTAATTAAATTTTAAATTCATTCACTGTACAAAAGATGTTCCATTAAAAATCTATGTCAGAGTTAATTTAGCATCAACAAATTGCACTCTGCTAAATGAAAATAAGGTTTTTCCATGCAGTTTAACAATTCGAAGGAAAATTAATGCAAAAAAAATGAGATGATCAATTATCACCATGGAGATTCTCGATCCTCATCCACGCTTACCCATTGCATTACTGTTAAGAAGAAACACTCCAATACTATTGCCATCCTTTTCTGTAGCCATGAGGAAGGGATGACTGCCATACAGATTTGTCTGCAACAATATAAATTTATTGTTAAACATTCTAACAAAACAACAGTGAAGAATGGTTAATAATGCTTTTAATAGTTTATTTCCATAAAGTAAAAGATAATTCCAATAGGATTTTCCAAAATATTTGCACCAAAAGTTATAAATATATTAATTAAGATGTTAATTAATTAAGGAGTTAGTTAATACATTAATGAGGATGATGACACAACACGAAAATGTAACATTTCTCTCATTATTTTCAAAGGTTCCCACAATCGATGATAAAACATCATGAACAATTTATATTTCACAGAAAATGTTCCTGAATAACTTGATAACTGTTCCTGGATAACTTGTTAACCCGTTTGATATTTCAGAGCATCACCACAAAAAGGTTTTTAAATTCATCTCGTAAACATATATACTCTGTCCTCAAAAATATTCTATGCACAAAATATTAAGATCAAAGCAACCAATTCAGCATTCAACCAAACAATAATAAGATAACAAACGAACTCCAATAAAAAAAATTGTCAATCATCATCACTTATGAATGTACCACAATTTAAAGTAAATAACAATCAATATATAATAGTTAAGTGAGGTAGCAAAAATACAGGCATTTAATAGAGCAGCATCCACGGGGTAATTTGTATGACATGCAGCGCATGAACAATCAATGGGTGATAGCATTTCAGTCTAATAAGAAGACTTTCCATTCACATGGAAACAATTTCAAATGTGGAAAGTTAAGAGAAAGCCTGTTTAAACATCGATTGAGAAGATATAATGGTAATAACAACTTATTTTGTAGATTTAAACTTAACGTGGACTTGATCAATTTATTGAAAGAGATTCAAATGGATGGGGTGGTGAAGAAAATTTTACGATGATCTTAAAAATAGTTCCCATACTAAAAGGTTTTTTGTAACACCAATACTAAGGTGGTACTGACAAATCAATTTAATGACTTCATGATAGTTGACAACACTACAGGCATTTCCGACTTTGAATGATGAATGGACAAAGGAAGATGTTAAAACGTGAAACGAAGTTTGAGGAGAAAGAGTGAATTCTGAAACGGAAAATGCCTTCACGTTTAACCAATTTTATTAATTCTTACAATTTGAAATCGACATTATATGTGTCGTGATACAAAAAATGTGCAAAAATTTTACATTAAGTAACAAGTGATGCACATGCGTCTGAATTAGCATGCTGTATTGCAGCTCAATGCAATGATTAATGTAATAATGCCACTTGTTTTGTCATTAGAATTCACCCCATAGGGAAATCAATGAAAATTACATTTTATGAAATAATGAACTAGATGAAATTAATACTTTCAATCGATGGTGACACTACACAAGACATCCAACAGCATTAACCAATGCTTTCATTAAAGTTAACACTAATGAGCAATTGGAGTGAAAATAAGTGCACCCAATCCTGAATACACACGTGCACACACAAATGAAATATTCTCACAAAAAACTAAGAGCAAAAATAACTCAAACACATGAGAGTTAAGTCATAAATCACCAAAGATTAATCTTACCTTATGTACATCAGACTATATGTAAGGAATAAATTTTACAGTTACTACATATTACTTGCATTTTGTAAATGTAACTACATTATTTTCTAGTACATCCAAAATTCACAACAAACAAATTCAGGGTAATCACTCAATCTATCGATTCCCTCCATTTCAGAATTTTTCCTCCCGATTTTCCAAAACAAATGTGCAATTTTGCCCAATTTTTCTCCCGAGTGTTTCTAATCTGATTGAGTACTTCTAGTGAATAATCCCACACCCATTTGTGTGGCACTTTGGCTCTGCCATAGTTAGGGTCAAAGGTGAGGACCAGTATATACTGGATGAATTGGCCTAGTGACTAAAAGGTATACCATCCTGATCGGGAATTCTTGGTTTTCAATTATTATTCCCCTGATATACTTTACACTTTTACGTTTCACTCTGTGGAATTGTTTGATGTCCATGTTAAATGAGTTTTTAATTTTCCACAGGCTTTATTTTACCGTACAAATGAAAATAAAGTCTATGGACAATTACAATTTCATTTGATACGGACAGCATTTCTCTGATTTATTCCAAAAAATTTCAGCCCTTCACCCTGATTTTTTCCCAAAATTTTGAAGGAACTGAGCAATTTTCAACTTTTTCCCCAAATGAATAACCATCCCGAAGTATAATTAGAACTTACCCAAGAACAGTAAAAAAAATGGGCAATATTTTTTAAGAAAGTCAAAATAAAACATAAATTACCCTATGATCTTGTTCAAACTTGGATGATTTCACTATAGAAATTGGAAATTTTACACAGCCACATAAAGGTAAGCTTAAAGAGTGCACTTTAAGATCCAAAATGAAGGTTACAGTCTGTTTCCTTTAATAAAGAGGGAAAATAAGTGCAAGAAGTAGGGATAGCAGGTTTGAGGAGTACAAGGAATAAATGAGATGATTTTTTACAAAAGATCTCATGCACAGTGACCATTACTGGTTTGGGTGAATCCAACTTTAGAATTCTGTAGACCTTTAAAAAAAAGTTTGTAAACTGCAGACAAATGAGTGAGGAATATTAATAACAAGGGACTGAAAATAGTGCTTCAGACAAGCGATTAAGCAAGAGCAATTACACCAGCTTACATACTCAATGACTGCATGATAAGAAAAGAAACTAAATTTGGGTTTCCAAATTGTTAAACAATTAAAGAGTGCCATATGCTATTTCAAAACAAATGGTACATCAACTTACTCTTAATCAACAAATAATTACTGAATCAAATCAAACATTTTTTTCCAGTATTACTCATCCTTCAAATGCAATTGATAACTACAGGGCATTTATGTCAGCACAAGAAACTCTACAATGATTCATTTTTGATTTCACAATTTGAATCACGGTTTGATTTACTGGCACTCCCGACAATCATGTATCGTCACACTTAGCTGCTTTGTATTAAAAGAAAACACTAACACAACTGGCTGTACTTTCTGGCAGTAGAATCCAGCATGCAAGAAAGTTTTTATTTATCTCATGTCAGTCCTGATCTACTTCCATTTTTTACATGATTCAGTTCACTAGAATAATGGCTGATTTGATGTGAAATTGATAATGACACGGATTTGCTGACTACTATAAATACTTAATTAGTAGTATTATATAATAAAAAATAATATATAATAATAGGTAATAAATAATTTGAACTTTGGCGAAAGACAAAATACACAATTTCACTACTTATCTAAAACGGAGGAGATATGTTATTAAAAAATTTTTCTCACAATAATGTTACACATTATGAAAAGCCAAAAAAGTGCTCTAAGTAGATAGAAGAAAGAATAAATGATTAATGAATGGCATTCACAAGATTAGATAAGTGTTTTTTTTTCCTTTTCAAGCAACATTTAATGATGCTCCACCTTTGTGCAGTATAATTTATAAATGAAATCATTTATTCATCATTGCCTACTATACTGGATCTTATGTTATGACAAAATACTTTAGATTAACTATAGCTTCCCCAATACAGGAAGGCAAGCGTGCACATTTCTTTCCATCCAAATCAAAAATAAAACTTTGCAGGAAAATAAAAAGAGGGAATTAAATTCATGCATGCACCCTAACTAAAATCTGTTCAAATTAGGTCTTTTTTTCAATTGGATACAAGATTTTTTAAATGATAATATGTTCGAGAAGTATTTTTTTTGTTTTCTCACTGATACCCTAACAAAAATGGAGAAAAGGAAGCCATCTTCAATACTCAGAAACACAAGAGCATTTATAATTATTAATGTGACTCACATTATTCTTTGGAACAGAGTCATGGTTGAAGAGAACGAATCTCTGCCAGTCAGTTGAGAGTTTTAGAGGACCCTGGTGCTCTCCCAGTCCATACAGGCTGGAGTCTTTGGGTAAAAGGGCAGAGAACTGCAGGAACTGATCAGCATACACAAGGGCACCAACAGATCTAGAGTCAAACCTGCAAGCCAAATTATTTCAAGGCTACATGAGCAGTCATTGCACAATTCAAGTGTCCATTTACACTAAACATCAAGTAGGAAATTTTCAATATCTGCATTCTAGCCACATGTTCACAAATAATGTTCCACGAAATTCTTTATCTTGCAGGTCCCATATTCTTTTCATACATTCCTAACATCCTGATATCTAGATATAAAAACACTTGACTATGGCACATGAATATTTAACCCTCCAGTAATTCTTCTATGATGCAAATGAATTTAATAGAGGACCTTTAGGTTTTTCTAATCTAATTTTAGGGAAAAATTTTTCTAAGTCTAATTTTAGAGAAAAATAGCCTCTTGTCCTTTTGTTGAGTGAACAAATGAACAAATTTTTACTGAATATTACAAATCTTTAAATTACACCAGCTGCCAGAACGCTTCAAAGAACAGAACTCTACACATGTGAATAGTGATTATCCAGACATGTAGTGAAATTGCATTTTTTTGCAACCCAACCATAAATGGCTTAGTTCACAAATGATTTGTTCTTTTCCATGGACAGAAATGATGTGCATATGCAATTTTTGCTGCACACCTTTCCAGAGGTTCTTATTAACTATTGTAATGTGCTCTCTAAAAACTTATTCCAGACTAGTTCTGAGGTACAATTAAAAAAAAAATAATATGCAATATTTGCTATTTTCCCCCAATAAATTAGTTACCATAATTTGAAAAAAAGCAAAGAGGTGCTCTTATGTCAACATTATTACAACTACTATACAATGGCACACACAATATCAGTTTTTCAAAGAGAACAAAATGTATTTCTGAAACTTTAATTCATTATTCTTCTGGTCATGATCCTCCAGTGGCATTTGACAATTCATACTAAGATCTTGGATCTTCAATGCCTATTTCCATGAAAACCAACACGTTATGACCCTATTTTATCCTTACCATTTGATATATTACACTTAGGACCATAAATACAGGAAATTTGACCAAAATGGCATGTACTTAACACCTAGATGCAACCTCCTGAAAGTAAATTCACTACAACCTTCAGATTATCTAGCAGGTGCAATATATTAGTGTACATAAGTAAATATGTTTCCTACATTAGTTACTAGCCATAGTTACAGCTTGCTTCTTAAGTTCTTACACATATTTACTACATAATGTAGTCAAGAGTGTCAAGACCATCATCTTTAAGGTGCCAAGAGTAGGAGAAAATCAGGTTGTCTTGAAGTATGTTAATCAAATTAAGTTCCCACTTATCATTTTTTTTAAATATCAACATTACACACTGATCTCCTCTAATTGGCTGTCCATTAATGATTGCTTTCAATGCAAAAGATGTTATATTACCATTAAGATTATAAATTAATTTGAAATTTGTTTTAAAAAATAGACGTATGGGTAAGAGACACAATATTACACAGGAGGTTACAGGAGAAATATTCTTAATGGCTCTGGAAAGAAGGTTAAAACATATAGACCATTTAATGAAATTAAATACATCATATTACTCACACTGTGCGATTATTGGATCTGCGTACAACTTCAAAACCCACATGTGATTTGTCCATATTCACTCTGTAAAACAAATCTCGGGGAGACAAGCGAAACATATCTTTCCTGTTGAAATCCATTACGGGCACTTCTGGATATGGGGGTTCATAGCGTGGGTGATTGGCATCCGTTATCTAGAGAGGGGGAAATTTAGATCGTTTAAAGTTGACATTCCCGAGCATTGGGAAACATGGGTATTCAAGGTCACTTTGCCTGTGTACAGTTACTGCATCACGCATTACATTCCCTTAATAAATGTTTGCGGCATTCAACATATTCAGTTTTGACACATGAATTGCATGCATTAGAGAATTGATACATTTGCAATGTGAAACTTCGGAAAGCTCAATTCATGGTATCAAATATTCAAAAGACTCTCCTGTTATCACAATTCTAATGCATTAATGCTATAAACAATTTGGTGAGTTTATATTCAATGGAGAGAGAGAGGGGGGCACTCACCTTGACTCGAATCCTCTCAGGGGTTTCAAACAGCACGTCCACTCGCAAGAGGGGGATGTCAGATGGGTAGGGGGACGGGTTGTGCAACTGAAGGAACCCAGTCATGGTTCCATGTTTTGGCTCACTCCCCTCATCCTCCATACGAGTATCCCTGTACGAGCGTTTATGCACAGTAATGTTGATCCATGAATAGTAGTGATCCGCATTTCCAGGAGGAAAGAAGCAATAGGGCACATTCAGCGGAGGCAAACCTTCCTTGGATTCTTCCAGAGACTTGTCCAGCTTAGGATCCACCACTGTTGAAAAGACAGAAAAATATATACACTAATAAATTTGCTGGCTTATCTCGGATGTGTTTTGGACCAATATGGTCAAAGCAGTAGGGACGTAAGGAGAAGAATTGCACTGGGCAAGGAGGCTTTCACTAGGAGGAGGGAGTTGATGACGGGGACGTTGAGTGAGGATGTTAAGAAAAGAAACATCATAACTTTGATATGGAGCATAGTTATGTACGGCGCGGAAACGTGGTCACTGAAGCAGGAGGATAGACGTAGATTGGAGGCTTTTGAAATGTGGTTGTGGAGAAGGTGAATTGGACCGAAAGGAAAACAAATGAGGAAGTACTAGAGATGGTGGGTGAGGAGAGGGGTTTGTTGAGAGAAATCCTATGGAGGCAGGAAAAATGGATGAAAGGCGTATTGAGCAGTAGTGGAATGTTGAAGACAGTATTACAGGGGAGAATGTATGGCAAATGAGGAAAGGGCAGGAACAGGATAGGGATGTTAGACGGGATGAAGGGAGGAAAGAAGTACACAGAGATGAAGAGGGACCTGATATAGATTAGGATATTGGGTTGTTGTGTTTTGTCAGGAGAAACAATATTTGTTTGGTAGTTGTGTCCATCCAAAAACCTACCTTAACCAGTAGATTACCTTATAATAATTGCACATTTTTGAAAGAATAGTAATCTGATTCGGGAAAAAAATCAAGATGGCCAAACAACTCAATAGGTAAGATGACTATCACCTGAGCTCTGCATGAAAAAGACAGCAAACGACCAGGGAGCTATGATGGATTGCTTGATATTTTACACATTTTTTAAACATGGTTAATGATGATCAACAGTCATTGGAAAATTCAGTGAAATAAATACTATGGGTGACGAATAAAACATATTCTTCAATCAGCTCCAGACGATGTTCTCAGCAGGAGGAACAAAACATTTTGAGTTTTTTTCCTGGAAAATACGAACGTTGGGGAAATCCTGGTCAAATTCAGGTAAAAAGATAAACTTACAGTTGACAGAGAGAGATGTAGCTGAACCCACAAAAAAAAGCTGTTTCGAGGTCCACTCCTTCAGCCATCTTGGCTTTGATTGTCTGAATAATGAATTCGTTCAACTAGTGCAAATTAAGGAAAATAGGGCATGTCCATTAACTTATTTATTGCAAAACATTTACAGTTAACAGTCACTGCAAATGACTGTCCAATTCTGGCATGTTTTCACCAACATTCCACCAGCTAAATCAAAGTCTAGTGATAACCCTGGTTCACTCTCTTCGTTCGATACTAGCTAATATCCTTTCTGAAAAAAAAACCTTGACAGCAAGCATGCTCTTACCTGAACCCCACTGCTTAAATGTAACAGTATGCAGTGTACTGACACAGTGGGACACTTCTACAAAATTCTAGAACAGAACTTGAGCAGGAGAGCCAATCCACAATACTTTTTTTTGTTTATGAGTCATGCATCAGAAAAACTCTATGATTGAACATCCAGATTATGTGCAAGTCATTTAAAATGATATTTGATAAGGAGGGAATTTAATGCACATTAATCCAGCTTTCCAAAATTCAAACTTCTTTTTTTACAGAGTAACAATGATTATATATTTTACCCTACGATATCTATTTCAGCAATCAATTATTTGGTAGTTTCCAATTTAAAAAAAATTAAAAGAATCACCATTAAAAGTTTTCATCATAAGAGCATAAACATGAGTGGTGGACTTCATCACAAAGGTGGTCAGATGGCGCAAGGCTACAATAGTATTATTGTAAATAACGCCATATTTAAAAAAACAAGAGAAAACCTCAATGCTGATTCTGTGGGTTAGATTCAAATGCATTACCAAAAGATTAGTTGGGAATAAAGACTAGGTGCCCATAAGATTAAACCAGCAGGCTCAAAATTAGGACATTCTCTTTCCACCATAAATCAGCAGCAAATGATACTAATTAGGTCAATACTACATGTCAAAGAGGAGAATCAAATTCGGTTTTTGAAATGATAATATCAACAACCTCATTAATCTGACGAGAGTTTGTATTTGTGCAGCTAACACAATCACTTCACAAAATACCTTCTGCGAGTTGAGGCCACTGGCATTCCCATGAAATCATTGGCCGATGCACTACATTGGGAAAAAGGTGTCAATCTAATTAAATCATAATAGTATATATCCCTGCTAAAGTTTGGAATCACCGCAGATGGAGTGCAGAGGATAACTCAAGTGTATCCAATTTGAATGTAAGTAGGAGAATCCAATTTTAAATGCTCAAATGTAATATTTGTGCCACTGAACTAAATTTTTTTAATTTATTTACATACTTCGTTGCAATTAGGCAATTTTCCTGGTGGCAACGGTCCAGTGTGATCACTGATCACTCTTACAATGCACATACATGCACACGCAAGAAGAACAGATATGAGACAAAATGCTCGTATATTCAATGACACTTTTAAGATTACCGACCTCTCCTTTACCATCACACAAGGATTAGGTGTACACCACACGGGTACATACTACGCACCGTCCATCGCCACACTTCGTCCGTAATCACGTACTCTTCAATTTCATATACCGTTCAAAATCGCGTCCCATTAACACATTATTCATAGCACAAGTACATACGGTTTTATTTCTCACTCACACGTTTTTAAGGCGAGCATACACCTCGTTTTAAATTTATTTAATTAATGAATAAGGTAAGGACTTAAAGATATCCTCAGGTAACTCATTCCATTCTTTTATTCCACGATTGAGGAAGGAGTTTTTTTTTTAATGTTTGTTTTGTGCCCTCCATGTTTTATTTTGAACTGATGGTCCTTCCGCCCAATGTAATTTGGTTTGTCTAATCTTTCTGAGAGCTCCTTCCACCCCTTCTCTTTATTTACTATCTTGAACATCCCACATAGCCTGTTCAGCTTCCTTCTGAGTCGGAGCGGTGTCCATCCTAGTGTCTCTAACATTTTTGTCACACTATCTGTCCTGTTATGTCTTCCTAGAGCGTACCTAGCTGCCTTTCTCTGTACTTTCTCAAGCTTATTTATATGCACCTTTACCATAGGGTCCCATAATTTATAAACTTTTAAGATTTTTAGACTTATATCCAAATTTTCTTTCCAATCCTCCTTTTTGTTACAAGAGGTTAAAATAAGAGTTGGCTCTAGGGACATGGATTGAATAATTTTAATCCACTTTTTTGACATCCACAAAGGGTAAAGTTTCGCAATATGACACCTATTTTAACAGCCAAAGGTCTTATGTTATATCCATTGACAAAAATAAAATCAATGAAATCAAAATTAATGTTGGTTGGATATGTTTATACAGAGCAAGCCCAGATTGCAGGACAATTATTATGCATTAACACGGCAGCAAGTACTTTAGTCAATGGCACCTTGTACTAAGCCCAACATCAAATGGAATTCACAACCAATGATACAAAAGGCAGTTCCTTTCCTGATACCATCTCCAGTTTCTCAGGAAGATCAAGTGCCCAAAGTATTTACACAGACGTATTTAAGCAGAGGATGTTAAAAGATCTCAACCCGGAATTGAACCACTAACCCATCAGTCAGCAGCCAAATGCGGAACTAACAACTGGAATGCATCCAGAATAAGAATTATTACATGGTTGCAGTGGGATGAGGGATTACGTTTCATCTCTTTCCAATAGTTACGAATGTGGCTGAATGCATTATCCTAAGCCAACAGGGAGATCACAATGTAATTTTTAGTCTTGTGCCAATAAAAGACAAAAAAATCCAATCTGGAAAGGTCATGAATGAAGTCCTGTTGTGCAAATATAGCACTTTTGTAATTAAAACTGATTCGATATGCCTGAAATAAAATACCATTTTGTTGAGCAAAACAACATATTTGTCCAATTCACTCCATCTAAGGTGTGAATCTCAAACAATTGAGTGGGAACATTGTTAATTGGGCTGGCATTTTGATGTTTTCCCACCTGCTTATAGCAATTTTTTTTCCAAAAATCTCAGGGGAATACCAATGGCCTCAAATTACAGAAGATCTTTGCAGGTGGGAAATAGTGGTACAAATATAGTGGTACATGACACGACAGTTAGTTTTTGGGTTTTTTGTGAATTACACTTCACAATTAGCTGGAAGGATCCACCCAAAGAACTATTTCCATGGTAGCCAAACACATAGCAGCTTCCCTATCAACTGACAGCCAAACCCACAAAAACTTTCGAAAATCTTCACAAAAAAATAAAATGAAGGATACCTATTTCAATTATTGTGACAATATGTTAAACTGAAAATTTTAATTACACAAAAAAAAGCGATTTATGAACAACTTTCCCCAACTCAAATAACTAATAACACCGGAACAGAGTGACTCTGCACACCTTACACTTACTCTATGATTCTGGTAATAAAGTGCAATTAGAATGCATTACCAACCATTATGTAAAAAATACATACAAACCAAGTTCTCCTATGGCGGTAGTTCATGGACAACAACATCAGCAGAAAAGAGAAGATTGGAAGTGATATCAATGTGTTCCCAAGGTAAAGTGGATGAAAATTATACACTTCAATTAAGGAATTCTACAAATTCTATCGAAGAGAGGGTTTTATTTTTTTGAAAAGCCGGATTGTGAACAAAATTCCAGGGTATCATTTAAGGAATTACTGTCTTCTGAAGACGATCACCGAAGGAAAAACTTCAAAGGAAGAATGAAATACTTCAATCAAATATGGAAAATGTAAATTTCAGAAGTATTGAACTATGGGGACAGTGTGAGATGGGGATAAAGTCAAGAGACAAAGGTTTGATGTCTTACTCTAGAATGATACCTGCTGACATTTGAGGACCCTACATATTTATCATGGGGCAATGAATTGTGGTACCAAGTCATTGACTTGTGCCTTGGCACAAACACTCAACATAATACCTGAAGAAGCTTCATCTGGATTCACAAAAGGGCTTCTTTTAAAAAATCTAAAGAATTTCTCCCATTAAATGTTTTTTCAAGCGAATCTGAATATCATTACTTTAAATCTATGCGAAAAATCTGTGGGAGATGGATTCTTAATATAATATATTAAAAGGAGAAGCAATGAAGTATACAGAGGAGTAGATGAGGAACTGAGAACATGAGGAGGTACTCTGGAAGGAAAAGAGGACTACAATGAATTGGGCACATCTGGAGATATAATGGATTTGCTAGGAGGACAATAGTGGATAAGTCTGTTTCGAAGCCACTGCAATAAAGGTCAAGGGATAAATACAAGGGGGGTTAGTTTAGACTGATGAGCTATCATGGCATTAGAAAGGAAAAATAAAGGGCAAAAATCAATCAATCATCAGCTTGAAATACTGATGGTGATTCTGAAAAAAATTAATGAAAAAATGGTGCAAATGGCCGATTCAGCCGTTCTCAAATTGAAAAGTCTTTGTACTTATACAGGAATGAGTTTCTTCCACGGGATGTTGTGTTGAAAATGATCGAAATAATTCTCACAGGATTACTTGAGTTGGATTTTTGCACCAATTTGTGACGTGGTACAAGATCTCTCTGGGAAACCATAGGGTAGCACATGTAATTGAACTGACTCCACGTACTTGATAATAAGTGTGTGAATTTCGCCGGCATCTGGGTTTTTTAGCATAAAGCGATTTCTACCAAACTTATCAAACCAACTCAGTCTTTTTACATCAGGTCTAAATTTCCTCCACAGCCAGAGAGTTAGAATTATTTTGAACATTTTCATTCACAGCCCCTATGGTTTGATTGCTGGTTCTTATTTAAGGTTGGCAGACTGTGGAGTGACATACAACCTTACAAGGTTGTTGCCTAAAAATATATTTTATTAAAATATTCGGCTTCACACAGATATTTTGGGTCAGACGACATCTTTTCCCTGATTTCCCCTCACACATCTTACCTACTTATGAAACATCCTTGGCCACCTACAATTATAAAAATTTGTGGACAGAAGAATCATATAGTGAGACAGACAGAAAGCCATAAACAATTGAAGCTGACTTATATAGATACAAACAAATTATCACATCAAAATTAATGAGCGACAATAAAAACTTCGGAAATGTTTCCATGCCATCCTCACCATTGATAATGTTATTGCCATCGTCATGAGCCTCAACTTTATTGGATGGGTTCTTCGGGTCCTCAGGTCTTTCATTATTAGTGCCGATGACCACCTTCCCAGCATAGTTCTTTTCCCTGTTTCCTTCCTGGACCCTAGGAATCCAACAGCAACCCCTAGATTCACAACCTTCCTTTGATGCTCCCTCACCAGGAAAGCAATCGAATCTCAAGGAATCGGGGACGACAGAGCACTGAGAATACGGCGGTGGAGTAGGAGGAGGAGGGGGTCGAGTTGGAGCAGGAGTTTCAGTCGGCAACGGCTTCTCAGTGATTACAATATCTCCTACAATTAGAGCAAGAAGGTAAAACAAATCAAACGTCAAAGATATCAGCACAAAAGACAATTGCATTTCCTTAATTGTGCAGACGAGTGTATTAAAATATGAACTCACTCAGCCTCTTCTTAAGGGCTCCTTTGCCCTTAGCTGCTGCAGAGAACTCGCCAATTACAGAGTCGCCGTAGGTGTGATCCACCATTGCATACTCCCAGGCCGAATAGCCGGATGGACCATCTCCATTGGCATCTATATGAATGATTAAAAATTTCACGGTTCAATTTAAATGGTTATGAAATCAATTCGAAACAAATGTGAACACATTGAAAATGTTATTGCAATTTAACTTCAAACCCATTGGCAGAGATGTAATGGTATATGAATAATAAGACACAATATGGTAACTTCTAAATATTTTCTAGGCATTTAATTCTCATTCAACACACTTCACCTAGTCTCAAATTAATGTCATAATGATATTTTGACCTAGTAAATGAAACTGAAAAAAATATGAAGTGAATGAAATGAGCTCGAGAATCGAACAAAGATGAAAGAAAGGGATACTATCTTTCATGTGAAATGGGAGTGATTCTAAAATAACAGCATAAATATGAAGGAATAATGTACCAAGAATAAAAACTACACACGAAAGAGATGGAAAAGATGGAATGTTTCTATGAAAGAGTATCCAATTTTTGGTCTATCGATAAATATCCTCAACATACCTTCACTGACATCCCAGTGCGATTTCAGTAGGTCAAAGCAATGTAGCAAATAGACCGCAGGCAAGAAAACAAAAACTAGGAAGAGGAAAACACACACTACAATTGTCGAGATGCTTGGACGGGGGCAATCTTTTCTTCCACATTTTCTTTTATTGTCGTCGTCGCACTCACAATCCACAACCCCAAAGTCTTCTTCATAATCGTCATCGTCTTCCTCTCCAACGAAATGCTCATAAGTTGTTTTTTGATGCGAAAAGCTATGCTGATTTAACTCGGCAGAATTGGCTATGTGCTGTTGCAGCGCTTCTCCAAATGCTTGGTTGGGATTAATTGCTTTCGATCGACGAAAGATTTTAATCGATCTAAGTATGTGCTTTATCCCCTCTATCATGATTAACCAAATGAGATGCTTTCCAGGGCAAAAGGCTAAAGAAAAGTTGACCTATCCCCACAAAATCGACTGACTTGACATTTGCCTGCAATGTATGAGAAACTCCTTCCATACAGTGTCATCGTGCGCGCGTCATTTTGATGACTTGAACTCATTTCTATCCTGATGCTTCTGATTTCCTAATAGCTTGCAACTTCTTTTCACGTGCTTTAAAATTGTTTTTCAATTTTATTAAAACATTTTTTCGATGAAATATGAATACCATGATAAACTCACTGTTTAATCCAATGTATGAGAAATATTCTAGCAAATTCACCAGCACTAATGGAGCGTTATTTGATTGTAATAATTTGGGTTTTATATTAACATGTGGTTTACAAGAACAATTTAAGCTGCCGAAGCATCTTCTTGTAGAAAGTTATTGTGCTTAGATTTCTTATTTTCATGTAATTATCTTTCACTTCTTAACAAACTCCTCATTACTAACTTGTGACGACTTAAAAATAACGAATGATAAGATGGCCTTATCTTGTGGCGGGGACTCGAGGACTGTGTTTGAGGAAGTTAAGCTCAGAGCTGGAAAGAGTACTCTCGAGAAATATTGACAAACTTCATTCAAAAGCTTTGGACACATGGAAGTACTAAGAATATAAATATCCGTATGTTAAACTGTGTGAAGTACTTTTGCATTCAAGAGATGAAATACTCTTCCTAAGTTGGTGCCAGTAGATGAAATTTCGTCTCTGGGACCAGTTACATGCGTATATTGATTTAATCCGTTTTGATATGACGCAAATGAAGGAGCAGGAAGGACGGTTTGCTTGCTACTTTTAATTTATTTCACATTTTCAAATGAAACCATGTCTTCCAGAGAAAGTGGTGGATTTCGTATTTTGTTGAAATAATACAATTTAACACACCCTATGCTATCATAATATGATATGGATTCCTCCCAATTATGCGAATTGTCATTTGCTTTCACGTTTTTGCAAATCAATTAAGAATGTCTGAGAACTGCACATTTATCGGGAAAAAATTTAACTGCTTTTATTGGGCTTTTTCCCGCTGGCGTTTTTATTTATTTGCCACGGTTACCGGCTGTTGAAAGGAACGATTAACACTGTTTATTGTATTGTTCTTTTGCAACCTCATTATGTGATCGTTCAGGATGGAATTCAAAATATTTAACACGGTCCTCGGCGCAATCACTGATATGCTCGAGATAATCAGACGACATCAGTTTAAATCTCGGTGAAGGTACCTAGATGAATAATTTTATCGCGAATCTCCCGCACTGAGTTGGCAGTCATTAAACGCGATTAGAATTATTTGCAATACTATGGTAGGAACTCACCAAAGGCACACAGCATCACGCAGAACAAAATCACGAAGCGGATCATGGTCATTGCGTTCGGGTGCTGATGGTAAGTTTGTGCCGAAGATTTGGATCGTCTATATAAAGACTCTGAAACCTTCTGTGTTATCGTATCTCAGCGAATTTTTATTTAAGTCCAAGAAAGGTTATTTGCCATGACTACAATGAATTAAACTGCAACCTAGATCAAGAAGTTTTCCTCCGTCTTATTTTTAAAGACTATCCATTGCGGATACGAGCGCGTGATAAGATTGCATTGCCATGGATTTGATAAGAATCTCTTGCATTGCGATTCTCAAGATACGTGGAACAGCAAATAAGGTAATATTTTGTTACATAATCCTTCACATAGCCGCTGACATTGCACTTCTTGTGTGTTTGTTCTGAGAGGAATCTGCGGTCGCCAGATAGAGAGAAGGGAAGAGGAGTTATTATCACATTCGACGTTAGGCATTAAAAAACTCAATTGTGAAGGAAAATGAAATTAGAATTGTAAACTCATATATGAGTGTAGTTATGTTGAATATTGAACAAACAGAATTATTTCTTTCTTTCCATCTTTCTTCGAAGCAAACGATGAAGTATTCGACATGGGAATTTCAAAGTGCCCTTATCAAAATGTTATGCGGAAGACAAGGAATCGAATAAAAAATAACCCTACACATTACAAGTTTTAATAATATTGTAAAATAATACAAACATGTATAACCATGCACCAAATTGATTTTGTAAACTTTACGCAGCCACAAAATTCATCTTGCCAGTGCTTTTTCAAACAACGGCATTTTTATGAGGTCATATTGCAATAATTTTCATCGAGGTAAATATTACGGATCCGGTAGCTGCATGGAAAATTTTTATTCGCCAAGTTCATTTCCTTGGGATCTTGAAACTTTTTCATTTTATAGTTCAAGATCACTCTATTCTGTTGCATGATTACTTCTCGACGATCATCCAAAGTTATTTCTATGCAACTCGCCCATAATCAGACCCGCAAATAAACAATAGCATAGCTATCAATATTAATGTGTTTCAAATCAACCAAACAGAAAGCCTTTTACAAAAGTACTTGACAGTCAATGACATTCTGTGAACCATTGTCAATAATGTCAAATGCCGAGACATTTTATTTCTTGCCCAAAATTTTACTGCACCTTTTATACTGGTGCTACTACCTCTCTTGAAATTTTATAGTTTTTTAGATGTATAACTTTTGTCTTTGAACACATTTTTAAATCGCATTCTCGAGTGCCTTAATATAAGATATAATATCATAGCAACACTTCATGGCACAAATTACATCACCCGTTTACTTAAAATAAAGACATTGAGCCTTCTCTATCGAGGCAAAACTGTGAGCCATTTTCGACACGAACTTCTGATATGTACGTACATAATGCTGGTATAAATATGCTGAACTTTGCCATTAATAAAGATGGATGCTAATCAATCAGTAGCTCATATTGGGGAAGGGAATAGTTTTGGCGACAGAATCAAATATGCAAATGGTTAAGGAGTAGTCTATGAATAGAAGAATCGATTGTGGTCTGAGACGATGCTCCGGAAATATGCAGGCAAAGAGATGCCGGCCGAAGAGCGCGGTCGGCAGAGATATGATACGCTAGGTGTAAATTGATCTTTGGAGATTGTGGGGCGGGGTCCGAAGGGAGGGGGTGGTCGCGTCGTGGAGGTGGGCGGGAGGGGAGGGTGGTGCATGGGAGGGGGCGTGAGGAGAACCAGCAGGGGCACAGGGACCTTGGGGAGGGGGATGGGGACCAGGTCGACTGCGTCACCACAGCCTGCAATTTGTTCCCAGTCATTTGCGACTTCGTTTACCAATTCGCATAAGGACATTCAGTGAAAAGAACATTGTACAATATATCCACCAAATACGTTCAATTTGGGCGTGAGAGGGGGTAGGTTTTGTCATGGTTTTAGAAATTAGTCACAAACATAAAAATCATAAACAAGGTCGTGTGTTTTGGGAACGACATTTTCGTCACTACAACTTTATTAATTTGTTTACTGTTTCTCCCAGCTGTATCCAAGCCAACAACAGTAACTATTATTGCATTCCAAATAAACAAGATGGCGTGTTTCATGAACGGTATTGTCTGTACAAAGCTCTGCATACCATGAAAAAGATCTCTGGAATGGATCTCAGATGGAGGCATCTGTTTTTTTTGTTTACCATAGAACTTCGCAGAAGGGTTAATGTCGGTAAATATTATAATTCTCACGCTCCCTTATAAATTACTCATGGCAAAACCAAGTAATTCTAACCAAAGTAAATGTTTTTCTTTAACTCTTGTATAAATTAAATCGACAATTTTTTTCCAACAAGATTTGGGAGGGGGGGTTCATGAACCCCGTGACCCCTACCTCACCATGAATCCGGCACTGATGGCCACCGCGCGAAGACAACCAGAAACCAATCAATCCAGAAACCATAGATGAATTATAAACTTTGCGGTTAGGAGTACAGGCAGGGTAGTTCAACATTTTTTTCGGCGCTGAAAATTGAAATTATATAGTCCGGAAAAAATTATTCTTTCTTTCTCCTTTGATCAAGCTGCACTAAGCTCGCTGAAATGTTCGCGACGAAAATTTGAAGACAGCCAGCCCTAAGGAGAACTATGTTCTTTGACTTGGATTGGGGAAGTAGGTCAGGACGGCATGAGCTCATATCCGTTGCCAAATCGTTGACCTCTCGACTCTAATTCAGATTAGGAAATGGGAAATAGTCATCCGGGATCGCATCTGGAGAAAAATGGGGGTAGATGAGCTGTCTATGGACCAATGTTCTCTTACTGTAGCCTGAGTAATATCGAACTCGCGAACTTGTGCGTTGGCGTGCTATTAGTACCAGGCAGCCGTGCTTTCAATTTATCTCATCGACTCCTAGTTGTATCGATAACCTCTCATCAAATTTCTGTCAATTGTGAATAGGTATACGAACCTTTTGATCGTGGTTTTGAGCGCCATGTAAACAGTTAACTGATGTAATTCCTTTCACATTCCCAAATGACGTAGTCGTAAAATACAATTCTTAAAAATAACAAATGGCATGCTAACCCTCTGGAATGAAAACATCGAACTTTCCCCGTCAGACATTATTGCGGAATGAAACATACTAAGTTGTATTCTTCGTTTTCAATTTTTTCCATTTATATTTATACATACCCTGCCAGTCAGCGCCAGGGTATGTGGCAGGGGGTGAATACACATCAGAATAATTTTACCCGAACATGACCCTACCGTAAATTGGAAGGAGGTCTCTTTTGCAGTGATGTTGAAAATGTATTATTACCCCCATCGCACTACGCTAGGAGAGATCATTTCAATGAAATTAGAAAGATTATCGGTTGAACAGATATATCTAAGATGTCATTTTTTTCCACGAACGATAGAGGATCATAATAACATTGTCTGACCGCGGTTGGAGTCATATTCGGTTCAGAATTAGTCCGGTGAGTATTCAACCCCTATCACACACCCTAGCGGTGGATAGCAGGGTGCCAAAATAAATAAAATCTAAAAAATATTGGTTAACCCCACATTCCATCAACAGTCTTCCAACTTTTTCTTGCATAAATTTGCGCTGGCTATTCGTCAATTCTTCACCAGATTCCGATTAATTTAATCGCTTAATCTCTTGTAACGCTTTGGTACGCTCGAGTTTTCGAATTCATGTGCCAGCACTTCGCTCGCAAGGAATGGCTTCCTTTTTGCAGGCAGCCTCCGGCATAGTTTTTTTTCCTCGCTTTCCAATATTTCACCCTCCATATCTTGCCATCTTTCTTCGATCGAGCCAAGTTTTTTATTGCGGTTGTATATTTCTTTCTCCATTGCCTGTTGAAATTTCATCCCGGGTTGAGTTGCTTTCAATCTTTCCAACTACGTACCACAGGTTTTCCTTCACTTTCTCAAGTGTAGAATTTTAAGTTGCATCTCGTTGCTTCCAAATTATGTGCATTGTTGATTCCTGCTTCCAGATAGCTGTCTCAGTATTTTATTTGATTCGTATGCTTCTGCCTTGTGAACACGGGGCCAGTTTCGCACCTTAATACGTCCCCCAACCATCACTCATGTGCACACGTCTTCTTCGTCAATGCTTCAGAAAAGCGTGCTTGCTACAGCCAATTTGTAATGATGGCATAACTTCAAAAGCCTTTCACCCATTCAATTTAGTTTATCTAGCATGTATATAGATAGCTCCCTACTTCATCTACTTCATTGTGTCGTCGTTTCACTCATCTGGAGACTTATGCCCTATTGCATTTCCATTGCCGGAACCTGCATACACTGACCTGTAGCTACCGCACCAAAAGTCCTCCTGAGGCCATCTCATTTAAAATAATATGCCAAGCCCTTGTTCTACGAACATCTACTTTTAAAATGTCTAACCTCCAATATACCAGGGTGTAATTTCTCATATTTAGTCGAAATACAACCAAACCATCGGAAACGAGCAAAATTTATCGTCGCTCACTATTCGAAATGAGAGCACCGAGACAATCGTCAACGTTTTTCCGAGACTTTTGAATTTTGTCTGAAAAATTACGGCAACAGTTTCCATTTATTGACCAGCCAATGGGCAGCTAGTCTTCGAACTATGTAGTTACCTAGCGACGGTAGCGGTGATAGGCGAAGGTTAAATTGCAGATTGAATCTCTTGAATTAATTGCAAGGATATCTCTTTTGTGATAGAACTTGAAAATTTGTTATTACCTCCAACGTACGGCAGGAGAAATCTTGTCAGTAAAATTCGAGAATATCAAATGTAGAACAGATTAAGACGTCCTTTTTCCCACGAACAATAAGGGATCAGAATAACTGTTGCGACCGCAATAGGAGGGAAAGGTCTTTTGAGTCAAACGTACTCAGGTGTATACTCACTCCCTTCCACATCCCTAGCGGTGGCTTGCATCCTACGTAAATAATAATAATAAATAGTAAGGTAAAAATGTTTGCCACTTTCCTAAATATACATATTCCTGTTGATATTTTTCTCTTTAAAGGGATTAGGTCGCAAAGCAGAATCATTTTCATAATCACCTGAAAATCGCGCTCTCTTTCTCCTTTTCGAAAAATTTCCACTCCACGCCTTCCCTGACCCTCGCCTTCTCTCCTCCGGCGAATATCTAAAATCTCACCGAACCCTTTCCTCCACTTGTCTCGGCTGACTTCGGGTGGCGTTTCATTTTTCCCTGCCGTCTCAGGTCGTTGCTCATACCCCTTTCAACCTTGGTTGCCTGTGGCAAACTTTACCGGCGTCATAAGTCGTCGCATGCGAGGTGCAGCGAGCTGTTAAGATCATGAGGAAACTCATGAAGTACCAAAGTGAGTAAAACTTTATTTATCTTCCTCCTTAATCGCTAGATTACACTTCATTTCGGTGGAATGCTTACTTTTAGAAACGGAAGTTTTGTTTTAATTCAAACCTGTGCTTTATTTAATTCAGTGGTTCCGAGTAATTCAATTTTGCCCAAGAATGTCTCACGGTTAGAATTGGGAAGATGTCGTCTTGAACGGCAGGACATTTGATCTCCGTTACGTGGAGAGTCAAACAATCACTTACGGCTCGTATTTTGATCGAAAAAACGGTCAGTGCCAAGTGAAGAAGTTATTTCCCCATAGAAAAATTTGGTTTCTGGTGAATGACGATCGAAATTGTGTTTAAATCTGGTAGCGTGAATGTTGAGCCTAGTGTTCCGAAATATTTAAGTGAATTTCATTCGCAGAAACTATTATTTGCGCGTCTGCTTTATTATTGAGCCTTTTGAAATTAACGCGCACGCCTCCATTTAATCCGTGGCGGCTGGCCTAATTTTTTGTTTACTTTCAAAATAAAACTTAATTGTTCAATCTCGCCCCAATAAAGTCGTTAAATAAATAAATCTTTTGACTCAATACTTTTCATCAATCTTTTTCAACCTAGAAATGCTGATAGATTAATTTTCGGATGGAAAAATTGCCAAGAGTTTTGGTGAATACAAGTGCTCATTGGCAGGTAAGACTGGTTTTAATTGTGTTCAAGTGAATTTATAGCAGTCCTTGCTTTAGTAAATTTTTTTTTTAGGTAATCTACCGGTTAAGGTAGGTTTTTGGATGGACCCAACTATCAAATAAACATTTTGTGACTCCCCACCTAGCAAACTAATCTATATCAGGTCCCTCTTCATCTCGGTGTACTTCTTTCCTCCCTTCATCTCGTCTAACATCCCTATCCTGTTCCTACCCTTACCTCGCTTGCCCAACATTCTTCCCTCTATTACCCTCTTCAACATTCCACTACCGCTCAATACGCCCTTCATCCATTTTTCCTGCCTCCATAGGATTTCTCTCAACAAACCCCTCTCCTCTCCCACCATTTCTAGTACTTCCTCATTTGTTTTCCTTTCGGTCCATTTCACCTTTTCCATTCTTCTCCACACCCATATTTCAAAAGCCTCCAATCTACGTCTATCCTCCTGCTTCAGCGACCACGTTTCCGCGCCGTACATAGCTACGCTCCATATCAGAGTTTTTACGAGTCTTGTCTTAACATCCCTACTCAACGTCCCCGTCATCAACTCCCTCCTCCTTGAGAAAGCCTCCTTGCCTAGCGCAATTCTTCTCCTTACGTCCCTACCACTTTGACCGTGTTGGTCCAAAACACTTCCGAGATATGTAAACTGTTCTACCTGCTCTATTTTTTCCCCTCCTATTTTAATATTTAGCTTAGCCTTTTTCTTTCTGGAAAATCGCATAACCTTTGTTTTATTAATATTTATTCTCATCCCATATTTATCGCACTGAACCTCCAATTCACTCAACAATGCTTGCAACCCCTTGGCCGACTGAGCAACTAATGCTTGGTCATCAGCAAACCTAACCGATTTTACGAATTCCCCTCCGACTTTCATTCCTACCTCCAGTTCTTCCCATGCCTCTTTAATCATTTCCTCTACATATACGTTGAACAGTACCGGTGACAATGGGCAACCCTGCCTTACACCTCTTCCTAACACTGCCCATCCGGACTCTCCGTTCCCCACTCGCACCTGAGCAGTCTGAGACATGTACAGGTTGCGGATCAGTCTCCTGTCCCTCCAATCCATTCCTATTTTCTGCAATACACGCATTAATTTTTCCCAATTCACTCTATCAAACGCTTTTTCGAAATCTACAAAACAGGCAAAAACGTCCTGATTGTATTCTATATTCCTCTCGACTAGTGATCTCATTACTGCAATGGCATCACGCGTACCTCTTCCTTTCCTGAACCCAAACTGATCATCCCCTAAGTAATCATTTGCCTTACTCTCTATCCTTTTGTTGATGATCCTGAGAATAACTTTAGCTGCTTGGGATATCAAACTTATTGTTCTGTAATCCTCACATGACGAAGCCTTTGCCTTTTTTGGAATTGGAACTAACACCGATCTCACAAAATCTTCCGGCCAGGGCCGAGTCCCGCAGTTGCCAGGACTCAATTTCTGTTTTGCGTCCATCATATTTTCTTGGGAATGATAATTGAGGTGGTTTCCCGTTGCCTTCCTCAATAGTGTTTTTAACGTGACACCATCACTTAATGGCCGCCCCACTGGGGTCAGACGCCATTGCAGCCGCCTCACTGAGGAACAGACGCTGCGTGGACTACCTTTCGTCTGGCTCCTAACCTTCGACCTATCTGGCATGGGTGACCCTTCCAGGAGTAA
This sequence comes from Hetaerina titia, assembly GCA_037158775.1. Lineage (NCBI taxonomy): Eukaryota > Metazoa > Arthropoda > Insecta > Odonata > Calopterygidae > Hetaerina > Hetaerina titia. The sequence goes on along the minus strand of CM073768.1, from coordinate 115,984,173 downwards.
TTATTATTACTTCCGCCAGCACAGCTCTAGGGGTCATCGGAACACACAAGCCCTTCCACCACGACAAGGTTGTAGTCCATGGGAGGGCTTTAGTAAATTATAACAGTTAATTAAAATAATCTGACAATGGTACTCTTAATAGGTACAGCTCTGTATTTCATTTTTTAAAATAAAAAAAAACCATAAACACAGTAATCAACCCGAAGGTCGGTTTAGTAGGTGATGGTAGAGCTCACCCATGTACCAAGCCCGACGGCGTGTGAATATTCACACATCAGGGTAGGGGGGCCAGTTCCTTTCCCTGTGCCGGTTATGGTTTCCCAGGAAGATCTGGTACCCGAAAAAATCAACTAGCTTGGGTGGAGCTGCAGGTGCCCAGAGTGCCTTACCCGGGAATCGAACCCGAGACCCTCTGGTCAGCAGTCCAACGCTCTACCCGCTAGACCACCGCGACCCACTTTTTAAAATATAGCATCTTAATTAATATTGCTAGAACAATAACTCCTTAGTGCTGTCTCTAAGGAAGTAAACAACTTTCGTAAATATATTGAAAAGACAATTTTTATTCCTAAATTTTTTCCATGTTCCTCATTATTTTTTTAGCTGTGTTTTCCTACGACCTGAAATGCTGGAATGGACTAATAGAAATGTTTTTTTTCTACATAGACATCCTCGAGTTCATCATGTATTGCATCTGAAAGAATATGTTCTTCATAGCAAGGAGGGCTGCTATACTTTGCGATCCTCCTCAATGACATTGCTGGGTAATCAGCTGTTTGACAGGTTTAGACGTAAGCCTTTGTTTCTACAGTTTCCCTCACTCATGAAGAGGTAACTGAATTTGCAGCCTTTTCTGTTGTCTCTGCATTGATGATTGGCAGGATTGGTGAAATACATTTTGAATTTAAAAAATATTTTATCTTTTCATTGACCACTGTTCTTCTCCCACGTTAACATACTAACAGATTTTCTGGTTCAAATTTCTACACCGAATCATTTTTGTTTGTCACAAAGTCTCTGGTCACTTTTCCCCCACTCCATCACTTTCCCTTATTACCTCACTTCAATTCATCAACAATCTCCTGAAACAAATATCGCTCAACTGCGTAAGATTATCCACTTGAATAATCAGATACTATTGTCAGGATTTGCAAAATAGGTAATCACATTTAGAAATGAAAAATATCAAATGTGTTTTTTCTTAAAACCAATGATTAATTTAGAAAAATATACATTATTTATATATATATATATATATATATATATATATATATATATATATAAATTCACTGATAGTCATAACAAACACAGAAACCAAAACACAAAAGAGGAAAAACTCACTGGTTCTCGAATTTTCGGTGGTCCAACCACCTTTCTCAAGAGGAATTAGGAACAGAACCTAATTCACACACATTCCTACATTCTCAATTCCAGTGAGTTTTTCCTCTTTTGTGTTTTGGTTTCAGTGTTTGTTATGGCTATCAGTGAATTTACATTACCCGTTTGTGGGTTTTCCAAAAAAGTGTATATATATATATATATATATATATATATATATATATATATATATATGTATGTAAATTTCAGTACTAGCCCTGCCAATTTTAGTCTAAATTTAACACTTTGAACACCTACCTTTCAAGATTTTACAGTACTTGTTAGGTACTACAAAATACACGTATTCTACCATTATCAATAATTAGTACATTAAAAAAAACATACCGTGTTCATTTCTACAATCACTTTCTGTTTACTTGCAGGAATTGATTGCGAGAGGACATCACATATCCACTGGAACTAATAAAAAAATAATCATTGAAATTAATTGAAATATCCTCAGAGATATGGAAACATTAAATATCCTAACTCAGGAAAATTGTAACCCTCAGGACTATTATTTTGGGTACATAGAGGCCTCTAAATCATTTAACCATCGAAATTACATCACAGAGAAGAAATTATTTTCCGAACCCTTCATAATTGAACACATAAACCACAGTTATCAACCTGAAGGTTGGTTTGATAGGTGAGGGTAGAGATCGCCCATCACCAAGCCCATTGGAATATGAAATTCACACATCAGGATAGGGGGTCCAGTTTCTTTCATAGGAAAAACCTGGTACCCAAAACACAGCTAGTTTTTATTTAAATTCCAGTCAGTAGCCCAGCATTCTATTGACTGGACTGCCATGCCAACTTAACACCATCTCATTTAAAATCTTTCCATCAAGTTTTTTTTTAAAAACACAGGATTTTCAATCAAAAAATTTTTAATCTAAATCTCATTACCTTGAAGCATTACTCCAGAAATCATAAAAAAAAACCCCAGGCAGGAAGTTGCTACTCCTCCATAAATATATGATATTACTACTGTGCAAACTCCTTAATTATGTTAAATGTGCCTTGAAATTTTTCTCATTCATAAAAATGACAGAATTTTTGTCCGTTTTATTTAGAAATGGACAGTTTCTGCCTTACACGGATAAAAAAATTACTACTCACCTTTTGGATAAACATTTCAAATACAGCCAATTCTGGAAAGGATGTATTGATGAGGCAGCATTTGGCGAGCAATACTGGTCAAACACTATGGTCATTCATGGTAGTTAGTACATGTAATTTTTTCAGTAGAAACATGTTGAAGTGATCATAAGATAAGCATATTGTAAAATGCTTGCTTTTTACATCAAACCTAAATGAATTCTTTTCTTCTTAGCAGTATTATTTAGGGGAGGCAACTGACAGCCATTAGGAATGGACAGGAATAGATGAAGTGTAGAGAGAAACCCGACGTTGGCATTAGCCCACGGTTGGTTGGTTGGTTTTGTTGGGGGGGCGACCAACAGCTAAGGTCATTTGCGCCATTAGGGATGGATGTGAAAGGAAGGATGGAAAGAAACTCAGAGTCGGCATTAGCTTACTCTTGTCGAAAAGCGCCAAGGGGTCTGCAGTTCAACGTCCCATCCGACGGACGTTGTACTCACTCAAAGTGCTCTCCACAAAGCACCTCAAATAGAGATCGGGATGCCACTGAAAAATATTTGTTGTCTCCAGGATTTGAATCCGGGCGGTGGGAAGCCTGTACGTTAGCCTCCGCACCATCCCAATCCCCCATTAGCCCACTCTTAATGTAAAGTGCCAAGTGGTCTGCAGTTTAACGTCCCATCCAATGGACGGCATACTCCCTCCAAGTGCCCTCCACAAAGCACCTCAAGTAGGGATCGGGATACAACTGGAAAATATCTGCCGTCTCCGGGATTCAAACCCGGAACCCTCTGGGGGGGAACCCAGTACATTAGCCACTGCACCATCCCCATCCCCCCTATTCTCCTTTTAGAGAAAGCGGGAGCTAATAATGGTGTTGAAAAGAAATATAAGATGGGGGTCATTCATGAGTATAAACAGATGACTCCATTAAAGTAACTATCATGCCATCTCCCAAATTTCATTGAATCCGAGTATTCATATCTAAAGTATCCTCACAAAGGACAGGAAGGGTAAAAAAAAGCTGAAAATGACCTTATGCAATTTCAGCAAAGTCCTCTACTGCCCATGACATCCCTTAACAGAAATTCCTGAAAAGTTTGGGATACGTCAACCCTATTAATAACTTAAATGTTGACCGTTTAACTAACTAAATTCAATAATTAGTCACTTTCTGATAAATTATTCATTTTACAGGTTGATGTAAAATGCAGTTGAATCATGGATATTCTCACACCAGCAGGTATAGTGCTCCAGATGAAGAGAGAGAGAGAGAGAGGAAGGGTTCGTTTATAGCACCATCTGCCCAAAGATGCTGCTGTAAAAGGATGCTGCAAATTTACATGTTGTAAAATGCATCCATTTCTCCAAATCAATAACCTTCGTACGCATCAATTACTTGATACCCAATAATTAACTTTTCAAAAAAACCAATTTTAATTCAGAAACCTTCATCAATTGAGACTACAATTTTTTTTAAACTTGATAAATTTTAGCCCAGACATATAACTCATACACATTTTTAAAATTCATCAGAATTAAAATTATTTACATAACAATTCAGTCTTACTAGGAAAAAATTCAGTTTCCAAAACGTTTTTTCGGATTGAAAACCAATTAAATATCACTTTTCGTGAGAAATTTTAAACCAGGATGGCTGTGCATGTAATTCGTAAAGAGGGCCATTGACTCATTTATACTAACCTTGACAGGTAATTATCATTTTAAAACAAGAGACCCTGGGAGAATAACATCCAGGATATCTTCTTCAGCCCTTCTCAGAAGGGAAATGCACTATGTACAGAATATATCACTTCGCATGCTGCACACAATTCGAGTGCTTCGGTGTACGTAGATACACATCAACACACTGAAAACAAAAAGCAATTGCACAGGGGGGAGCAGAGATATCGAAATGCTAAGATATCTATTCGTACCACTTTATCGTGGGCAGGTCAATATCGATGACTTTCAATGCTGCTTTTTTGTCTTGAGTCCCAGGGAACGCAACAATGCACTGGGGGATGGGTCCCTCCCACGGAATTGGCGGAATATCTCTCCAGGATGACAGGCTCCACCCAGGGTGAGAAAGGTCGAACGAAACCTGAAACAACACGAGAAATTCTTTCAGATAAGGGTGATGTAAATATATTATTTCTCTTTCATGAAACATTATTTCTGTCCACAATCAGATTAAGTAAAAATTCTTCCCCGATTTCTCTCAGATTGAGGTAGATCAAAGGCTATATACATCAAGTATCAATGTTAATTGTGTATCCAAATCCTCCCAGCATTTATCTTGTCTACTGATATATCATCCAGACAAGAGAATACTTAAAACAAGTTTCAAGAGCATCAACCATGAACTATGTTTTACTGCACAGGCAGGAAATGCGGAACTCTTTCCCAAAACTAGTTCAGTCAAAAATATCCCAAATTGAATTAAGTCCACCAATCATTATGGTTATTTCATCTCTTGAGGAAAAGAAACCATTTACGAAATGATACTCTTGTACTTGAGCAACCAAGTTGTCACCAGCCTTCCATGAATACAAAGTTTTGGGTGCATACAAAATAATTGGATCTTGAATTCATCGAATGAGCTTCTTAAATGAAGCGAGCTGAATTAGAGCTTTCACTTCAAACATTTTTTTATAACACAGTAGTGCTAGAACAACCCCTATACTTCTTCATGTTATTATTGAAATTTTCTTACAATACACTCAACATGCTTTCCAAAATATATGAGCAGGAAATGGTTAAAGAGGCAGAAATGACAGTCAGTGGGGAATTCATAAACTCAAGTTTGCAAATGACCAAGCTTTAGTAAGCCAGTCAACCAAAGGAGTTGCAAAAGCAATGCTGACTGCATAGAAAAGTCAGTGCGATAGGCATGGAATGAGAATTAATGTAAACAAAACAAAGGTTTTGAAGTTTTCACGATTGATAAAAGCTATGTTAAATATTAAAATAGGAGTAAATAATCTTCAGTGGGTGGTGCAGTTTATTGACAGTGATTTGGACCAAGATGATCAAAGTAGTGGGAATACAAGAAGAATTGCATAAGGGCAAAGAAGTTTTCACAAGGAGGAGGGAATTGATGACTGGGATGTTGAGTAAGGATGTTGAGAAAAGGATTGTCAAAACTTTGATATGGAGTGTGGTTATGTAAGGTGTGGAAACATGGTCATTGAAGCAGGAGGATAGATGAAGATAGGAGGCTTTTGAAATGTGGTTGTGGAGATGGTGAAGTGGGCAGAAAGGAAACAAACGAGGAGACTCTAGGTAATGGTGGGGGAAGAGAGGGGATTGTTGGGAGAAATCCAAAGAAAGGAGGAAAGATGGATGCAAAGCATATTGATTGACAGTGGGGTGTTGAAGACTGTGATATAGGAGCAGGAAAGTGGGGCAAGTGAGGAAGGGGCAGGAAAAGGAGAAGGCTATTGGATGGAATAAACGAAAGAAGGAAGTATTTGGAATTAAAAAAGGGGTTGTTGTAGTGCACGATGTCAGCTTGTTTTATATATAGTTGCATAAATGTGTCCAACCAAAACTTACCTTGTTTAGTAGATTACTCATAGTAATCACACAACATATACATTCAACAAAACAATAGAAAGGGTCTCCATGTTTAATAAAATATGAGGAGCATAATTTAAATCTTTAAAAAATTGATCCAAATATGCATCATAATTAGAGTATTTATTACAACATGGAATCCAAGTTACACCAAAGGGAAACACTTACCTGGCGCCAATCTTTCCTATGGCTTCTGCCCCCACCGAATCATTTGATGTGCCGTGCAACTCTTCCGTGAATGCATCAAATATGTCTGCTGCCACCATGCTTGACCAAGGACGTGAGAAGTAACTACCGCCACTGTTCGCAGACTCAAAAGCAGATCGAAATGAGCAAACGTGGCTATCCCGTTTGTCCAATGGAAGGGAGAAGTAAATAGGCCACTGTCGATTCATGACATCCAACCAAAAGTCATCCCTGTTCAATGGAATAATAACAAAGAGAATGCATTCATGAAACTGCCACTGCAAAAATTCACAGGACAGAATTATGAATGCTGTAAAAAGACAGAACAGAGATTAAAATAACACATGGTAGGCCATAGGAGTTGAGATTATTTTCTTTCTCATTGACGTCAGTAAGGAGGTGAAATATTATATATACTGGCTTACTGAAGTCAATACATTAGCGAACCCTTCCTTGATATCACTCTCATTGGAAACCATGTCAATGTTCAGTATCAGTGTCCTTATTAGTCATATCAGCATCAATATCCTTATAACGCAACAACTTGAAAGTGCAAAAATCACCTTAACCGGGATCCCTTTGAATCCTGGTCCAGGCAAATGATTTTTACACTTAAAAGTTTTTGCATTTTAACGCACATTAGCAGATGACTGTATTAAAGTCACTGTAGCAGCATCTCCCAGAGTTCTTTGAATGGATAAATATCCTTATCATGTCAACATCCAATGTCAAATCAACTTCGAATGTCAAGCACCAATAACAAATTGACATAGTGTCATCCCAATGCTGTCAGATCACTCTTGACTGTCATTTTGTCAGATAAATCAAACCTGTCAAAATCCATCGCAGAAGAATTAAACCCCAAATAATGTACATGTTGGAATATCTAACCCGAAATGACTCTTGCAGGATGAGATCAAACAAGAAGAGGTACTCTTAAAACACTATTAGATATCTTTTTTATGTTCATGCATTTTTGTCAGATTTCCTTTACCAAAGTTGACAGATTCATTAATGATTGGACATGGCATTCTTCAATCCTTAGGGCCTAAAGCATAACATTTTAGCAAATTCGTCTCCAAATCATATGGAGTTCTTTGTTTCTTTCAGACATTTATGAAATGCTTTGTAACATAAAATATATGTTAACATCTATTCCAACATTGACATAAAATAATGATCTTGACATCAATATAGCCCATTATATGGTGACAACACCTTAAGTGTATCGACGGTTTGACATCAAAATTAATATTATTTTCCACCTGACATCTAGAATGGTCAACACAACCCTAGAGCCCAGAGGACTTCTGTAGTATGGTAACAACCTAAACACAGTGTCCGCAAGGTTCTCATGCCACTAAGCCAAATACTAAAATCATAGCACAGAAATTGGAAGGGTACACATTACCATCTTATTATTTATAAAGCATCACGCATTATTTTGCAAAGCAATTGCAAGCGCAAATGACTTGAGAACAATTAGTCAATCTGAGGCAAATAAATTATCCGTCGCTAACAAAAAAACCTAACAGGTTTAAAACTTACGATGAATGAAGCTCCAAATCCAAGTCACTCAGGTACAATTCTTTGCATAAATCATACCCAGCCAACTGCTGCCTCTCTGTGGCCAAGATTCTTGCAACTTCCTCACTTATTGGCTCACCAGTTTGATAATGCCCACTCACATCTTTCAATACCTTCACATCAGTCAACCTTAAGAAAACAAAGAAGCAACAGTTAAACAGTTACTGAGATGTAAATGCAGTTCTGTCCATATGTAATATATACCCAAGTCATAAAATGAAAATGTAAGGAAGGGGGGGTTGACGGTGGTGTTAGGTAGGGTGTCCCCTGGGGAGAGTCAACTCAACCATTTGGGGTTGGCGCTATACACTTCACCTATACCCTCTCCCCTTCTTTGGTTGGCCACTATTCTCTCTTTCCCCCAGAGTTCTCCCACTCCCCCTCCACACCACCCATTCACCCAAAACCCTCTCCCATCACATCCATCCATATTTAAATGTCAAAAAAGTCCTGTATATTGTACACGATTATGTCCCCTAAATGACACAACCTTTGGTTTTTTTAAAGTAAAAATCAGTGGAACTTACAAAGTTGTTTTATTAACTTTTTTTCAGAATTAATGAATGCAATAAATTAAACCTATGGGACACATCTACCAGCAGTTCATTTATAAAATAAACTTACTCTCCTGACCAACTTACTTCTAGGGCTCTCATTAATTCTCAAATGCAAAAATTCAGACCAGTCCAAGCTCAAGCAATTATGAAACTGAAATTACAATTAAATCTCATCAATGTACAACGTTGATTCAATTTCTAAGTGGTTTCTAAATTTTTCCTCACAAAATATTTACAATAGGAAGTGCAAATTTCTGTAATTTCTCAACAAAATATCCCTTGTAGGCATACAAATTGCATATACACATCCATAACGCAATAACACTGCATGCCTCTCACTCAACCAATGATTCATTTTGATGTAGACGTGTTAAAAACTACGCAAGTGTTTTCAACAGATGATCATCATGCTGTTTTTTCAGAGCAAAAGATGCCCTTACTCGCATTGAAAATACTTCTTACACCTGCTGTGCAACCCATGAGAACTGTACAGTGTGGCCATCTTATGTGATGTATCTATTCAGAGTGCTCTTTAATTTTAAGCTCAATCACATTCTTCTATCTAATCTTAGGCTCAAGAAAAAATATTGCTTGAACTCAGTACTTGGAATGAATGGCGTACAGTGATTGAAATTCATGTTTGGATTACAGAACCAAAGCAGTAAAGAAGAGTATAATTGCTATCCAATCACAACCTTTATCAAATGACTGAAACTTCAGTGTTATAGAGTTGACTGAAAACTACATTGATAGCAGTTGAGAGCTCAGTTACTGATATATTCGCACAATAATTACTAATTGAGATAAAGACACCACAAATTAAAGATTTAAATCCATTAATTCAATTTAGTATGTTTTGATGAATGAATCAGAGTCTTTCTTAATGAAGAAATCATAAAATAAACTTACCACAATCCCATGAAGTTGCTGCAAACGTCCACTGCATCCCACTCAACATTGTTCAAGCCAAAAACTTCGCTGTTCTTAGCACGACATAAAAGGTGCTGGAGGACATGACCAAACTGCAAATAAAACCATAAGGCATTGAATATATGAGTGAATGAGCACTTGAATGGATTTACCATCGTTAATTAATTGACTGACACTTGGTTTTATTTTTATCACCACAAATATCAAATGTAGCCACTCTGGGTATAAATTGCGAATGGTTATGTTTCACAATATTAATTACATTACGGTTACAATAAATGTTTAAAAACAGTTTGAACATGGTTAGCATGGATATGCAAACACGATACCTCCTTTTATTGTAAAAAAAATCATTTTGGGCAATAAGTGCTTAAAGGAAACACTCCACATAAAAATGAACTGTTACTTTTTTAAATTTCCACAGCAGAAATTATCAAGGACTGCCCACGGTTCCACAGGTACAAAATCTTTCCCAAGGTACAAAACCTAGCGATCCTACCGCATATCTACGAGGGATGCTCATAAAAAAAATTTAACCACAGTTATCAACCCAAATGTTGGTTTGATAAGTTAAGGTAGAGCTCACCCAGTACTATGACCAAAGGAGAGTGACATTCACAGACTAACAGGGTAATAAAGCGGATACGTTCCCCTCCCTGGGCAGCCCATGATTTCTCAGGAAGATCTGGTACCCTGAAAAATTGCACAGCTTGGGCAAAGCCGAGGGTGCCAAAAGGCTTCATCCGGAATCGAACCCAGGCCCTCAGGTCAACAGCCTAGCGCTCTGACAACTGGACTACCACGTCCTCATAGTACAGACTGATGTTGCATTGTTTTATTCACGTAATTTACTGCACAAAAATTTTCTCACAATATATTTTCAGTGAGATGAATCCAAAGAAGGCTGGAAAGGCAGATGCAGAGTGATTTGATTATTATAATTAACGTTTCGTTACAATTAGGAGATTGGTGATGGGATATCGAAGAGTGTAAGATATAGGGGTGGACTTTAAGTAAAAGAGGATGGGGAAAGAAAAGAATAGACACATTGGATGGAGTGAAGAGAGGAGGGCAGTATGGAGAATTGAAAAGGGACTTGCTGTAGTGTTGGATGTCCATGTTGTGTTTTATGGTTATGAGAGGCAATTAAATGTATTGCTGAACAGTTGTGTAGTCTGCGTCAATCCAAAACCAAACATTAACAATAGAATACCAATAATAATGATAATAATTGTTAGAGTTAGTTTAATCTGTTATAAACATTGGCACAAAATTAACTGAATTTCACTCCCATATACCTGTAGTAGCATATGCCTTTACCAGTTTAAACATGTCCAATTCTACAGATTAATGCTTAACTTTGGGAAAGATCATGTTTAATTAAACAAAAAATGAATTTTGTAATTTTCACAATGTTTATTTAAGAATGACCTATTTCATTGCTGAGGCAACATCATCAGGTGGCAATAGCACCTGACAATATCGCCTGAGCAATGAAACGAGTGGTTCAAAAGTTACAAATTTTCTTTTGTGTTTTATTAGACGTGTTCAATTCGTCTACAGCACTGCTGGAAGAAATACACAAAAGTGAAATTTCATCTTTTTCCTAATAATCCATTAGTCGTAGGCTTGCTGCAATGGATCTTTTGATTCCATTGACTGTTCGTGTGTTAAATTCATTTGTTGTGACCTATCACTCTCATCCTAATTCTTCTCCTTGGCCCCCACATCTTGAAGTAGTCCAAAAAAATGCAAATGACACAATCTTTTATATTGAACGCCTTCTACAATGTTTACAGGATTATGTAAGAAAATGTTTACTTTATCCTTAGGTATAATCTTAGTTAACTTAAATATGAAATATTTAGCCATGTTCTATAGTATGTAATCTCTATCACCGAGGCGTTGTGAAAGTCGTTGAGTGATTCACTGAATCAGACCCATGAATACATTGAAATATCAAAATTACTATCACCAACAGAAGTGCTAAATCAATGGGAAATTAATTTGAAATTGCCACATGCACACAGGGAAAGAAATCAAGACTATCTGAATAGCATGTAATAAATGTAATAAAGAACAAAATCATCAAATGTCAAAAAATCGTCAACCATAGAAAAAAAAATAGAAAGCATAGAAAACAAATCAAAATCATCAAATGTCAAAAAATCGTTCATCATAGAAAAAAATGAGAATAAAGGCTTTCCGTTTGCTCCCTTCCAGTCTCTTAAAATAAGGAAATAATTTAAGGACAAAATATATCCAATGTCAATTCCAACATTACCTTAAAAAATAGCGAGTTCACCTCCCTAGGGGAAAGAAGGCAGGGCCTCTTCTCCACGTGCGAAGGGAAGTTGAATATCAGAGCTGCCAATGGGATATTATCTGCACTTCGATTGCGAATCCCGAGCATCCAACCAGGAACTTCACTGCTACTTAATTTAGAACCAGGCCTAGAAAATCAACAAAAGATTTTACTGAGGGTTGAGTGGCTAACGATTGGCATACCAAACAAAACCATATTTCAGGATATTCATGATTTATAATAACCAGGGTTTGGTACCTAAAAAAATATATCCATGGATAGTAATTTTTCCACCTAATTATACACAATGTGCACCCATCTCTCCAGAGTGATTTGATTGGATTAGCTTTTCTGTGCAATAGAGAGATATACAATTATCAGTGCAGTGACAGCCATTCACTGCAAGTGAATGAATCTGAAATGCATACAACTGGAATAACCAACTCACCTAACGAATGGATCCAAGTAGAAAGCACCAAGGGTCTCTCCTGACGTTGAATCGTTGAGGGCATACAGTCGGACATCTGGGTGCCAGGCTGAAGCTCCCTTCATGGGCAAAGGTAAAGGCTCTACGTGCACTGAGAAAAGCTGGCCACAGAGCCTGAAGAGGCCATCGAGGACCTTCTCCAATGGGAAGAAAGCTCGCAGGGCATCTTCCTATCGGTGTAAAAAGAGATGGAATCATAAATAATTCAGGCTCAAGTTGCAACATAAGAAATTACTGATATCATATCTGTGGTAGCAGAGAGAAAAATGTAGCAACATCATAGCAATTTGCACAATGTTATTGACTGAATAAATACCACAGTTATAAACCCATAGGTTGGTTTTATTGGTTACGGTGTAACTCACCTCATAAAAAAACACTTTATGTTGCATGAAACTCAAACTTTCAGAGGGCATTGGGGACAAACTCCTTTCCATATAACACTAACAATTTCCAGGAATATCTACTTAAACAATAATCCTCTGCTTGGGTAAAACACAGGGTATCGATGGTTGATCAGACTTGAACCAAGACCATGAGATAAGTAGCTGAACATAATACCCACTAGGCTTCATTGCCCCTTATTTTCTTATTACCCAGCAAAACATTTGATCTTGATTAAATTATTGAGTAAGCAAAGTCAAAGAAACTCCGGGAAATGCCGCAACAGTAACTTTTAATGGAATCATCCACCAATGTGAATTGTATTGAGCAAGCTTTACATAAAGAATGAATGCCAGAGAGGAAGAGATAGAAGTAAGTAGTAATCAACCAGAGATCAATCAGAGAATCTGAGCACAGATGATTAATATTAATACAGAGAGAACTTGCCAAAACCGCCGTTAGTTTTCAGGAAATTTATTACTATTGATGGATAATTATAATAAGGAATTGGCAGCTAATCTCATAAATTTTCACAATCGTCTAGCATAATATCAACCTTAATTAAATGAAAGACATACTGAACAACTTGATACAGAAAATAACTAGCATATGCATGTATTTCTTCCCTGATACAATGCTCCTTATACTTAGATATATAAAATCTTGACCTTGCGGTAAATGTTGTACATGCGCTAAGGAAACCTTTCTACAACCCCTTTTTTTTGGCACAATGAGATAAAAAATTAAATACTAGAAGAATTTTGAGGTCAAAAAATCTTTCTTTCATCCATTTCAGCAAGTTCTGCCCTCTGCTTATCTTCCATTGCTAAATTTCAGTACTAACGACTCTGTGCATCTTCCATAACCACTAGAATCTGATAACATATGTGTGTATATTCTTCTGTTCAAAGAATAACCACGTAACACAGACGAAAATGAAGTGAATCGCTGCAAGGACCATCCGCTGCGAAGCTTGACCCTTAACTGGGATTGAATCGATACCCATGGCATCTAATATGACAGCAGAGGGTGTCGACATTATTTGAAACATTAAAAAGTAATTATATCATAATCTGCTGGCCAATCTATGACCAAATTTGGGTGTTTAATATTTAGATAGTTCAGGAGGATCTAATTACCAGAGTGAGAGGTGACACGATCTAATAATAGCGTTTTCAAAACAATTCAAACTTAAACTAATGAATTCATGACATCCATGAATGCTTAATTCAGAGCACACAAACCTCTAATCCTCCAAGAGAAGATCGGATTCGTTTCCTCCTCCAGTATGGAATATCCCAGATGTCTAATGGGGCAGACGATGGATGACCACGTTCAACTGCAAACTCAAGCAAGCTGGAGAGCTCCTTCTCTTGTGCAGGTCTTGCTGCATAGGAGAGGAAACAAACGGATTACATCTTACATATTTCCATTAGAATTTTACATCGACATTCATGTAAAGTTCGTACAACTCGGGCACGAAAATTCTTGACAATACTGATGACTGAATTGAAAACTAACCAAGTAAGAATAGTCAAATAAACTCCATAGTCAATCTTTATTTTTTTTTAAATATGTGCACGTGAAATATTTTAGATGAATGGAGGGATGGAATTGGGAAGGAGAAAATAATTCTTACCCTGAACAAGTAAGCTGGCAATCATTGAACGAACGCATTCAACACTCCCGGCCATTTTGGTCTCCATAGACATGACGGCTGCATTTTCAAATCCCAGTACGTTGGCTAAGTCTTTTCTGTAGCAAAATTAAGCACAAAAAAATGTTCTCATGTCATTTAGTAACGGAATTAAAAACATTCATACTGTAGATATTAATTATTGGTGGAGGAAGTTGATTACTACTACTCATAGCATCACTAGTACCATGATGGGTTCGCTATTAATTAGAACAAAGTAAAGTTATGGAATCTACTAATGATTAGAGAGGACATTCAACACAGGTGATGACGTAAACAAAAAAAATCCCAAGACCGTAAACTTAATATTTTGTTTACATTGATTCACGACCGTACGTACGTTCCTTGTTTATTTAAGCAGGTGATGACATTTTGAACTTAAAAAGTTCCAGATTTAAACTAAGAATTCAAACATAAAAAATTAATAGGTAACACATTCCCTGGGGTCAGGTTTTTTTAGTCTTGTTAAACTGAAGGTTAACTTAAACCTATAGTCAAGGACAAAACTCAAGTTTTATGACCGCTAGTTAAGTTGAAAACCAATGGTTAAACAGCTCCATAACTGACAGACAATGTTACTGTGGTAACAATGTTACATTCACTAATGAGCAACCTCGTTTGTTTATTAAATTGAATTTTATCATTAATCTTCATGTTAGGTTAACACTCACATTAACTAATGATTCTCTTTAATGAGAAATGCATTATAAAGCAAATCCCCGGTGTATCCCGCCTGAAATCTGTGTTTTGAGGCAGTGGACCAGAGTTACCCAACATAGCTTGTTAAGATGGTGATAAGTGGACCACAGTTAGCCCTCATAGCCAATCTCCACTGAAAGATACAGAATGCATGACCCCCACATTTGGAATTCTATTTCATTTCAAGGTATTCTTTCTCCTACCTATTGAAAGGTAGGTTTTGGACACTCACAAACAGCCATTTACTTTACAACACAAAAAATTACACTTTCTGGTCCTAAGTTACATGTTTTTTCCATTTATTATTCATAATTTCAGCCCCTCTTCAATACTGTCTAAAAAGTCCACTCTCGTTTATCCTTATTTTTATTAAAACTGTGGGAGAGGCCGCAGCAGTAACTTTTAACGGAGTCATCCGCTAACATGTTGCATTATTTAACACAATTGTTGCATTATTTACTTGTATTTTACATTAGTCCGAAAACAGCACTTCGACCTTTACATCGGACTTTGAACATTGATAAAACAATTTGACAATTACATACACCCAAGCCCTAGGTGGAGGAAAAACTACCTAGGTGGGAATCGAACCCATGACCTCTGGGTTGGCAGACGAGGAAGTTACCCCGCCACCACCAGGGGGTGGCAATTTTTTTCCAATTTTCTCTTCCTTATATCACTGCCATCAACATTCCACTACCTTTTTTTAGATTTCTCCCACGAACTTCCTCTCTCGGTCTACCCTATTTAGACCCTCATCATTTGTCTTCCTCTCAATCGGTGGGCCCATCATCAATTCTCCACTTCTTCTGCAAATGTCTCTTTCACTTATAAAATTCTATCGTATGGAAAATGTAAAAATTAATGTTCAAGGCTAAACTGGATTTTCAGATGCGAAACTGTTTCCTTGTCATTTCTTGATCTGCCATCAAGAAAAAAAGGATGAAGCACATGTAATAATCACTTTGCACAGCATGTAGAGAGAAAAAAAAGGATTGTCTCATTGACAAGAGAGGTGATTTTTGGAACTTGTGGTTTGAGTCAGGCTCGTATTGATTCAGTTTGTTCATAATGAGGGATACCTATTAAACTCGATGGTTTCAGGCTTCACTTTGTGGAAATCCATTCTAATAAATCAAAAGAGAGATGGTACCTTTTTCCACACTTTAATATTTAAAGTCGACCGGTTTCGTCGCAAAGGCGACATCATCAGGACCTGATGATGTCGTCGATGCGGAAAAAAGTACCATCTCTCTTTTGATTTATTAGGGATACCTGTGCAAATCTACAACAGTCATTTATTTCATTATCATTTATTAGTAATCACTGTCTACCTAAGTGTACATAATTTCTTCATTTGTTTTATGTATTTTAAATAGTTCACTCCCTACCCTCCCTCTTTTGACATGTACATATTCTTACTTTCAACATTTCACATTAAAATCAACCATGAAAAAGGAGGTGTCACACATACATACCTAAGACTTCTTATCTTCTCCACGTGAGAACTGTTGCTAAGGTCTTCGTCAGTTCCACCTTTTTTCCCCTTGAGTGAGTCAAATACAGAGCTCGGTGCTTGGACTGGACCATGGGCGGAGGCCCTCCTCACGGTCGCCTGCCAAATATTCCATCGCAGGCTTGAATTGGGACAATGTTCCATAAATCTAGGGGCCACTCCTCCAATTAAAGTAACCTTCCAAGGACCACGGCTGGGTTGAGATCTGCGACCATTGTATAAAATTTGTATTTAGAGAAATTGGACAAACATGGGAATGAGGTTTAAAACCCAGTACATTCCGCAAAGACATTCACTTCATTTAGAGGAGATATTTTCCAACCTGTCCACTGCCATTTCTTCTAAAAGACAATATGGAAAATCTCTGACCAAATTTGGATCGGTGATCATGTGGCTGAATAAATTTGTTGCAGCCTGGAAATAAATTTCAGAATGATGAATATACACTAATGATACGTGGACAACCGGATTTTCTAAAAATAAAAATAAAACCACTCCCTCCGAAATAAAGCTAATTTAATGATTCATAGATGACACAAACTTATGTGGTCACACATTTTAAGGTCCAATCAGATGGAGGGTACACTCCAGTTGAAGTCTCTCTCTGTGGCTACGCTAAGTAGGCATTGGGATTTCACTACAAGTCCTACCACAACTGAGACTTGAACCCGGGCCCTGAGGGTTGGAATCCATTATAATAGTCACTGTACCAATGGTACCCCTATCTTCACAAACTCGACTGAAAATGACCAGATGCATTTTTCTCTCTCTAACCAAATTTGCCTGAAACTTATCATTCTGTTATGCACAATATTACTTTTTTAAGGAGTAGACAGATGATCACCAATGTTTCAATCTTAAGATTGGGGTTGACTGTAGCCCTCTATTATCTCTAGTCAGTGTTAATTCCCTCACCCCTTGATGGATTCTCTGCTATTACATATTTCTTAAGTTGGCCTATGTACTTGTTTCTTGGTCTTATTCATAGAATCTTTCCTCCAATAATTTTCCCTTCTAATGCATTTTTAATTACTCCACTAAGCATCAAGGTGCATCCAATCCACCTCATTCTTCTTTGCTGTAGAGTTCTCTAATAAGGTCCTTTCCTCTTCTGCTCTTCTATATATATTCATGTTCCTCTCTTGGCCTGTCCATTCAATCTTCAGAACCATGTTTCAAAGGTCCCTTCTATTCTTCGTAGCTTTACTTTTCCAATGTCTCATATCTCTGACCCATAAAGTGCCATGCTCAATATGAACGTTTTGACGAACTGCTTCCTTGTTTGCAAACTCAGGTCCTTTGTCAATAGCAATTGCCTCTTCTTAGTTTCTTACCTTGATGTCGGTCGAACTTCTTTCATCTCTGGTTTTTACTGCTGCCCAGGCAGATGAAGGACTTCGCTTACTCTACTTTCCACATGTCAAATTGTGATGGTATCTGTCTTCAGCTGCTCTCTATCAATGAATTAAATGAATAAACCCTTGCTATAGGGTTTTTATAACAGAAAGAAGGACATTCTTTCCTCTTTCTCCAACAAGAACAAACCCCATTTTGAAATGCATGAGGCAGCACTTTATCCAGCCTTCTCGTTGCTGGTAAACAACTCATTTTCATGATGGTAAGGCAAACAATATGAAGATCAGAAGGCCTAGAGAGCAATACTTTTCTTGCAATTCCTCAATCTTAAGCACACCCTTAGACTAGCACTTGGGGATATAGTTTTTCCTGATGTGTCCTTAAGTTTAACACATGACATCTTTCAAGAGAGGCAATATCATAATACAAGTGGAAATAGGCTTTTTTCCAGTGAACTGTGAGAATGGTCACAGAATACACCGAATTACTGGCTCTTGTTCCAGAGTTATGCACAAGGCCAATCACAGGATTTACACAGTGAAGTGATGGGTGATAGTGGACCACACTCAGTATTATTAAACCATAGATTTACCTTTTTTTATTTTGATGGAGGAATGAATTTGAAGTATGACCCACCTAGGATTAACTATGAGGTTCCCCATTTTTTTCCTAATCAGGAAATAACTTTTTTAACTAGCCACAGAACAGACTTGGCTCGTACTACATTAAATCTTAAAAATGCATTAAGTTAAAAAAGTTCATTTCTGTAGTAATTCTCACATCAACTAAAGAATTTAATTTCAGGTCAAATTTTGAACGTGATACTTTTATTTAATTAGCAAGACTTTAACATAAAACTTGAAACATTAAATGTTAATTTACCAGGGGAGGGGATCCAGACGTACAGAACCTTTCAGTTGACATGAAAAGAGAGAGCTGATATTATTGATTACGGCCACTACTGAATTAACAGTGAGAAAACTGGGTGTGTAGTGGGGAAATTAAATTCACCCATGATCAGACATGCCAACTTTCAAAAATGAAAAATCGGGAGGACATGCCAACTTTCAAAAATGAAAAATCGGGAGATTTTTAGAAGTGTATCACGAAGTAATCACTTTTAATTACCACAATATTTGCATGGCACCTTAATCCCTTTATGACACTTTGCCAATTTTTAATGAATGTCACACTTTATTAACATGTTAAGCTAAGTACACAATTTGAACAGTTCATCAAGAGCGTAAGAAGGAAAAATCGGGAGTCTCCCGCTTAAATGGGGAGAGTTGGCATGTCTGCATGATGGAATAGGTGACTTCAGAAAAGTCTTCATCCAGAGGGAGACCACACAGTACAATAGCAGTAATTTATGCAAGTGCATACTTATATTTTATGCTTACCCAAAATCTCAATTGACAAAAAACTAATCCTTAAAACAAAAAAATTGCACAGGAGTGACTGGGAGTTTTTTTTAGACATAAAAAGGATTGGTACTCAATTCACTTACAGAAAGTTTGGTATTGAAGATTGATATCTCTCTCGACAATTCATTACGTAACTTGGTGAACCTTGGCAGTGCATCATCTTCTTTCAATTCTAAGCCATTAAGACGACCCTCAAGGACATACTTCCCCACAACTCTCCTTAACTCTTGATCATCTTTTGTTTGATTCTTTGATTTTACGGACTTCCTCAGAGCTTCGGCTGCCTGCAAATTGAAGGAAGAGCAAAAGATTATATATATTTTTATATATAAAACCATAAACACAGTATTCCACCCGAAGGTTGGTTTGGTAGGTGATGGTAGAGTTCACCCAATACTATACAGCGTGTGAAATTCACACATCAGGGTAGGGGGGCCAGTTCCTTTCCCTGTGCTGGTTATGGTTTCCCAGGAAGATCTGGTACCCAAAAAACCACATAGCTTGGGTAGAGCTGCAGGTGCTCACAGTGCCTTGCCCGGGAATCGAACCCGGGACCCTCTGGTCAGTAGTCCAACGATCTAATATATATATATATATATACATGCTTACACGACAATGGAGCATATGTCAAAAATTTTGATATGGATTGTAGTTCCGTACAGTATGGAAATATGGTCACTGAAGCAGGATCACAAGGAAGAATTGAATGCTTTTAAGATGAGGGTGTTGAAAAGGATGAACAAAGTAAAATGGACAGAAAGGAAAACAAATGGAGATGCTCTAGGCATGGTGAGAGGAAAGGAAAGAGGATTGTTGAGAGAGGTCCAAAGGAGGCAGGACAAGTGCATGCAGAGCATTTTGATTGCAATGGAATTCTGAATATTGTGATACAGGAGATGATTTTATAGTCAAATGAGTTAGGGATACATAAAGGATAGGATTTTAGGACAGAATGAAGAGAGATAGAAGCATTCACAATTGAAGAACAGTTTTAATTTAGTGTCCGGTTGTACCTCTCTGAACTAAGCTGGGAAGTGTTGCAATGATCAGTATATGTCAATCCAAAATCTACTTTAAATAGCAGACGATTAATGCTAATTCATATCATAGCCATTAACTACCATATAGCATCATTCACCATTATGACGGCAAAGTTAAATAAAGCTAATTGAAAATATAACTAGGGTCCCACACTAGCATACATAATATGTGGTATTATACATCATGAGATTCTCATCGACTAAATCACATCGACATGCTAATGCTACAACCACAATATCCTTTGGCAATTGAATAGAAATTAACAGTGCTAACCTCTAATGCTGCAAAGTGGATTGTGGGAGTCAGAAATCGTTTTGCCTTGACAGATCGGGCAGCATGATGCAACTTCTCATAGGTCGAAGAAGGCATTTCTGGACTCCCACCACTTAGGTAAAGCACTTTGGCAATGCTCCATGTAGAGTCTAACGGATTTCCCAAACTTTCAAGTGTGGGCAGAACATAATCCTGGAAACTCCCAACTCCATCTGAAAGGAAAAATGTGCAAACACTTCTAGATGCTGTGACAGACCAAGGTTTAGAGGGAATGTCACACTCTTAATACTTTCTAGGTCAAATTAGCAAGTTCAGCTAATAAATCATCTTTTCTTTTATACACTGACCATATTGTGCTGTGGTTAGGATACCCCATACTTTTATGTGCACCTCGATATTTCATATGTAGAGAATTTAGCTAGTGCTGCCAAATTTTTCATTAAAACAGGATGATGAATACTTACAGTAATGAATATTTTGACAATTTTAATTGCTTCAATCATTCCTTTTCAATCGGCATCATTATATTCAGGAATTCCATCAAAGAGATGAAATGCTGGCCTTAATTTAAATGGACGAGATGTAGCTTTGTGCAGCAGCATAAATGTACACAAACTCAACCAGGATTCCGCAAAAAAGCTAAAATACCATAAACATTATTTTGGTTTGGGGAAAAAACCCTAGAAGAATGACACATGATAGCCAGTTACAACTCTACGGATTTCCACACCATGATATATGTCTAAGTTTACAAGATGCTTTGATTTTATTTCCATAATGCAGTACGGTAGTTTTGTGGGTAGTTGAACTACTGTCCAGAGTATAACAAGTACAATTCTGGAGATTTTTCTTCACACCAGCAGCAGGAAACCAAAGGGTGGCACAAGGAAAGAACTCGTGTCTTTACCCGGTATAGGAGAATTTCATGACTGAATACAGTACCAGATAACACTGGCCTCACTTAACAAAACAAAAATTGATTATTGGCACAATGAATAAATACAAATACAGGGGTTAATATCTTACAGAGGCTTACTTTTCATTAACTAAAGATTCATCTTTGCCTTTTGCTGCTTTTAACTCAACTTCTATGGATCTCATGGTTCTAAAAGGACTACTCATGCATAAAAATCTGAATTTTCAGATACTTCCATCTGAGATCCAAGCGCCTGTTGCAGAATGTTCTATACACTGGGTTGTCAATGAACTTACCAAAATTTGAATTTTTCTCCCTCTAGAGAAGGGCTGGCATTATTATTTATTAACGTTCATTTACAGTGCAACCAGGGCGAGTGCGTGGTATCAATTGCAAATTATCCTAAAATGCTGTCATGAGCATTACGCATGAATATAAATTGTACATTTAAATTCTTGGTATTACTATTAGAAGAGACAATACAACAAAAACTTCAAATTGAGTTATAACCTTTATGCAGACGCTGGAAAATATTGGTAATTATTTCATGAAGCATCTTAGAACTTCTTTTTTGAGTTATTGCTCTATTCTACTAACTTGCAATCACTTTGATTACAATACGTACTTGCATTATACGCTTAAATAGAAGGCTTTCCTAAAGTTTGAAGATGCCTCGATTACAAATTCCTTAATCTAATTTTATTATAACAGATATTTATAATATCATCCACAGGTTGACATTCACTAACTTTGAAGGTTTTCTTCGATTTTCCATACACCACTTTCGTAATCCAATGTCAACTTCTGTATTGCTCCGACACATTGATCAGTTGTTAAACAACTTAAATCGAGTAAACTTTCCCCTTTTAAAAGAGGAACAGAATCAAGAGAGTCCGCTGCCACTTCCGGAAGCCTATGAATTAAGACTTATGGATTAAAGGGTTTATACATATAATCATTTCTTTATCATGAATACAGAACAATATTTTTGTATACAATAAAAATAAATTGCTAGGTTGTCGTGGCATTTGATAATATCAGCAAAAATAAGACTTTAGAAATGTTGAAAAATTAAATGTCCTTACAAAACCACATATCCGCAACCCGTTGAGGAAGTGTGCAAATTATTTTTTATAATTGCCGGTAAACATCTCCTAAGTATCCCGGTCGCCATTTTATCTATAAACAGAAGAATAAATAAACGCAAACGTACGATGGCCCATGGAGGGCATTTAAAAGTGTTTTGAAGAAAAAATTGAATATGGAATTTTTCTTTGCTCGCACTTGAATCCTACCAACTATATACGAAGTGGCTGCAATAGATTCAATGCATATTCCTGGAATCTTTAATCCATCAAAAAAGCACTATAATAATAACGAGGAGTTCATATGTCGCCCCTCATTTCTCTGCTTCGAAGTTACCCCATATAAAATACGCCAACACAACGAAACTATGATCTTACAATCCAATTATCAACAGTGATCCTATTAGGCTGACAAAAATTTCAACAGTAAGTGAAGCTCCTAAATAGGTTTCATCAAATTCATATTCACCAAGTTCGGCAATCCCCTCTGAAAAAATGTTTATAGATATCACATGGTATGCCTTTCAACGACAGCATGGGCTCAATTAGCATCAAAGCTAATCAATTTGAGAGATAATATGATTAGCATTTGTGAAGAATGTCTATGGCTACCCATTTGCAGTATCTCATGCATTTCACATTTATTTACCTTTTGGAAATATTTGCTAGCATGTGAGCTATGAAACAAATATTACAGGTTGAAAGGAAGTGAAGTAATAGACAAATGACTGCTACATAGCATAACATTCTTCAACCCTGTATAGTACACCATGATGATGCATTACCCTGTAATAACGCTTCAAACTCTGGCTCAATCCTCTGCCTATGTAACAGAGTTATATTCAGATTTGTGTGAAGGCATTGGAGCCTTGTAATCTGCCTTCTTATTGGTCAATATTCATTTTCCCTCCATTCAACTGATCATCATCATGAGCATGGATTTCCTAATTATGTTTAACATAATTAATCTCAAAAAGACCAACAATATTTTCCCATGCCTGGATTTTGAAACATTCTTTTGGTAGTCATTCAACAGCCGGTCAGTCACATGAATTTCTGAGGTGCTATTCTTCATCAATGTTATCAGTGAATTGAGATAAATTGACATGTTGACAGTGATACATTAGGAGATACCCAAATTCATAACACTTTATGTTGGACCTGTCTATGACATGTCATTTGGACATTGCTGCTCCAAGTGAAGGGCTTGAATCTTAGATTTATTTTTATAGAAAAATGAATTAAATGCTTGGTAAATGGGCGATCATGTTTCCAATCTGAGAGTTGGGAGTGTTATCATTGAAACTTTGGGGCGAAAAACATGATTTAAAAAAAATCTCTTTTGATATTAACTCAATGATTATTATTAAAATATTTCCCCTATTTGGGTTAATAATCCTCAACTTACCTCCTCAGTGGAATAAAGCTACTAGATCTCCAATTGCTTTCTGTATTTTATCTTTCTAACAAGCATTAGAATTGATTTCAAAATTGCACAATCTTTAGTACTGATAACTTAGAATAACTCTGAGAGAATACATTATTTTTCATAAAAAATATTACAAAAGTGAATGTTTGAAAATTAACATTCCATTAGTACCATTAGCATATTGTAAAATTAAATGTACAACATCGTCCGCCTCAGTTCCAAAGTCATGAGTGCACTTTAAAAGGGAAACTGTGGTAAGGGAGAAGGGGAAAAACCTTAAAAGAAATGCACACCATGTTTACATTAATAACTCCATAATAATATAACAAACAACTAATGAAAGCTGAATTATCATGTTTATTATTAGGTAGGTTTTAGATGAATGACGGAATGACATTTTTCTGCCTCTTCCAACAAAACACAACCTGACATCCCAACTACGAACTCTTTCTCAATTCCGCATACTTCCTTTCTCCCATCACTCTCTCTACCATGCCCATTCTATCTCTAGTCTAACATCTCCCCTCTATTACAGTCTTCAATATCCCACTGCCGATCAATATGCCCTTCATCTTCCCTGCCTCCTTTGGATTTTTCCCAACAATCCTATCTTCTCCTAAACCATACCTAGCACTTCCGTGTTTTTCTTTCGGCCCACTTCACCTTTTCCATCATTCTCCACACCCACATTACCTCAAAAGCCATCAATTCACACCCATCCTCTTGCTTCAATGACCATGTTTCCACATAATGCAAAACCAAGCTCAATATCAAAGGTTTGACATACTATTTCTCAAAATTCTTACTCAGTGTCCCCATCATCAACTCCTCCACCCCTCCTTGTGAAAGCCAGATGAATAAAAATTATTTCCATTTTCCAGATCTCTCAGATTCTTCCATCAAACGAACCCTCTTCAATAATAACCTCTGATATATTGTAGTCTCTGAACCAAGGCATTTATCTCAAAAACATGTCCCACTGTTCAAGTGGGACATGTTTTTTTTAGGCAAATGCCATATTGGTCCAAATATAGTCTCACTAGAGGCTATAATTAGGCAAAGATATGTACTGATATATAAAATAATGTTCGATGAAAATGTCACCAGAAAATTTTGCAGGCAGAACGCCATACTTTCAAAAACTCCAGTTTTCAAAAATTGTTAGGAAAAAACTGTACACATATAACAGTACTACGATTGGTCTAATGTGATGTTTAAGTAAAGAGGTTCTTGAAAAAAGAATTAACAGCAACATGAGCACAGAGGTACCAATGATGTTTTATTTAAAAGGTAAGAAATAAATGAATGCATTCCATTAATTATATATTTTATTGACATTAAAAAACAACATTTAAAAAAGCCTAATGAGGCTAATAAGCAGATCTGATAGAATTGCACATTATGTTGGAAAATTAGATCTATTTGCAAGCTCAAACAAATTTGGTATCCCTCTGTAACAATAGATGTTCTCGTTGCCTTCAGCCATAGCTCAGGTACCAGGTAAGCTTGGGTAAAAATAATATTGAAGGCACCGCAAAGAGGAAGCACACTAATTACTGAGCTTCTCGGAACACAAGTTTTTCAAGGTCCTCCAATCAAGGCCACAAGTGCATGCTTGTAATCTCCAGAGGTCTCACCCTGGAATAATGAGAAAGAAAAATTAAATTGAAACACAATTTCAACAATCTCTCGTAAAGACAAGGTTAAGGTTTGGATGAGATATGAGATATTTATCAACAGCTTTTCAGAAATGGATAAATGACACTTGATGAACAGTTTACACAAACATATTATTAAATGTTTGATCATGTCTCAAATAAAAAGTCTTTGTTCATGTTAATGATTGAAGCTTTAATAAAAGCTTTTATAAAAAATAAAAACATTCTTAATTACAATAATATTTGTCTGATGAATGATAGATAATATAAAAAAACAAACAATTCTTGGCATTTCTTTAAACATCTTCCTAAAAAAACATTATGTGCTTTTAAGCACTAAAAAAGTGAAATTAAATAATAACTACGATGAATAGTAAACCTTTACAAACTTACCTTTACCATACTTTCAAGTGTTTTGTCATAGAGCTTCTCAAATTCCTTCTTAATGTTACCCAAATCAATCTCGCAACGACAGACAATAATACGAATCAGGGTTGCATCTTTTGTTCCAGCTCCACACATTGCGTCATACAAGCGCTTGGCAAAGAATCCAGTAGGATTCTGCACACATTCAACTAAAAAAATTATGAAAAAAAATATGATTAGTTTATCAAATGAATGAGTCTTGCAAATCAGCATCAACTTCATAAGATAAAAAGAGAAAAGTTCCTTCTTTCACTCACCAATAGCCAACAATCCATCAAGGAGTTCCCCAGACATTTCATCCCTCAAAGTTTGCTCAATGGTTCTCCCACAAATGTTTTTGTACTCCTCAAAAATGAGTCTCAATTGTGGAATGCTTTCATGAGTCAAAATCCTGTTGAACACTTCCTCATCAGTTCCAAATTTTGCTTCACCTGCGATCCAAAGACAGGAAATTATTATCTAAAACTTTTGAATTTGAAACATAGTGTGATGAACGTGCACACATCATTTCTTAACAAACATTTAAATGAGACCTATACTTTCTGAAAGAAAGTCACTATCAGTGATTCTCAGACTACACACGAGGCATTATATCTTAGATATTCGATCAGAATATTTTTGCATCAAAACGGGGGAATGGTGTGGAGCTACAGTTTACATACTCATTTGCTTAAATCTATTTCTTTTTATGGGCATAGCCTAGGGCAGCAGCCAACGTAAACACATAAGAGGGTGAAATTGTTTACCCTACCACAAAAAAAGGCCCTGCTCATCTGTCTTGCTCACCCATGGACCACTTGTACTGGGACCTTGAGGAGAAGAAAGACCAAACTATGGCAATTGATGACAGGGGAGTGTCTTGTTGGGCTGTGCATATTGAGGGTGCACAGAAAAACTAGCAAAAGGAGGAATTTGAGAAGAAAGTTTTGAAAAGTTTATTGGCAAATACAACAAAAATATTTTTGGGTTTGTTTTTTCAATGAAATTTTTTATCCAAAAATTGTTTTAGTACAATTTTAAAAAACTTGACCAAAAAAAAACAAATTTTCTTCGTAATTTTGCCAAAGATATTCATCAACAACATGCAAGGTTCTCAATGATTTTAATTTTTTACTTAACTTTCTTGTTTTCAAATGATTGAGGATTATGACAACTCTTCTTTGCACTTTGGGTTAAGTAATTGGTACTTAAGGTCAAAAGAAAGTAATCTAACACAACCTTTACTTGGAAATTTCATTCCTATAATGCTAGAATACCAGTCAGGATGATGGACAGGTAGGTATCCTGTCCATCCCCCTAACATAAATCCTGACTACACCCATGCCTCTTGTCATTCATTTTCTCCAAATAATCAATGTTAAGGTTCAATCCCGACTGGTAAGGTTTGTTATGACTTTTCTAATAGTGTCTTCATTACACAACTCTATTTCAATCTATCATTGAAATATCACCCAACATGATATTTCAATGAACAAATGCCCACAGTGAATGTAGTTTGCTTCCTTAAGTGTTCTTTGTGATATTGGATCCCAAAAAAAACTTTAAATTCTTAGTTTTCATATAACTACAGATAGTGACAGCTTTTTTTAAGCACTAGGGAAGAGTATTAGGTATTTCTAATGTACTAATATTA
Organism: Hetaerina titia; assembly: GCA_037158775.1. Taxonomy (NCBI): domain Eukaryota; kingdom Metazoa; phylum Arthropoda; class Insecta; order Odonata; family Calopterygidae; genus Hetaerina; species Hetaerina titia. The sequence continues at coordinate 115,956,522 of CM073768.1, read as the reverse complement.
ATACTATGCTAATGTTATAGATAATTATTCCAATTGACTCCATGCTAATTTTATGTATTTAAAATTACAGTCTTTCATAAATTGCTTAAAATTTTAGGTAAACCTAATGCCTGTTGGTAGGAAGATAGGTACTACTTGTCTGTTGCAAAAAAATTCATGTTATGTAGTAGTAGTGAATTCACACTGCAATTAAATAAGTATGACAATTTATATGCTCTGCTTCTATGGTATTCTACATAGGCGACATCTAGAATAAAGAAGCAATGTCAACTATATTGACTAGAGGGAAAACCAGTGGCATTGTGATATTTGAAAATTTAGGGTGGTAACTCATTTCATGGATTCCCATTCCAAATTTTTCCAACAAGTATTCTATCGTTTTTCCTTGATGTTCCTCCCAAGAATTTGGAAACTGATAAGTGGTTTTCAAACAGATCATCCGTCATAAGTCCACACTGGTAATCTTAAAACTTAAGACTAAATCAATCTTATGACAGCTTTGTTTTTCCACAGGGCTTGCACATGCAATATTGCAGGGCTAACACACAATATTCTCATAACTGAGCATTGTTCTCAATGGAAATTTATGATTCCCATTTCTTACTCAGAATTCAAACATCAAATCTTCAAAGTTTTCTCAACACCTTTCTACCATTTTTCCTTCAATTTTATGAAATTGTGTTATACCCAGATTTTTCCATGCTTTCACAAATGACCATCCTGTTGTTGCTCATGGGTATAAGGGTATACTTTACTAAGGGTTGCTCACTAACAAGGGTATAAGAAGCAAAGGCAGGAGCCCTATTGAATGTATTCAATGATATGCATCATTAAGACGGGATGTAAAGGAGGTTATCAATTTAAATTATACATTAACTTTAACTATTGAGTTGGTCTCCCTACTTTTGAGATGATATTAGATGTAAAAAATCAATTCAATATGTGGACCGTTAACATTTATGGCAGGATAGTAAAAACAGAAAATGCAAAGGTATACCACTGACTAGAGTTAATTCTACTTCTCATTCTGCTATTATCAAATGAGTGTCAAACTTGATTCCAAAATAACCTTCTTGCTCAGAATTAATATGCAAGTTAAAGAGAGTATTCCTGCTCAATTCCTCACAAAATATCCCTGATTTGAGGTTATCAATAAATAAAGAAATATATATAGCAATCCTCAGCTTGTAAGCTCTACCTTCTTGAATTACTTCTGAGGAAGGTTAGCATATCAAAACTTATTAGAATATTATGATGAAAAATAATAAATTGATAAGTTAATTCATATAGCATTTGAAAATGTAGGTAAATGTTTCTCTCAGTACGTATTATTCACTCTGTGAAATATGTCCTAATGATTAGCTCAAAATACTGCTCCTCCTTCAGTAGCAAGCATTCTATCAGTTGAGCACTGTCACATTAATTGGAGAAATTTCAATTGTCAACAGAACAGTTTAGAGAACTTTCTAATCAGTCAGCATTACTTATACTGAAATTTTTCATTAAAGACCATAAATAATGCAGTTTCTTTTTCATAAATGACCAAGTTAGTTTTGTTGGAGAGGCGATCGATAGCTAAGGTCTTTTGTGCCATTAGGGATGATTGGGCTGGAGAGAAACCCGACATCGGCATTAGCCTGCTCTTGTCGAAAGGTGCCAACGGGTCCGGAGTTTAACGTCCCATCCGACGGGCGTCGTACTCACTCAAAGTGCTCTCAACAAAGCACCTCAAGTAGGGATTGGGATACCACTCAAAAATATTTGTTGTCTCCAGGATTTGAGCCCGGGCCTTCACGGTGGGAAGCCTGTACGTTAGACTCCGCACCATCCTAATCCCCATAAATGATCAAAATTCGTAAAATATGTAACAGCATGAATGCTAACAAAACATTAAAATTTATTTGTAAAACTTCATCAAACTATGCAGGATAATATTATGTTAATTTGAATGAATCTCTAAGCTTTCAAATTTCCTTTATCGCCATTTTGTTGTCGCAGATTTAGGGCAATTTTCTTCCTTTTCTAGATGTAATTTTTAATTTACCATAAAGAAATTAATCCACAACAAATTAAAATATTGCCATACCAAAACTAAGAATAATGGATTGCTAATATTAGTGAAAAATAGATAATCACATACCTATTTTACATGAACAAACAAGTTGAATTAAGACAAAAATTACTCTACAGTAATTTCACCTTGTTAATCATCAGTTTTCTTGAAGCTAAAGATAAGGTTAAAAACTGCGAGTGTGATCTACACATAGAATGAAATTCAAAGCATTGTGAAAATGCCATAGTGCTGCTTAGTATTACCATGAAGAAGCATTCCTTTCGTGCTCATTACCATGCCCTCTGACATTTGAAGTCAACAAAAAAATCAATGCTCAACTTGCTCATAACAATTACAACAATTTTGTGAATGGATGTACATGCCTGCATCAACAAGCCCCTGTGCTGTCTCATGGGCTGCACCTCTGTCAACTGTCAGCGGCCTTGGTTCCTGTAAGGGTCACACAAACAACCTCCTCCTAAGATTGTTTTGCAATTACCATGAGCATTTTTACCATTTTCTGCCCCCTTCGTTTTATTCACACGAGAGAAATTAGATATACATAGTGGTGTTAGTTTTCTGCTGATAGTACATAATGCAAAGCATTCAGCTGCATAACCACTGATTACTAATCAAACGAAATTTCAGTTTCACAAAGCTTAGCTTGCAAATTCATGATAACATAGGAAGTTTATTTTGGCACGCTACGTTTGCTTAATGCTATTGGCAAGTGTGCATAAAAATTGAGATGTCTTGAAGCATGAGCTCAGTGTAAAAAATGATTCCACGTTTATCAACCTTTATCACAAAGAACATACGTGATTCGGTCAAGGAATTGCGGAGAATGTATTGTTTTGATAATTTCATGAAATCACATATTAGGTACTTTAATTATTAATCCTTGGGCTTCCCCAAAGTCTATCAGATGAGGGATCCATGCTGCTTCTGGGAATTACCATAGCGTAGATTTGTTGATGGTCAACTGTTTCACTCCCAGTCTTCTTCACCCCCAATCTTCAGATCAAAGTGAAGATGCCTCACTTTGACCAGAAGATTCCTCCAGGACTGGGGAATTAATTTCTTAACAATTTTCCATCAACAAAAACCAATACGATGGTAATTCCCAGAAGCATCAAGGATCCTTCATTTTAATTATTGGCTGTACTTCGGTAAAAGTGGGACAAAGGCAATCCCAGTGAGAGAAACAGCATCCAGGAGGTCTCATCCACGTTAAAGTGTACTTGTGCAAGAGATGCCTAGTGTTGGCAAACGTTACCTAATGACGAACGGGCTTGTGCAGTTAAACAAACAATGAAAGGTATTCAGAAACCACCTTGAAAGGTTTTCTATGAATTGAAGAGGAAGTTTTAGAGTGAAAGTTGAGGGCAAAATAAGTGTGTAGAGGAGATCTTGAGAAACAATCGAACGTTGAAGGTTACGATAGAATTTCGAGAAACTGCGGGAGATGCCGCAACAATAACTTTTAACAGTTGTTGCAATGAAAGTCATGACAGAAGAAATGATGTAAGAAATTTAGGTAGGCAGGGGAAAGAAGAGGATACTGTACTGCAAATAAGACAAAGTCCATACATCGAGCATAGTAACATGATAGTTGTTGGGAAGTGTTCAAATTCCTACCGTGGTGGATAGATTAAGAAATTAATTGAATTTGAAGTCTTGCTGGAGACAGCAATGGAAAAAGTCAAATATGACAAATTATATATGTACAGCTGTAAAAATGCAAGCAAAAACATAAAAAGCAATTTGCTGGCTTTCCAGCTGGAATACTTTGCCAGTTTGAGTAATGTTAGTAGACAAGTGAATGTGTTGTTATTAGCAAACCTAATGTGATTTTATACAATTACAGTGTTAAGTGATACCAGTTCCTCGTTACATACTTACATATAATAATCCTTAAAACCATTTGATCTAATACCTAAATTTTACTGTAAGCATCTTAGTACACACATTAAACACAGGAAAGTTTTCTCTATCATCTCCAAATTATAAAGTAACACAAGATCCTTGAGTGTTATGAATCAGTGTTGCACAAACTTGAACTTGAGAGCTAATCAAAGGAAGGTATAAATGACATACCGTAGCAATGGGATAACAAGACTAGACCAAAGAAAATCCAGGTTTGGATTCCAGTATAATGAAATTACTTTTCCATCCTTCGGTGAATTAAACTGGAACCAGGTCGTTAAATGACAATATGTCGTTTTTCATGTGAATTAACCCCCCCATATTATACTGATTGGATGAGCAAGTGGAAGGGGTTGGAGGGGGCATGGTCAGAATAGTTTGTGCAACACTCATTGCCAGTAGTTTCTAAGAGCCTTACCGGCATCGTATAGCTGTTGTGCCTTCTCTGCGGCAGTGGTTGGATCATAGGAATGCTCGTTCCTGACACCCTGCAGGGTTTGGAAAATGCCAGTTTTGGGACAGTTTTTAAGGTGGGAATAGTGGTGTGCGAATCATCACACCGCAAGTTCGAATGAACATGAGGATGAATTGTGTTGCAATGGAGGGGGATAAGGAAAGAAAGAAGCAAAGCACCAGTAAGCAGAAAATTAAAAAAAGTATTCGTGCAAAAATTACATAACAGATACAAGATCCAGCCATTACGTGATCTATAGTATCAATACTGTATCAAATAAAATGAAATTAAGGGCTAACATTCAATTATTTGTTTATTTCAAGATTTTCGAGACATGAAAATAATAGATTATGATTCTTCACGTGTAGGTACCGATTTACAAGTTTTAATTTTTGTTAAATAGCTTATTTTATTCTATAAGCAATGACGTGCATGCTACACCATAGATTTTCCCCATGCTGTGAGATTCCACAGATTTATTTTCCTTCACTTCCTTTTGAACATAGTTTCACATTTAAGAGAATAATCAGGAGAAATAATGCAAATGAATAATTATGCATTTTAAATGGGTAAAACTTTAAGAAGACATTGAACGGAATCCTCATGTAAAGAACCGTACTTCTTTCATAATTTCATAAAATACTTTTAAACGGGTACCTACACGATCAAAATTTCAACATAAGAACTGAAAATGAGCAATGAATATTGATTGATATCTTGGTCAAAATTACAAAGAGGAAAATAATGCCACAAAATAAAATTAATAGGCAGTTTGTTAAGTACAAGTGTCACATGCAGTGAGAGTCTCAAATGCTCAATGGTGGGTCACTATTTATATATTACCACTGGAATAATGGGTTTTAATATTTAGGTAGGTAATCAATAAAGGCATCAGTTTACAATCACATGCATCATTCGAATTTGTTATTTTGCATGCTGCAAGGATAAGGTAATCCGTGAGCTATCACCCAACCACACTAGAAAAACAATTTTTTGAAAGGAACGGGATTGGTTGAGAAACATCAATATTAATTAATTGGAAAACTGTACATGTGGACATTCAGTGGATATCACTCACTCTGTATTGTAATAAGCATGACAGCTCTATCATTTTGAAATGAGAAAAATAAGGCTATGTTCAATTCCATTTGTAAACCATATTAGAGAACCCTGGGGTAATTTATGCTGTTGGTTGCAGTTGCTTAAATATACATCATAAAGTTTCCCCAAAACAAGTTATGAATGGCCACCAGAAGTGTTTCCAGCTGTCCCATTAAAAAAGGTGGCATGCTTGATGAATTTAACTAAATTGTTTTTCCAATAGTTCATTCCCATCCATTAGGATTTGTCCACTTAACATTTTTCAGCTGGCTATTTAAAGTCTTGAGCTCAACTCACGACCCATTTCCTTTTGTACCCATTAATTGACTTTGATATCCATCAAAAACTCAATGATATTTCAGTGTATAAAAAGATTTTATGACAAACCCAAGAAGAAAGTAGATTCATGGACTGGGTAGTTAATTGGTAAATCTTGCACAGTTATAATAACCAGGGTGAATATACAACTCTGCTGAATAATATAGTTTGCAGTTAATTAGTGAAGAAATATGTGACAGAAAATTTAAAACAGGAAAAGAATATTATTACAGAAATGTTCTCCAAGAGAGGTCACAGGGTTGTCACAACAGTAACGGACATTCTCCAATAATTTATGTACAAAATCTTATTTACAAAACTCTTGTTCATGTGATGGCAAAAAGGGCTGGCTCAAAGTGAATTGTAAGGGTTGCGGAAAAGAGTTTGCCTCCCCTTTTAACCAGTGATGAGCATATTTTAAATTTCATATTTCCAGGATCTATGAATTTTTTGCTGAGCTTTCTGCTCCAAAAAAATTTGATTTGGCAGTTTGTTCCCATCACAATCATCTTCAAGGCAGTCCTGTGAGCATGCGTTCTTAGTGGAAAATCCAAATCATGCATGGTGAAAGTGCAAAAGAAATTTTTAAAAAAATATGAACACTACAGAGAAGGGATGGCAGTACAAACATCTCTTTCTTTAAAACGTTACAAACTAAACACCTTTTCCACAAATTATTCTAATTCAATTAGGCATATGATTTCCAAGCTTTTATGCCTCCTTGGCCAATCAATTTTTAATCACATCAATCAAATAAAACCAACTTCTTAAGGTTGCAATCATATTTTAGATGTCATTTTAAAAATTTGAAATGCGAAAAAAAAACTATTTTATCAGCTGTATTCATTTTCAAGGAAAACTTTTAATCATTATTATCTTTAAGCATATTTATTTTGTCAAAATTATCAGCATTTGGGCAATTATCTCAAATTATTGTTTTATGCTTGGGTATTGATTTAATGAGCCTTTTAAATATGCAATATCATGTTGCTTGAATTAGTAAAAAATCTCACTCGAGGACATACTTACAGTTACCATTAATGTCAAGAGTCGTCTGAAATCTCCAGATGTTTCACTGCATATATGTTCTGCAAGAGGTCGTCCGTACACTATGGAAAAATCATTCATATATTAATGGCGAGTGTTAATGAAAAAAAACTAATCCACTAGTACCTATATTTTGTATTTTCTATTCAGCATGAATTAGTTTCATTCAAGTAAATGGCAGATTCAGTTTGAAATAATTACATTTGTTCGAATCAAGATGTCCACCAAAGCTGTTGAAACTATTTGATCAATTTTAATTAAAATTAAAAACACCAAGTACTTATTATATCGAGACACTATGAAACTAAACAGATGATCTTACCACTAAAGAATAAACTGCCCAATTGATTCCGAACTTATGATGAAAGGTGATGGGACAGGAATTAAAAGTGTGGCTAATTAAATGGCTTAGAGCCTACCTTCATAACCAGACAGACTGTGTCTTTAACTGTTGATTGGCCAGAAAAAAACACTGTCCTTTTGCCAAGAGTGTCCTTCAGAGTTCCATCTTAGGGCTACTATTGTTCCTAATTAACATAAATGATCTCCAAGAGGCCTTGGATTGGATTGACAACATTTAACTGCCGCCATATGCAGATGACACATATTTCATACTACCATCATCCTCAAGAAAAATTTAATTCAAAGTCCGGAGTTAATTAATAACACTGTCAGCAGGTGGTTTCAAGATAATCAGCTGACAATCAATGTAATTAGAACTCAAAATGGTCTGCTCTCTGGCATAAGAAAAATCAATGGAAAGTTCAATGATACAAATTATTGAAGCACCAATGGATAAAGCACCAAACTAAGTTTCTTTGTATTCACCTAAGCAGTAATTTCTCATGGAAACAGTGAATCAAAATTTTACTTCACAAACGTAGTAATACCTGCTACTTTATCTCAGGCAGCTACGTCAAACAACAAGCAGTAATTTTCTTTTGAATTAACAGTGAGGCAAATTCTGTACATACACTTTTTACAACATAATTCATTGGGGATTTTTAAAACTCTTAAATTAAAATACCTATTCAAAACAAGACAAAAAATTGCTGTAAGGGATTTCCAGACTAATTTCCAGTCATTTACAGGTGCTTAGCACAAGATGTATATTTTTTTATATTATATTATTATAATATTTTATACCATCTACATTAAATAGATAATTCATCATAATTAAATTCAAGTAAGCAAAAAATAACCTGCAAGATTTTCCTGCCAATTCAGATCTTCATGATCACTTCAGCAGGACAAGAAATTTACTTGGCTGAATTCTTCTCGGGTCTTCCACCAGGTTCATGTCTCCAAAGCTGCCGACATTTCGATTCCTGACTCGGTCATCGTCTTCAGGGCTTCTGAGTGAAGACCTCAGAAGCCCTGAAGACAATGACAGAGTCAGGAATCGAAACGTTGGCAGCTATGGAGACATGAACCCGGTGGAAGGCCCCAGGAGAATTCACCCAACTCATGCGCCGGGAAAGCACCAGATCTTTCAAGAAATTTACTTCACTACAAACCCATACTCATAGATACATTAAAACTGGGACCACTTGAAAAGGGTATGAAATTAGCCAATAGATCACCAGCAAATATTAAATGGACCAATGGCATTGTTTAAAATGAAAATTGAAAATATTCAAAACGAACAAAATTTATTATTCTGAAAATGTATATGTACGTGAAAAATCATGCATTTCTTTGCATCATTTGACATCTATACGATTGTGTGCTACTTCTTAGCAGAAATATCTGGTTTTCCATTTATTCATGTGACATCCACTTGGCATGACTTATACATGGGTGGCCTGAAGAGTTTCCAATTCAGCAAAGTTCAGAAAAAATATCTTGTATCTTTGTTAGGTCGGAAACTTTTCAGACAACCTTTGTACATTGTATTTTTCACCAATTACAATTGTTCATGGGAAAATAATTAACATCAGGTAAAATGAGAGTTAAAAATGGATGTTAAAAAGGATAAAACCAACTTCTCTCGTAGGCCTCGACTATTTCCTTGATCTCCCTGTTATTCTTGGTACAGAGAATCTCAACAAGGGCCTGCTCATCGGTTCCGATGCCTGCCATTGCATGGTGACACTGCTTAGCCAGGTAGTCGCAAGGGGTGTACATGAGACCAATGATCACATCTTCAAATTTTCCACCGAGCTCACTCTTCAGATCTTTAATGAGATCCTGCAATAAGGGAAAGAGGTACCATATTAGTAAAATAGATCAAGGAAAAAGGCCAATAATCACTTTGGTTTCAATCAAGTTGATTTATAGTATTCAAGTAATCTGGAGTGGAAACAATTTATAATCCATTAAAAGACTAATCAGACACACCATTTGAATTTTAGAGAAAGCAAAGTAATGCAGAGAGAACAGAAATTAAAATGAATGTTTATTAAGTATTTAATGAATACATAGAGCTTAACATAACCCATGTGACCCTTTATTTTGCCCAAACAATATGACAATATGCATGTAGAGCAAGTTTTTTTCACCTTTCACAATGTAAACATTCTTAAATAGCAATAAAATATCAATACTAAATAAAAATAGCAAAAAAAATAAAAAGCAGTTTCAAATTAGTAATAATTTGGTAAGGAATCGAATCTTAATTTCTGCATTAGTCAACATGCAGAAACAGGATGTTCCAAACTTGAAATTCTTGGATTTTAAACCACAAGAATTTAACCTGATTCGTGAAAAACGACATCTCACTGCAAAGATTCATGAGAAATCTGTGAAACATGCCTTTTGTTAAATAGAAAAAGACTATTGGGCGCATCCCCTTAGAAATAGGCCAGCCAGAATGATGCCAGACATGGTGGAAAAGCGTTCACACATCCTCCGCGGTTAGTCACGCAGACTCACAGCCAAACTTTCTAATTAACGGAGCATATGTGTAACTGAGGTAGCTAGTAAGTCCTTGGAGGGTAATTTGCTTAGATTATCCACTTTGAAATTAGTCTACATCTCGCGAGTCAAAAGCATGGATACGACATGAAGCAATCAAGTCGTCATTTCAAGCCGTCCTTGTTTTATGTTAAGCAGTCGATTTCGAAAATAAAAGATAAAAAAATCGAAGCCGTTTCAAATTGCGGAATCTCAATATTTTGAACATTTTAATTTATTCCTCTTGATAATTATCAATGGATAGGATTTAAATGCAATGTTGTTGAAGAATAGGGATGGCTACAATTATGTTAAGACACGCTCTTGCCGGTAAAATGTTGGTATTCTTTGACAGGCGTACGGTCGTGAAACATGTTTTTATTTGTTTGATGAAGGTTTTTGAAGAATATGTGAATACTAGCTAAGACTCAGACTAATATTAAATACGGAAAAGGGGAATAATACCTTGGGTCACTCATGAAACAGTTATTAAATCCTTAGAATTCTCCTAATCCTAATAAATCCTGAAGAATTCTGAGAAATATCCTTTTGATCATCTCCATTGAGCTTCACGCCTTTGACGAATAGCGCATGTACGTACTTGTACAGTAATTAGCGATTTGAATCTTTCTCCCTCGAGTCCCGTGAACGTAGAAGCGGTCCTCGCTAACTTTACTGCTCCGAGATTTGAGGAGAAAATAACTAACTCATCACGACTCCACACTTGAAATAATTATAATTTATTTGAAATGTTCAAACTACGAAAAAAATCACTACGCCGCAAGATTAAACTTGGGGCAAAGCCGCGCGTTTCCAAAAGTAAAAAAAAAACACGCGCTCACTCCCGGGATTATCTATAAATTGCGAATTTTGCCCAAATTTACCGTGAAAGTACATTAAGAATGCCCGTGAACTTGGGGTTGAATAGGCCAAGTACACACACGAATAAGAATTTAGGAGGTGACAGATTTGTATAGGTAGTTAGGCGATATACATGGACCATTATGAAAGTTTTGAGCATGATTTTGTTGTGACGCGACTTTCCATGGTAGCGCGGTAAAATCGGTCGATAAATGTGGTGTGGGGGGTGTGCCCTTCAAACGCAGCTGGTCGCCAGTTTGCTCCGAGCAGTCTGAGCGGAAAGACGTGCCTCCGCGTGAAGTGTGTTTTTCGACCTAGTAACATGATGCGATGGAGCGCCCAGCCGCACGTCCTCCATTGTTACCAACTTCCTGGCCTGGAGCATCATTGGCAAGGCTGAAGATAGAGATGAAAGGAAAGCATTGGGAGGCCGTGGAAAACATCCAAAAGCATTTTTCAAAGAAACTGAGGGAGACGCCGCAACAGTAACTTTAACGGAGTCATCCGCAACGTGTGCATTACATTGCAACAATTTCAGAGAGTAAAAATCATTCGCCTTGACCGGGATTCGAACCCGGATCCCTCGATATCCGGCCGAGTGCTTTAGCCAGTTAAGCTACCGAGACGTCCTCTTACACTCTGAAATTTTGTGGGCTTTAAAGGAACAAGATGTCGTGACGACCGGATATCGAGGGATCCGGGTTCGAATCCCGGTCAAGGCGAATGATTTTTACTCTCTGAAATTGTTGCATTGTAATTCAAAAGCATGTTAAACAACGTTCCTGGGAGACATTCCCGTCGAGGGGTTTCAGGGTGGCGCCTTCCAAGCGTGGCAGACACGTCTCTGCAAGTGTACTGATGCAGGGGGAGAGTATTTTGAAGAATTTTCAGCATTGGGAAGAGTGTTACCCATTTTGACAGGGCGAAACGAATTATTTCGGTCAATTTATCACGTTTCCACCTCTCCGCAACATCTCTAAAGATCCTGAATAAATTGAGGGCACACAATAAGAGGTTTCGCACGAGAAAATCATGCACTCGATTGCATTCCTCTGTCACACATTTCTGGATCGGAATTAAATTCCTCGAAGAGGATTGTTAAAAGTAATTCAAGGGACTCAAAAAAATAATAACAACGCTAAATAAACCAGACTACGATATTCTGGCTCTTTGCTTCGTAAAACAACACAATTAAATTACGAAAAGTTTTCGCGGAAAGAATAAGCAACTTCCGTTGAGCAAAAACGAATTAAAAAAGAATAAGAGAAAGAATTTTTAAGGCAATAAAACCGGGACCGAAGTGCTAAGAACAATTTTTGCGGATTTAGTAATTGCTCCGACATTATTTAGTGGGGCAATATGAAGAAACCATGCACCTATTCCTTACGCCTATTGTCACTTAAGATTTCCTGACGAAGTTTCGCAAAATCCCATTCAAGTTATGACTTCAGAAATTCTTAACTCCGTCCGAAAAATTGAATAAAATGTCTTCGGCAACAGTCGAAGAGCGTCAAGAAGGCCCCCTTAGGAGAAATGACAAATGATTTAGTCAACCAGTCACCCACTAATTTGCATCCTAATCCTTCTTGGTGTTATATTTAATAAATCAACATTCAACGGTACTACTTTTAAGGCCACACACACTGAAATAGATATCCGTAGAGTGAAGTGCGCAAGTGGTTATATAAAACGCACACCACTACCATGAACTCCAAATGCTAATCTATAAAACAGTAAATAGCTACCATGTAATTTTTAAAGGCTGTAAATCTGTTTTTAACTAAAAGGTCTAGGTAAAATTTGATATTAAATCACACTCTATTGCATTTTTGAAGACGTAAATCCACTAATATTGAAAAGGAAAAATTTATCATCTTTCATTTTGTTTGGAAACAATATGGAAAAAAATATACTTTGGCAAAAAAGTGGCACCCACTGAAAAGTCCACTCATATAGGTACGTGTATATGTATCCAATGGTTAAAGCATAACCCGGCCCGGTAGGTCGAATATTTGTGGTTCGAGTCCGAGTCGAGTTCGAGTCAAGGAAACTTTTTAAGCTTTTAACCTGCTCGATATCACTTTCCCCACCATATATATTAATATATATTTTCACACACACACATTCAAACATGAAACCCCGCCATACGGCGAATAAATATTCATTCACATAGAAATAGAGATAAGGAAATGGGAAAGGAACACATATAAAGGACGAACACAAGAGAGGTGGGGAAAGCGGATTTGAGCAGATCACAAATGTAAAAAATATTTTCCTCGGCCGGGACTTGAACACCGGATCTCTCCACTTGCTGGGAGGATGCTCTAACGATCTGCTCAAATCCGCCTTCCCCACCTCTCTTGTGTTCGTCCTTTATGTGTGTTCCTTTCCAATTTCCTTATCTGTATTTCTATGTGAATGAATAATATATATATATATATATTATTATTATTAGGTTATCTACCGGTTAGGGTAGGTTTTTGGATGGACACAACTATCAAATAAATATTTTGTAACTCCAAACAAACAAAACCCAATCCAGCAACCTAAACTACATCAGGTCCCTCTTCATCTCTGTGTACTTCTTTCCTCCCTTCATCCCGTCCAACATCCCTATCCTGTTCCTACCCTTTCCTCGTTTGCCCAACATTCTCCCCTCTATTACCCTCTTCAACATTCCACTACCGCTCAATATGCCTTTCATCCATTTTTCCTGCCTCCATAGGATTTCTCTCAACAAACCCCTCTCCTCACCCACCATCTCCAGTACTTCCTCATTTGTTTTCCTTCCGGTCCATTTCACCTTCTCCATTCTTCTCCACACCCACATTTCAAAAGCCTCCAATCTACGTCTATCCTCCTGCTTCAGTGACCACGTTTCCGCGCCGTACATAGCTACGCTCCATATCAGAGTTTTTACGATCAAAAAACCGCACTTCTTCCCCACATGTCCTGTGTTCGCCTTTTGTGTGTTTTCCTATCCCCTTTCCTTTTACCTATTTCTATGTTTAATCGTTATCTATATGTAACGATTAAATTTTAAAATGTTCACAATTTCACACGTCAATGTAAATAAGACATTACTGTTATCTAAAAACATAGTTTAATTAATTCCCATCAAATTATTTATGGCATGTATGGGAGACCTATCAAATTTAAGAAACCCACGAAAGAACAACAAAGACAGACAAAACAATTGACCGGTATAAAACGCTTGTGTCATGCGGTCCTGCTCCTACAGGGATTATGATCACTTGATGCGAAAAACATAAAGGGTGGGGATGACTAGGTGTCGGGTCGGTAGAAAGAACCTGGTGAAGGCTTCCAAGAGATTACAGCGGAATCTGTGACGATATTTCTATCGATCGGGACGGAGGAGGTGGTGGAATTACGCAACAGAACTCCCGCCGTGTTCCGGGATCTCCCGTCTAGGAGGGCAAGAAGTAGGTCCTTTTCCCGGAGGTGGAGAGCGTTGCAGAACTAGTACGCTGCACGATCCAGTGAACGAGTGCCGGCACTGCCCCCGGATGAAACGAGTTGCGAAGTGTCGCAATCGGAATAATGGCTAACGGGAATAATTCGCACAAACGAACCCAGATTTTTCGCGAGGGAATACATGGACCAAATCTCCCCCACACTCAACACGATTTTTAAATAGCTCTAATTGCGATAATAATCACACCTACGTTTGTCGCAATTCGGCCAATGAAACTGTGGAGTGTTTTATTATCCCGACTCATACTCTTTGAGTCATTTAGCGAAGGTTAAGGAAAAAAAAACACTTGATCAAACAAGGAAACTCACTCGTTAGTCGTAACTCGCATCAAGGCGACGACAGCCATGAGATGATGTTCCTGCTCACAGGATGAAAGTTGCGATTTTCTGATATTTCTTCTACTTAACGCAGAATTGCGTAAGTGGTTGAATAAGGGCGAAGGAAACTATTGAAATCACATTTAAATAATGTATTATATTATTATTTCCATAGGTATTCTGCCAGTTATGACAGGTTTAAGCTGGAAAAAAAGCGTAATCATCGTCTCATTTACCAATGCTCACCTAACCAGACAAACCGATACCCGGACGTATATTACAGACGTGTGGCTATATGATACTCTCCTTCATTTATACCTTCATTCTGTCTCGCTTCATTATGTGTTCAATATGCTAATATCCTTTTCCTTCCCCAACCTCGTCTGTCTAACGTTCTCCCCTCTATATCACAGTCCTCAACATCTCATTGGCAATGAACATTCTCTACATCTACCTCTCCTGCCTCTTCCTCCTTAAGATTTCTCCGAAGAACCTTCTCTCCTTCTCCCCAATGCCTGGTACATTCCCGTCCACGCTACTTATTCCATCCTTCTCACCAAGAGTCGTCTCAAAACGCTTCCCATCAAAGCCGTATCATCTTACCTCAACGACCATGTTTCCGCGCCGTTCAAAATTACGCTAAAAATGTCAAAGTTTTCACTAATCATCTCGTAACATCCTTACGTCAAGGAAAACTACCTCATTATGTCTCCACTACTTTCACCATCTATTCCTAGTACACTTCATAGATAGGCAAACCTCCAATTTTTAAGAAATCCCATTATGCTTTGTTAATTGAACCACACATGGAATGGCAGAAATCTTCGATCGTGAAAATTTCCGAGAAACGCTTCTAAAACTGTTTTTTTTCAACTCTTAAAACATCCAATCATCAACCCAAAAGTAAACAATCGGTAATGTTAAACAAAACTGAAAAGGGTCTGCTTTCTTTTTTTTTTTACGAGGGTCATCCGGAAAGTAGTACCCGTTCGTGCCGCATGAAGTGCTGACGACGCGAGTAGCCGCTGGACGAGGTCAGATAGCTTCAGTGGCTTGTCTGCCTTCTCTGAGCCAAGTTGCGTGACGCTAGCATTGCCTGTGTTGTTTCTGTGATTGTTTACAATGTTTAAAAAAATTGAGAACGCCGCCAGTTGTGAAGTGAGGGCAGTGATTAAATTCCTCAATGCAAGAAACGTTCGCCCATGTGATATTCATCGCCAATTAAAGGAGGTGTATGGAGACAATGTAATGGACGAGTCGTCTGTTCGGCGGTGGTGTCGCAACTTCAACATGGGGAGGGGGAACACACACGACGATGAGCGTTCGGGGAGACCGTCTGTCATTACAGACCAACTGGTGAGCTCAGTTGACGAATTCGTGAGGAACGATCGGCGCGTCACAATTGATGACATCTGTGAGCATTTTCCCAATGTTTCTCGAACAATTGTTCATGAAATTGTTAAACACCATCTGCATTATGCAAAAATGTGTGCAAGATGGGTCCCTCGCATGCTTACAGATGAGCACAAAACCAAGCGTATGGCTGCAGCACTGACGTTTTTGGGACGTTATTCTGATGAAGGAGACTCTTTCTTGACTCGCATAATTACTGGTGACGAAACATGGGTTTGTTATGCATCACCTGAGAGTAAACGACAGTCAATGGAGTGGCATCATGCTCATTCACCAAACAAACCAAAAAAATTCAAGACAGTTCTGTCCACCAGGAAACTCATGGCAACCATTTTCTGGGATCGACGAGGTGTATTGCTTATTGATTTTATGGCCCGTGGAGACACTATTAATGCCAATGCGTATTGTGAAACATTAAAGAAATTACGGCGGGCAATACAAAATCGGCGGCGAGGTCCATTGTCTACTGGTGTCATTCTCGTTCATGTCAATGCCAGGCCTCATGCAGCTGGGATAACACAAAAACTTTTGCAGCAATTCAAATGGGAAACTTTCGACCATCCACCGTATAGCCCGGACTTGGCCCCTTCAGATTTTCATCTCTTTACAAAGCTTAAAGACTTTTTGGCAGGAAAAAGATTTGACAGCGATGAAGAACTTAAAGAAGGAGTGACCCTGTATCTCAATGAGCTGGCGGCGAAGGACTATGCAGCAGGAATACAGAAACTTGTCACACGTTATGACAAATGCCTTAATTTGCTTGGAGATTATGTTGAGAAGTAGTTCAAAGTATCCTCTTTCAAATAAAATTTTTTATGTTTGTTAATATTTACTTTTGTGTCTTTATTTCACGAACGGGTACTACTTTCCGGATGACCCTCGTAATAATGTCTCTTTCTCACGCTCGTTTCTTTTTTCGCGCCACTGCTCACGTTGAAGATGTATTAGTGGAACGAATTTTATGTTTACAAATTTATGTTTCCCTTGGATATATTGTTTACTTCCCACCCGCCAAAATCTGTTGAGGAGTTCGTTAATAATAAACTTGGACTGTTGCGTCACTGCTCCGAGGAAATCACGAGGAAGTTTGAATTATACCGTTGCGACATTCGAGATGAATCAGACGAGATGACGATCGGGAGGGCCGGGATTATCTCTTCGACTTCAGCGTTACGAATAAAACTTTTGCGATTGATGTTTCCTTAATAAGCGCAAGACGGGAGGGGGGGGGCAAGAGTCCCTCAAATGACATGCACGCAGTCGACCTTCGGAACCGCACCGCCGTCACCCGCCACACACGCGCGTGGCTGGTCCATATGACCACTCATTTGGTCGCGGGACAATGGCGAAATTGGTTCCATTGAATTCCTCGCTCTCTTTCTCACTGCGAGAGCATCGGCTCTGGGCGGCGACTCCTGACAGGACGGTGCAAGAGAGAAGGCAGCAAGAGATGTGAAATAGATTCACGCCTATCTCCGCTTGGCTCGTTTGGAGGCGATTAAAGAATGGTCCCTTACTCACTAAAGTGGTTACCACATATCTGAGGATAAGAAAGTCTGAGAATGGGGAGGAGGTGACCACAGTTTCATTTCCTTCAAAGTCTCCGTGGTGAAGACTCCGCCCATTAAAACTTGTAAACGAAAGTTATCTTAATAAGAAAAAGAAAATTGAATGAAAATTTAAAAACGGGAAGAAATACTGCACATATCCACAATCCATTGCTGAATGAAGATAAAGATTTCGAATCTCAAATTTCATGAAACTGCGGGAGATGTCGCAACAGTAACTTTTAACGGAGTCATCCGCTAACATGCATTTCATTGCAACAATTTCAGTGCGTAAAAATCATTCGTAAAAGTAACGGTCAAGGCGAATGATTTTTACGCACTGAAATTGTTGCAATGAGACTTCGAATCTCTGTTAAACACTAAACGGAACAAAATGAGAAGGATGGGCACGACACGGAAAGAATTCGCGCGGAGAAGACAATTGGAAGAAACATTAAAAGGAAGATCAGGAGAGGGAAATTATTAATATCATTTAATGCAACATATTAATAAAAGAATAGTACGAAAACATAAATAAATCAAGATCCTGGTTTCAATTCTTTCAATACTTCAAAGATGTGATGGATTGACTTGGACAGTCGAGTGACTGATGAGGAAGTCTTTAAAGGAGTTAATTTAAGGCAGATGACACAGAAGGCACCGATAAGGAGAAGATGGAACTAAGGAGTTCTTCTTGGCAGAAAAGATCTATCGAGGTTCGCAGCAGGATGGACGACGATGCTAAAGAAGAACGACGGGGTAAAAGATGCCTTATGATAAACTTTTTCTTATGTATATTAGGCACTTATCAAAAAAAATTAGGATATTTCTGGAGTGTCCCCATAATCAATACAAGCATTTCATTACACATGATAAAGGCCATGATTCACTAAACATTAACACGAAATAAATGCGCAGAAGAATAATATTAAATCAATATCGGCATTCATGTACGTAATGTACCTATTGCAAACTGCTGAAATCTAAGAAAAAACTTTAAAAAGTAGCGACTTTTTCTGCCCAATTGATTGGTGCAGCTGCATAGAGCGATTCCCCTTGTGTTCATTTTTTTCCGGGGAAGCAATTAAATCACACCATCTCTCTCTCTCTCTCATATTCATGGAGTTCTAACATATCTCCAAGTTATTTATTTTACGCAGAAAAGAATATTAACCCATCAGAACCATAATGGAGACGCAGTTCCCCGAAGGGACTCGTTCACCAAACGGCCTTACGTATGTTTGAGTTTATCATCACACCATCCACACAGTGTAACTGATAGAATGAGAAAATTAAGCAAAACAGCGGGATGAGTGAAGTGTTAATTGAGGAAGATATTTTTCCATTTGAGTGTTAGAATAAGCCTTAAAGAGTTTTTCCTTGGCGTTACCGTTGGGAGTTTGGAGAGAATTTGGGGAGGAGAAAAATATCCAAAACATGGCTCCTATCCGAAAGAATCTGAAAGATCATTATCGCCATATTGTACTCAAAATTAATAGTCTTGCTATGATGATACTCTCTTTGAATTGCATGGTGAGAGGTACTTTTATCAAAATTTTCCACTATTTGAACTTTATTAATAAATATCTCGGTTTAAATGAATTTCATTGACTCGATTCTATTTTGGAAATCTAAAAAAACAGCTATGCTAATTCTACTTTATTCTTTAATTTTATCACCCGGGTTTCAAAAAATAGCATCATAATCACTGTGTGTGGGAACCCAAGGTGCCAAAAAATTAAAAAAATGAAGTTGAATTAAAATAGCCGTTGATTTTCTGTCCGTAACGTTCCGTAATAGTTCCACAAAGTCAATCCTGAAACTACGAATTCTACTCATTCTATTTGATGATGCAAAAACCTAATCAAGTTCGTTTGTTGTAAAATTTGTACTTATTGATCATCCACTATACATGTCCCAATTACAACATATCACGTTCTACTCTTCGAAATTGGTTGGCGTGAATATTTCCCTGGGAAACTTTTTTCCATCTCTACGCTCGGCGACTCGCGTGTTTTTTTGCAAGAAAAATAACCCAACGACATCGTCGAAGTGGGCACTTACTGCCCAAGGATTAGTTTTCAAGGTAAGTTCACGTTATCCACCATCGTGACCCTCGCCTTTCTGCATATTCAGAAATACCCAAATCTATAAGCAACATTTTCGTCGGCCACCAAGATTCACTAAGTGACAAGACCACATCAAAAAAAAGCACTCTCCAAAAAATGATTTTTATTTTTTTTTACAGATTCATTCACATCACCGCCTTAACTACCCCACCAATAACTTTAATTACCACATTCTGGAACAAGTAAATAAATATAATTACTTTGGGGTGATCATTGAGAAAAATATTAACTTTGGTGAACGTATTGTCAAAATTAATTAGATTACATCCTTCTTCAAGTTCACCACATTACTAGTTTTTCAAGTTTGAATGGCGTCAAGAAATAGTGTATTTTGCACTGGCTGAGAGTATTTTAAGATATGGTATAACAGTCTAGGGATCCACTGGTTCTACAAGATTTAATATACCCGAAAATAAACAGCAAAAAATCCAAGAGAAAATGTCCGAGGCTGGATCAAAAAATACAAATATACTAGATGGACGAAATATCTTTAAAAAATTTGAAATTCTGCCTGTAGACAGGCTGTACGGATGTCATCATAATAGGAAACTATTTTTATGACAAATATAAAATACCTGAATTAAATAAAAAGATATTACCATTGAGGGACAATATTAAGTAAATAACAATGAAATTTCATGCGAATCAAGGTAGAAGAAACTTGGAGGTTACTGTACCTCTAATTTTGAATGAAATACCTAAAGATTTAAGCACATTACAGTCAGTAGATGCTGTGGAAGGGAAAATAAAAGACTGGCTATTACACAGAATGTATTAGGGCTTGGAACAGAACTTGAAAATGAATACATTTAGTTTTATAATTGCAACACTTTAAGATATTATTTTTTTTGTAATGTGGCACCTGCTGTCGTGCCAGAACTGACTGGATTGGGAGGTCCAGAGCGAGTATTCCATTTATAACTTTTTAATCTATACTTTTAATGTAAATTATGAAGATCATACCACTATGGTAATTGTTAAAGATTGTCTGTGATTGTATGTTGTGTTGATTAATTGTCTGTAATTCTGTTGTATATCGTACATGATGAAGATTATACTGCTATCGTATCTGACCGTCAGCAAAAAAAAACAAGTCACGGCACTTTTCGAGGGTGTAATGAGAAAAGAACAACATTGCGATCATTCCTAAAAACGATGCTTAAGTCTCGATTGCATCACGTTTAGCCGTCGAAAAGGACGCCCGAGAGAGATGGGAGTGCCCGTGCCTAGCCACAAGTTTCCTCCCTGCGGTGACCTCCCGCCAAATGAGTGCATCTGATATGCCTAAATGGGACGTCGATTATGAAATTCTGCGTTTGGGACCATCCATCCGAAAAAAAAGTGAGCATTTCAACGGAAAAACAAAATAATATCCAAGGCGCGAAATCCTGCACGTTTCTGCCGACTCACAATGAAGCGATGGGCGTGAAGAACCTAGTTTCATGATAATTGTTACCGCACCGCTGTTCGACCGCACATTGTCCCCAAGACGATTCCGCGAATTCGAAGTCCACGGAACTGCTATTTCCGAATACTTTTTTATGTGTTTCATGCAGAATTAAGGGAAAAAACTTTTGTAAACATGAGTGGAAATGTGAAATCCCCGCCGCCTATGACAAATGCCTAAACTAAAGTGGCCACCTCGATTAACACGAGTAAGCTGCTTGACCAAACAACCCTGACCACCCTTCTCAATTTCACAGTTTGATTCTCAGCTTCCCTTTGCAGCTAATACCATCACGAGACACACGGAAATAAGGGTTTTTATACAGTTTATCTTCTAAAGACTTCGTTCGAGCCCTGAATTAAAATTCCCATGCTAAATAATGTCGTGAATCCGTATGCATGTCATAATCTCAACATGACCCATAGTATTTTCGAGTTAATCTCACGTTTACATTCTTCAGAAACATTTGGAATTTTGATAGTTTTCCAAAGAAGAGATTCACCAAGCAAACCTTTGAAGTTTGCCATTATATCCACGGTGTCACGGAACTGTTTTTTTTTCAAAATTTTCTTTTTTACTTCAATTTTTTTCGTTGGCATTTCATTCCGATGATTGATCCACTGTAGCCTGGTGGATCTTCCATATTGTCATCATCGTCATCAGTACTTCAATCCTAATATTGTTTTTTTTTAACTGAAGACCTACATTCTTTTTTTCCAGTTTTGATTCCCTCGCCCCTTCATAGTTTTTTTCTGTTTTACGACCTTATTAATTTGCCCTAAATATGTACTCATTTCTTGATCTTCCTCACATGATCTTCCTTTTTCCTTCCATTTCCCCTTCTGCATATTTCTTTCATTGTGCATCAAGGTGTCTCCAATCCATTTAGTTCTTCTTTGCCGAACGGTTTTACCCATACAGTCCTTTCCTCTTCTCCTCTGCTTTATACTATCACGTCCCTTCCTTTGTCCGCCGTTCCATTTAATCTACCGCATTCTTCTCTTCAGCGCCGTGTTCCGAAGGCTTTCATTATTTAATAGTCCACTTTTCCAAGGTTCTATGTCTCTGATCTGTAGAGTGTCATGCTCCATTTACGAACGCTATGACGAATTGCTTCCTTGTTTGCAACCTCAGGATATTGGTACATGGTAATTTTTAGTCTTAGTCGGTAATGGTTTTTATTAATATCTTCTTAGCTCGATCTTTTCTTCACTTGATATAGGTCGAGCTTCTTAACAGCCAAAGTGATAGTGCAAACTATTCCACTTGCTCTAGATTCACTCCTCGAATTATGATATCTGCCTTCAACCTCTCTCTCTCTCTCTCTTCCGTGCTCGTGGGCTTAATATTTTTCTTTTTGATTGATTTTCTAACATTAAATTCCCAAAGTACTTGGTCCATATAATATACCTCTTCAATTGGAATGGGTATTCATTTATAACTTGGACCTCCTCCTCCTCCTCGTGGCGTCTTCCCTTCAATTTAGTCTGGTTAGCAAATTCTCTTTGTCACTAAGCGTGCAAAATTCACCTGGGTCATCCTTTCCTCATCGTTCTCCACTTTGCATTCTCCTCCTCCCAACATTTTGCACACTTAATATCCTTATTTTATTCATCCATTTGATCTTCAGCATCCATCTCCAGTACCAGGTCTTGATGAAGTAGGATTATTCTCCGGTGTTTCTTTCCAGTGGTCCTCGTATCCGAACTACCGAGAGTCATATTACAAGCAAAGTTTCCCACTTTCGCACAAGAGCTCAAACCTTTTAAATCTCAGATTTAAACGAGAACTTTCGAGTCTCATCAAACGAAGTCAAAGGTTTGAAGCAATGGATTTCTTCACTTCCACGCGTCATAATATTCCTGCTAGAGATCGGTCGTAATCGAGAGAATACTTGAGATTCGAAGGTATTCTGGAGTAGTTACGCCATTTATCACAAGCAGTTCTGAAGGAACGCACGATCTCCCATTTTAACGACGATATCCATGTCAATGGAAACTCTTCGGCGTATATAGGATTTTACCTCTCTTATCTTTTTGAAGTAACATTTTTAAGCACATTTTTTTTAGCAATGGCAAAGTTACTGCACTGAATACCAGCAATACCGAAAACCCAAGGTCATATTCTTGAGGAGAGGGGGGGGACAAATAAGGTTGAACATATAAATATAACGCAGACGTATAAGACAAAGATAGGAGTATTTCCTGCCCCCCGCATCCATATTTGTGCTGGAGTATGACCTCCGTCAGTCTCAAACAAAATATCTCTCGGTTGTCACAGGGACTTCCTCCTCGACGACCTATGGAACGTATGAAAAAACACAGTAATCAACCGGAAGATCAGACTGATGGGCGAGGATCGGGCGCATACAATACTTAAGTCCAACGGCATGCGAAATTCGCACATTAACAGGGCTAATACTTGTGGCTAGTCCCCTAATCTCTCTGCCACTCGTGGTGGTTTCCCAGGAAGATCCGTAACCCGAGGAAAATCACACAGCTTGGGTCATTTTAATTTTATGCAGACCAAGCTCGACATAAAATCAGAATAATAATAATTTGGATTCTTGGGAAATAAGTGAACAGGGAAATGTTCTGGGGAGAGAATGGAATTTGGGTAAGCCAATCATTGTTGGCATCATCATCGATGGGACAATTGGAGGAAAACATGGCGGAGGGGAAGGAATTTTGAAAGCATTTTTTATTTCTTTACAATGAATTAACTACTCAAAATAACAGTCCATTATTTCAATAATTTGAAAAAAAAATGGAAAATTAAAAAAAAAAGAATATTTCAAACTTTCCTAAAATTGTCCTGTACGTCCAGTCATTCTGATTTTACGTCCAAATCGGGTGGCATGCATTATGTTATCAAAGTAAACAGTAAATCCCACGTGGATATAACCGGAGTTGCATCATATCGGCGTCCTCGCCACAGCGGAAGACTGAGGTTTACCGAGGAAGCGAAATTTCGTCGGAAGTCCGCATGTGGTTCCCTCTGTTTGAGATATGGCCTTAGTTTCATTTTTGGGGAGGAAATACGTTTTTCGGAGGTTTTCAAATCCTTTCCAGGGAGAAGTCGAAATCTCAATAATAAGATTGAGAGCGGGAGAGTAATAAGAATTACGATGACAACAGGGAGAGAGAGAGAGAGACTCTAATGGGGACAGAGTGAAGCTCTTGTAAAATTATATCAATCCTAGGATTGTTTTGTTTACCTCAGACCTACATTCTTGACTGTCACCAGGGAACCAATGTTTACTTTTTTCCAATTACTGCAAAGAATACGTGATTGAACAGCATCGGCAAACACGGATGCGTTCATCTATTCGCTGATATTCCTCTTCCCTTAAATATTGTGTGATCTCCACAATCTCAGCGACATACAGGTTTGGGCACTCAATTTCTCGAAGGGATTCAATTAATACTACATAAGGGAAAGAAGCTCTCACAATTAAGAGGGACTTAATGACAAGGGCGCTAAATATGGATGTTAAAAAAAAAATGGATGTTGAAAACATTTTACATGGAACGCGGTTTTGTGCGGCGCGGAAAATTGATCATTGAAGCAAATTGACAGGAATGAGTAGGGAGGTTTTTGAGATGCTGAGTGTGGAGAAGGAGGGAAAAGGCCAAAACGGACACCAATAAAAACAAACGAAGAAGTGTATGGAGGGGGAGGAGAGAGGGTGTTGTTGGGAGAAACAGAAAGTAGGCAGGAAAGATGAATGCCGAGCATTGGGAATGGGGATGGCAGTTTGAAAACTGTGTGATATATAGGGGAGAAGGTTAGGCAAACCCTCGCTGGGAAGGAGTGTACGTAATAGGCATGTTGGACGGAATGGAGTGATGAAGACAGTATGAGGTGTAGAAGAGGGGCTTAATATATTACTATTGGTTATCACTTTGTGTCACGGCCGTGGCTAAAGAAATTCACGGGTGTTAAGTTTCGTGTTCACCCAAAGCCAACCTTAAACGTTAAAATACCAAATATAATATAAATTAATTTCACTCCAGAATGGCTCTTTTCATGGACAATGTCCTCATCTGGTGTGATTTGGCCGGGGCTGTTGAACATCGGGTAGGTTAGGTCGGTAAAATACATATACTGTAAGAATTAGGGAACACCCTTCGACTTGGTGGGTTACTTACGCCAATGAAAGGTAGTGAAGTATGCTCTCTACATTAGCAGACATGCCAACTTTCAAAAATGAAAAATCGGGAGGACATGCCAACTTTCAAAAATGAAAAATCGGGAGATTTTTAGAAGTGTATCACGAAGTAATCACTTTTAATTACCACAATATTTGCATGGCACCTTAATCCCTTTATGACACTTTGCCAATTTTTAATGAATTTCACACTTTATTAACATGTTAAGCTAAGTACACAATTTGAACAGTTCATCAAGAACGTAAGAAGGAAAAATCGGGAGTCTCCCGCTTAAATCGGGAGAGTTGGCATGTCTGCATTAGCCTTGCCTAACCCTGCAATCCACCAGGCGGGCGCGTGGCAGGGGATATTAAATTACTAGAAATTTCAGTTTTTAATTATTTATGTTTTCGTAAATTTTGCTTAGTACTGACGTGTTCACGAATTGTGAGTATATAAAATGATTTTTTTTACATAGAGAATGGTCCAGCAGTTGATTTCTCTTTGAATAACGTACTGGTTTCCCACCCAGAGAGCCTGGGTTCGAATCCAGGTGGTGGCAGATGTTTTTCGGTGGTGCCCCGATCCCTACTTGAGGTACATGGTGGAGAGCGCTTTGAGCGAGTACGCCGTGTGTCGAATGGGATGTTAAACTCCGGACCCCTTGGCGCCTTTCCACAAGAGTAGACTAATGCCGACGCCGGGTTTCTCTCCTCTCTCATCCAACCCCTATTGCGCAAATGACCTTAGCTGTCGGTCGCCTCCCCTAAAACTACTACTATTTTTTTTTGCCTACGTATTACGGTGTGCAAGGATTTTGCCCTACCAGGCAGGTTATTCATTTAAACTCGAGTTATTTATATTTTTCCAAAAGTTTAATTCCAGCCTGTATATCTTTGTTTTCCGGATTTTCTCCAACCATTTCCTTCCAATTATTACAATGAGGCTAGAGTAGCGAAAGCCTACGGTGAACGAAAACAAGATTCTTTAACTAATCCTGAGGAGAACGATGAGAATGTTATCCTTCAAAATGTGACTACTCACGTCACGACACCTTATATCCACGAGTATCAAGGATATTATGCGCACGTGCGATGAAATATACATAGAGTCCGGTGTGCGTGAGAAACTAATTCGATTTGTCTATCAATAATGAATTGGCCCTTGTGATCCTTAAAAATACGTCGATAAAATTAAGGAGATTGAGGAAATGATTGCGTGCTGGTTGCTGAGCTAAAAATTATTTATCGCTCAAAACTGTTGTTCGGGGAACCGTAACCCTGGACATCTGAGCGGAAAAGAAATAGCGAGAGGGTCGATAGTCTTGTAAGTCGAATTTAATGAAGCACATATTTCTCTTCTTCCATTGAAATGTTCTCAGCAGACAAGTTCCCGTTTCCGATGCCAGTGACCCCGGTTTAACCGTTCGAGGAAACTGCGGTTCGGGAATTTGTTTCGGGAGTGAGTGTCGAAAACCTGCCAAGGAGAAAGGTGCGCTACCGAAGATACTCGATTCACAAGACCAATATCATTAGTAGCAATGAGCGATCGCATTCTTATCAAGGTCCTCCTTTTATTATTAATATTATTGTGCTTTCAGATCTCTTTCTTGGTAACAGCATGCAGAATGATATCTCAATCTTATGTTTTCAGTGCATATTTAAAGCAGGAGTTCCTGTGCATGTAGGGGGCATTAATCGCTATTTGGGCACAAGTTGAAATATGTAATTATGAAGTACTCATGAGATAGTTGAAATACTTTTGAAAGTTTGAAACGTCGAAAAACTTTAAGCTACAATTTATGCTATATTAAAATCGGATTGGTATTTATTTAGAAAGAGAAACCATGGTAGCCTATTGTCCGTGACTCGATGAAAATCATGTTTATTTCCACTCTAATACCCATTTTTTATAATGCTGAATACCTATGATTTAAAAACATAAGGCGCATCTTGACATCACTAAAGGTAACATTAATTTTATTAAACAAGATTACTCGAGAGATTTATTTGATTATATCGCCGTCCGGCAATCGGACCTGAAGAAGGCCTCGGAGTGGGCCGAAAGCTCAAATAATCTACAATGTGAGTGTTCTTTTACGTGTTATCTGTTTTATTCTGTGTTCTATTGTGCCGTCCAAAAATATATTATATGTATATATATATATATATATATATATATATATATATATATATATATATATATATATATATATATATATATATATATATATATATGTATAAACTTGGAAAAGACGCTCTCCGGCGACGCACAAACACACAAACACTAACACAAAAAACACTACACACATAGAAACATAAAAGAAGGACACTTACATTGGATATTTACGTTTCGACGGCACGGCCGTCGTCATCAGAAGCTTCTTTTATGTTTCTATGTGTGTAGTGTTTTTTGTGTTAGTGTTTATATATATATATATATATATATATCTCGGTTAACTGATTTTTTCACGAAATTCTAATGTTTTTCAAAATTAAAAAATATTTGTTAAAATTTCGACGAGACAACAATATTCTTTTTCGTTATTCGCTCGGAAAAAAGGATCGTCAAGAATATTACATTTCATTTGGAGTGAGTAATGGGACATGTCTGAAATGACTGCATTCTAATTTCGTGAATTCGGCGATTAAAAGAATTACATTCGGGTTTCGTTGAAACTAGATCACATTCATCGAAGGCTCGGACAAGTGCACGCATAACTCCTCTTAATGACGAGAAAATGCAGGAACGTTAGGTGGTGTCAGTATCGAAGATTTCGAGTGAGAAACCTCTTTTTCCTCTGGAAAAACCAGGACGTAAATTCTTTTCCTTTGCTATTGGATTTTTTTTCGTAGTATGACATGGGACAGTGGAATACCTGAAAGTACTACGATTAGGTCTTGGACGAAGAGAAAACCTTACGGTGACTAACGAGATATTAATTAATTTATTACGTCCAACTACGCTGGACCCATCGTGCCTTCTGTATTGTACGAGGGTCATCCGGAAAGTAGTACCCGTTCGTGAAATAAAGACACAAAAGTAAATATTAACAAACATAAAAAATTTTATTTGAAAGAGGATACTTTAAACTACTTCTCAACATAATCTCCAAGCAAATTAAGGCATTTGTCATAACGTGTGACAAGTTTCTGTATTCCTGCTGCATAGTCCTTCGCCGCCAGCTCATTGAGATACAGGGTCACTCCTTTAAGTTCTTCATCGCTGTCAAATCTTTTTCCTGCCAAAAAGTCTTTTTAAAGGTTTTTTTACTCTTTGTAAAGAGATGAAGATCTGAAGGGGCCAAGTCCGGGCTATACGGTGGATGGTCGAAAGTTTCCCATTTGAATTGCTGCAAAAGTTTTTGTGTTATCCCAGCTGCATGAGGCCTGGCATTGTCATGAACGAGAATGACACCAGTAGACAATAGACCTCGCCGCCGATTTTGTATTGCCCGCCGTAATTTCTTTAATGTTTCACAATACGCATTGGCATTAATAGTGTCTCCACGGGCCATAAAATCAATAAGCAATACACCTCGTCGATCCCAGAAAATGGTTGCCATGAGTTTCCTGGTGGACAGAACTGTCTTGAATTTTTTTGGTTTGTTTGGTGAATGAGCATGATGCCACTCCATTGACTGTCGTTTACTCTCAGGTGATGCATAACAAACCCATGTTTCGTCACCAGTAATTATGCGAGTCAAGAAAGAGTCTCCTTCATCAGAATAACGTCCCAAAAACGTCAGTGCTGCAGCCATACGCTTGGTTTTGTGCTCATCTGTAAGCATGCGAGGGACCCATCTTGCACAAATTTTTGCATAATGCAGATGGTGTTTAACAATTTCATGAACAATTGTTCGAGAAACATTGGGAAAATTCTCACAGATGTCATCAATTGTGACGCGCCGATCGTTCCTCACGAATTCGTCAACTGAGCTCACCAGTTGGTCTGTAATGACAGACGGTCTCCCCGAACGCTCATCGTCGTGTGTGTTCCCCCTCCCCATGTTGAAGTTGCGACACCACCGCCGAACAGACGACTCGTCCATTACATTGTCTCCATACACCTCCTTTAATTGGCGATGAATATCACATGGGCGAACGTTTCTTGCATTGAGGAATTTAACCACTGCCCTCACGTCACAACTGGCGGCGTTCTCAATTTTTTTTAAACATTGTAAACAATCACAGAAACAACACAGGCAATGCTAGCGTCACGCAACTTGGCTCAGAGAAGGCAGACAAGCCACTGAAGCTATCTGACCTCGTCCAGCGGCTACTCGCGTCGTCAGCACTTCATGCGGCACGAACGGGTACTACTTTCCGGATGACCCTCGTAGATTAGCTTTTCCTCGCCATCAGATTTCTTCGGGATCTGAATCATATTATCATTTTACACAACATCCGCGCCCAAGGCGGAAATATAACTAATATTCAGTTTTGCTTGGTAGGGAATGGCGAACTTTAAAACCGACAGGCTTAAACTGTCGCAAAAAAATTTTCCTAAATCTAATTCTCGACAAAATTCGACGTTTCGCTTAGCATCAACGGTGCCTTCAAAGGTGAGCAGAAGACCACGAGGATCCTGAACACAGAGAAATATATACGTATGCATAAGCGTGCATTTGGTATGCCACCCAATGGCAACCGCACTTCTCTTTCAAACTAAAGCAGCCGCACAGGAGAAGATAAAATTCTCGAGTCTGATGCATTTATAACGGACGAGTGCGTCGGTGAGCGCAATGGGTGACCTTCGGCAACGACCGTTCCAGCTTAAAATATTAACCGGTGCTCGTAGACACCCCAAACTGTTGCGTGACGCCTATTAATTGCTCTGAATGAAATTTTAAGGCGAAATTACTTCCCTTTTTAGCGTTTGGATATTTCGAGCTTTCTTCCTCCTGAATAATTAGAGAATCAGAAAATGTTTCAAAGCGAATCTTCTCGAGTATAAAATTACGCTCGTTTCAAACAATTGGAAAGATTAATACTTAGTTTTGGAAATTACTATCCTAGAATTATCCTACTAATTAGAATCATATTCCTAATACCTATCGAATCTACAACTTAATTCATTTGTTAGCAGAGTATGAAAAATGAACGGTGACATAAGGATAATTATGTATGCATGCTCACTTGGGATTGGCTTTGAGATGGATAATTTTCTTTCTCCAGGGATAAATCACCGAGGCCAATGTTTCGAACGCGTCATGATGTGTTCAAGTAATTGACTGCGATGATTAATTCCTGGGTACATGATTAATTTTGACAATTAAAATCCAATATTGCATAAAGGTGGATAATTAAGCACTGTAATCCTCCATTATTAGAGTGAATCGCCGTCATTCTATCCTCGAAGAGGAAAAGGTATGAGAGGGAAGTCTCGTACTAATGTGAGAATCACTCCCCGATGGCCACAGGGTCCAAGACATCCCGTCAAAGGAGCCACTCTTTCGGTCCGCCAACCACCTCGTTGGTTATGTCATCATCCCTTTTTAAGAAGGTCCTTAAATAGATCGAAGTCTTCTTTTCTCTCGCTATCCTCGATCCTTGGGTTTATAGTATCCGTCCAAAGGTTTCTTTCTCTATTCAACGGCTGCAAATATGAGGTCCCCCTTCATTATCTGTCCTATGCGTCCAATCGGGGAAGTGCTCACATCCGGCTGGCCTCTACCGTGTCGTGTGACGAAACATCAGGGTGCACAGGACTTAAAAAGCTCCGTCGGCGGATTAAGCCACGTTTTATAACATCTTGTTAAATTAACTTAAGGCGGAGACTACAAACATCGTATTTTATAAACACGATGTTTGTAGTCTATAACATATATATACACACACGCATTTATAAGTTTACTTCCTTAGTGACTGCTTGAAACCGGATGTAAGTAGCTGGGACCATCAAATTGAAGCGAGTTGTTTTCGTTTTGGTTAATCTTTATAAAAAAATAAATTTCCTTTTGAATATATATGCATAGGCACACAAAGAAAGAACACTAATGTAGTTTTTGACGTTTCGCGACGATTCCCCAACTCCCTTACGGTCCCGACTTGGCACCAGAAGGCTATATCCTATTCCCAAAAGTCAAATCGTCCCTCAAAGAACACCACCCCCGTGAGACTATAGGTGCCATCAAGGAAGCTTGCACGCGTACTCATAAGGACCTTCTAGAATCCGCTTTATACCAGGGAGCCTTCGAGTCGTGGAAAAGCCGCTGGAAAAAGTGTGTCGACGTTCAAGGGATGTACTTTGAAGAAGAATTTTGAGGAAGTCGAGCAATATAGCAACGAATCTATTTTTCTATACTTTTTTATACAACCCATGTACTCACACAACTTTCCTGGAGGCAAAAATGGACCACCCCTATGGAAGCGCTCATGGCGGCCATGGAATCAAAGCGTGAAGAATTCGTACATACCTACATATCATTTTCAGAAGTAGCCAAAGTCTCAACTTTCCGGTGTGAGTAACACGTCAGAAAAATATTATAAGATCTTATGACTTGAACTCACCTCCCTATTCGAAGGAGCGTTTACTGAGAACTATATCTCCTCCCCCCCTCGCCTTCAATCCACCTCTCTAGACATCCAACTCACGATCGACCCCTTGCCACATCCCAATCACGGGCAACGCTAAAGAATTTGCAGAGGAAATACTAGTGATCTCTCCGTTAAAATAAAACCTTGGATTAATGTTTTCAAAATACCAATGCATATAGAACAAACATTGTTGCGTCAACAATGTAATAAATAGAGTTGCGTTTGTATCTAACAACGCGGAATGCCGGTTCAAGCTTCCATCCAAACAGACGGTGAGTGCGAACCAAGGGTATTGCCATTCTTCAGCGATTTATTTGCTCGAGGAATTCGCGCAAAAGCCTCACGCATTAATGAGTCCATAAATTAGACCACGCGAGGGAAGGCCGTACCTTCAAGGTCAAGAGTCCTATGGACAGTTACACAAGGCTGCCAAAGTGAAGCGTTGATGGAAAAGCGGAGGGTTATTTGCCTAGCCACGGTAACTTTATGAAAGGTTTATTATAAAAGGTAAGTCATAGAGCATAACGTATTAATAAGTGGATAGGCTATGTGTAATCGGAAGACGACTTAAAGAGCCCGTGTCAGTAGCTGGTCGATGGTGAAAAAACCAGGCGATGCGAGACATTATTCAAGAACATATTAAACCCGGTCACAGATAACGTAACTCCGATTTTTTAGGAACTGTGTGTATTTAATGCTTTACCGTGAAAAATGAGGTAGAATATGAATTTGGCAATTGTAAAATTGCATGATTTACAAAACTATTCCATATATTGCCGATAGTAGAGAACAATTGAAACTTATGCAAGAGGTGTTTAGAATGACTAATTAAAAGCTCCCTTCTTTTTAAAATGGAAACGCACAATCGGTCATAAATGACGCAACTATATGAGGTATCTTCCATCCACTCATCTACTAGCAGGTGATAATCACGTCTTCACGAATGCATCGAAACGAAACTAAAGCGTGACGCAAGTTGACCATGTACAGAGCGGATGTATGTAATATCGCAAAAACCGAGAACTCGTCCAAGTTCAAATTGACAACAAATGAACTCAGAGAAACGCGGAAAAATGACTCGACTGGTACTTTGGCGGAGACGTGAGTTAATCTGTAGAGACAATGTCGAGAATTTCAACGGGAACCGGGTTCGAATCTCGGTCAAGGCGGATGATTTGTACGCTGTATCGCATTTTTTTAGGAGGTTGCATCATCATTGCACACGAGTCAATGTGTCACAAGAGTTCTTGTGTTAATGACGAGAGATGGAACGTTATGTAACACCCATTCACATGTAGTTTGTAAATAGATGTCACCATTAACATCATCAGTATTTCAACCCTAACATTGGTTAACTGCAGCCCTCCATTCTTCTCTCTTCAGTGTAATTCCCTCCCTCATCCCCTGCAATTCTCTTTTTCTTCGTTTTACGCTCTTTGTGATTTGTCCCATTTTCACTTGGGTTTCGACCTTACCCCCAAATTTCCCTTCTATTACGAGTATGTTTATGACTAATTAATGGTACCTCAAGGTGTGTCCAATCCTTATAATTCTTCTTCTTTGCCGAGGAATTCTCCATATGATTCTTCATGAAGAAGGAGCATTTACTATGCTCAAAATAACTACGCACGTTCCAAACAAGGAAGCTCGTTCGTATGGAGCACAGCACTCCACGGATCAGTGACATGGATTGCAGAAGTTGGCGAGAGAAGAATAGAGAGGCCTTTGAAACGTGGATTAGTATGTTGTAGAAGAGAATATTGATGATCAAACGAACGGACGAAGTGAGGAAGGAAGAAGTAGTATACAGAGGAGCAGAAGAGGAAAGGACCCGATATTTCATGTGAATAAATAGTTTTTTAGCAATCTTTTAAGAGCTTCTTTTAACGTGTTCTTTAAAAAATTATTTTGGAAGGGCACCAAATTTTTTTAACAAATGTGCGATTTTGGTTGTTTTCTGGCACAAATCAATCAATACGATGAAGGAAGCCACTTTGCTTTCCAACATGGAATTTTTTTTTAGTGCGCATAAAAATTCTACGTGGAAAGGCGAAGTGTCCTCTTTCATTATTGAAAGATTTTAACCATGTTACGCCTGACACTGTGTCATTTATGTAGACAAAATCACTTGCGCACATTACATTCGTCTTTTCGTGAGAAATAAATGGCTTTTCCACACCATTAATTCAGAATTCTTTTGGTGCTAATCCCTTTGCCCCCGGGCCCATTTCCGCAGAGGCATGTAGAGTAAAATCATTTATTTTCGAAGTCAAATTTCACGAAAACGAGCGCAGGTAGATCCTATTTTGAAATCGTCAATTGATAAAAGTACAAAGTGTAAATATATATGTGTGTGTGTATATATATATATAAATATATACATACATACAAGGTTGATATATATGTATGTATACATATACATCAACCTTAAATATACTTCGAATCTTGATGCAACGTCCTAAATTCAAGTAGTTTCTAAGCGTTTCAACAGAGATGACCGTCGAGTGAAATTCTTTATGCATCTTGGGAGAACGTTTTGCGGTCAAAAGATTCACACCATTGACTCACCAAGTTTCAGTATTACCGCAAAAGAATGTCTACGATGCAACCGCAACTCGGAGAAAAAGACAAAACGAATATAAACATTTGCGAGATTCCCTCAGAGATCGAATGGAAATCGACCACAATGGGTTTGGTCACCCCCTTTTTGCTCCTGTTGTGAAATCTGACTCAACGGCTCTTTCGACTTAAGGCCTTGAAAACGCGCGGCTTGACCGATTTCTGCAAAGCGGATGACGAAATGGTATTCTACTAATGACAAAGCGGGCACAAATTTGCGTCCGGAATAGACAACGTCACCGTAGCTCACGCCCTCGTGATGCTACGGAAATGGTGACGAATGGTGACGCTTACGCTCTCCTCTCGTGGTGGTGGCTAATCAATGAACTCTTAGTAGGAGTTATGTCAGGTCCTGCAAATCTGGCACGTAGCCAGAAGAGGAACCAAGGGAGCTATCGACCATCCAGGAGTACGTAAGTGTTTTGCCTGAGGGTTCTAACGTATCACAATGTTTTTCTCGAGACCGGGAGTAGATAGATTAAGATACGATTGGGTTAAAAATACGCGGCAACTACTTATAAATTTAAAAAACACAGATGATTGCACCGTACTGTTCAAAGGCAGATTGAATGGCGTTTTCGACACAAAATGGCGCCTTTGAACGTACAAGAAAAGTTTTTGATCATAGGTTATTTCCATTTGGCTGGTTTTATCAAGCCCATATCGAAATTCATCGTCAATTGAGTGTGAGACATGCGTTGTTGTGGTGCTCTGGATGCGTGCATAAAATGTGCCCCCGTGGATACAACAATCAATAAAAGGTTGGCCAAATGTCGTGTGACAACGAACCCAAGAAACCTTGGTCACTGACTAGTCAATTTTCTCAATGGAGAAAAAAATGGACCACTCCTACAGAGCAGTTCCCGGAGGCCATGGGATCATGGCGTCGACGCTGCGAAACATACGTCTAAAAAGAGATTACACTAAGAATTAACAGAAGTTTGTACCCTCCGGTGTAAGTATTTCGTCAGAAAAAATTAGGAGACTTTAGAACTGTAAAGGCTCATTATAGAAAGCTTTTGCTGTTCCCGAAATACGCCATCTTGAAATTTCTGTTTATACTACGAAAGCTTGGGTATATTATTGCCATGGATACGACTGGGAGAAACGATAAACAAATCAATGCAAGCTTTTATTGCACGGAGAAACAGCTTTAAAACAATTTCCAATCAATTTTCGACCTCACACATCTACGAACGTAGAATGTGAGAACGTGGGATCGTAGAATGGTTGTTGAATGACAGCATTAAAGTGCGTCAATATCGACCATTCGCGATTGTGCTAAATTGACCCTTGTGAGAGAATCATAAGGAGCAAAAAGGTGACGAATCGGAGCGCTGGACCACTTGCATCTTCAATGGGTGACCTCATCACTTTCTCGGAAAACAAGGCTGGGAAACTTGGTCCAAAGTTAAGCTACTGAATCGCTTAGCAGTGATTTATTAGTCACCTGTCGTGTCTCATTTACGACGTTATTTGTGTATCGGGGTTGAATACTGAATCAGATCGAAGACATCAAATTGACAGCCGGAAACGTGGAAAATGTATCACGTAAATCTGACATTTAAGCCTGTGACGACCGGCTAATTCCTCACAGATTTGAAATGCGTCCGTGTCCTATATTTCGAATAAAGAATGCAACAGCTTTTGAAAAACTCTGAGAAGAGGTGATTGCACCAAGAAGATTTGATACCTTCTGAATAAAACGAAGAGATGGTCAGGAGGTAGGTGTAAGAATACGGTGGTTCCCCCACCAGGGAGTTCCACAATTCGCCCCATCACATGTAACCATAAACACAGTATTCAACCCGAAGGTCGGTTTGGTAGGTGATGGTAGATTTCAACCATGTACTAAGCCCTAAACGGCGTGTGAATATAGTATTCACACATCAGGGTAGGGGGGGCAGTCCCTTTCCCTGTGCCGATTACGGCTTCCCAGGAAAATCTGGTACTCGAAAAATCAACTAGCTTGGGTGGAGCTGTAGGTGAACAGAGAGGCTTGCCCGGGACTCGAACCCGGGCTCTCCGGGCAGTAGACCAACTCTCTACCCCCTGAACTACCGCGACCCACAAAACACATGCTTTGTACATAATCAAAGCGAATGAATTAGTTGAACTACGTGGCTTGGTTCGAGGCCACTTTTGCATTGGACACCATGCACCATTCTTCCAACACCTGGCCTTGCTCGAATACTGCTGTTACTAATTAAAACGTGAATTTTAAGTAATGACTTGATTCGACAAAACGAAATAGGCTTTGAAAAGATTAGCATTTGATCTGGGGTGGGGTAAACATCTCTACCTGAAACCTCGCCTCATTAGTGAGAAGGGTTTTTACTTTGGTCCATAAAATAATCGCTTAAATTCATGTCTAGAGCCATAAACATAATTTATATATCTAATTAAGTGCACACCCGACCACGCATACAACGACAAATGCAATAAATTTCTTCCATTCGTTCAAATCTAGTTGAAAACACGTATCATCTGATTACTGCCGTCAATTCCCCAAGAAGGGGAGTTTTTTTACGACAGCAGTTAACGATACAAAATTATGAAAATTGAAAGTATTATGACCGATCACATTAACGAATTAAAATTTTATGGAGAATAGATGTGGTCATTTAGGACATAAAATAATTGCGATAATAAAAACAGAACGTTTCTTTGATTAAATTCTATACACACAGTAGAAAAAAACCTCTCCAAACATGATTCTTTGCGGCATTGCCGATCGTATGCTCGCGTCTTCGTTCTCGACAGCTGGGATCGAAAAGAAATTAATTAGCATCTCTCTCACAACCACACACGAAAATAAAAACTCCCACATCGTATCTCGTTTCCCTTCCCACCAAACTTCAATTGGAATATGATTGCAAAATGAGATGACGAGTGTGGTGGCAAGTAGTCGAAAGATAGCACACGTGAATTACACAGTGATGGATTGCCGGACTAAAAGGCGCGTTTCCTTCCAACACCGTGTGTATTCACGGAAACTCGGGAGATTGGTCTTGAATGACTCGTTTGGCGCCATTTCGAGTGCTCGTATCTGGGAAAATGGGGGGAAAAAGGCAGACCCTGCGGGCGTTTGTGGAGGGAGGGAGTTGGGGGGAGGTGCTGGGAAATGCGGCAGAGAGAGAGAGAGAAAAACCGAGCTTTTTGAGTGTTGGCGTGTCTGGGAAGAAGAAACCACTCTCTGTAGTAGGGGGGGAGGAGGAGTTGGGAATGGTGGAGGGAAAGGGGTGGAAATAGGAGGGAGGGAGGAGGAGAAGGAACGTGGAATGGAGGAGGATGATACTAGGCAGCGCCTCACTGGGCCTGCTGAAATGGAACGGATGCGAGGAGTATATTTGTGTTTTCTGTTTGTAAGCTTTGGAATTTTTGTCTACTTACATTACATTAAACGCGTTTTTTACGCTGAAATGAGAATTATTTGACGAAATTGCACGATGCAGTAAAAGGTCTGTACATAAAAAGATGAGACTGGTCCTGCTACGCGCGAACTGATTGACGTATAATTGTCAGTGAGGTGTAGCCTTCTAGCGGGGTATGTGTCAAGTAAAACACCGCCTTGCTTTAGCCCCTATCGAGACTCTCGTCTCCGCACAACAGCGATTCTTGTCTGAGCTTAGACACGCTTAATGGGCAATTTCTTGTGTCGGTGAGAATGAAGGTGTTAGAGAAGCAGCGCGTGTGCATTGAATATTGTTTTAACCTCGAGAAAAGTGTAGCTGAAACTTATGAAATGATTCAAGAGGCATTCGGCAATGAATCTATGAGTCGGACACAGTGATTTCGTGGGTACAACCGCTTCCAGTCTGGACAAATCTCGATCGATAAAGAACTGAGAAGTGGACGACCATCGAAAAATAAAATCAAGTTCATGTATATTTTCAAAAAGTCTCAGAAGAGAATTACTTATTTGCAAAACCACTTCCTCACTGTGAAAAAAGTACGCGGTGACTTGAACAACCATCCCCCACGAAGAATTAACTAAGGTATGTTACTCGAAATGGAGAGTATTTTAGCAAACGGAACCTCGATATCTCATAATGATTTTCTCAATACCTCGTGAACTGTCACTGATACCTGGACGTGATGCTTTCCCGATATTCAAACCTCAACCGATAACCCTGAACCTGATAACGCGATGCGAATCGATCATCTTCGATCGATTTTTTTCAAATGATCACATCTGCGGGATTCGAATCGATCGATCTATCGATCCATGTCTTTGCTTCGCGAGGAGGAAAGGGACGACATAGAGGGCGGGAGAGTTGGGGGAAACAAATGAGGGCGGAGAGGCGAAAAAAATGAAACGAACGACGCGAACGAAGAAAGAGCGTGGCATGCTGAAGGGAGACGACGAAAGAGGAAACTTGCGTCGACTTCCCAGTCATCTAGGGACGGAAGAAGACGACCCCCGGCCCATCCGGACAACTGAGGGCAACGGCCATGAACGCAGCAGCGTAGAAGAAGAGAGTTGGGGGAATGGCCGGGAGAGGAATGCGTTCGGTGCATCTCCGTGATGAATTGACCGCCCACACGTCGGAGGAAAACTGGGGTACGCCAGATTGGATCTAGAACACCACGACGACCACCATCCCTCCCCACATCATTGACCAAAAGCTTACGATCGAGCGGCCGTGATGACTCTCCGCCCCCGCGAAGAAAATAAATACATTTTTCAATATCAGCCCGCACATTCGGGATAATCGTGAAGCCATAAAATGAATTGATGGGAGGCAATCATTTACAAAAAAATCTTCTTGAGTCAATCCTAAGAGAATCTCGCGCGACGCTGCAAAGAGTGGGCGAGTGTTACATATAAAATCTTTACCGAAGAAGAAATAATTAAATTTGATTTTCAATCGAATCAGAACGAAAGTCTCACAAATCACCCAAAACACACACAAATACGCTAACCTATATAAAAAAATAAATCTAAAACTGCAACTTTTTTTTAACACGACCATTTTTTTCAAGAACTAGAAGTCACAGAAATTTTTAAAACGATTCAATGTTCGTCACCCTGAACATAACAGCCTTATTTTTTTTTTAAACAAAACGACATTTTTAGATTTCAAATCGCTCGCATCAACCTCTATAAGAAATTCATTTTCAACTTATTTCTTTTAATCGCTTGCAGAGTTGATTTCTTTTGCGTAATGAAACTTGAAATAATGGTCGTAAAAAGCCGAGAGAAGTGTCATAAGGAAGGATCTTGAATGAACTCCCTTATTTTAATCATATCGTTCCTGCTAAATATATACATACACACACACACACATCGTATATATTATATATTTATTTGAAGTCATTTGTTTAGTAATTCAAAGCTGTGCAGAAAAATATGAAAGTCGATCAGACACTGGCATAAAATTATTATATGTCAATATTAATACTATGGACAAGAAAAGCAACATAGAAGTATAAAAAGAAATTAAAGAGGAAGAAGATGGAGATAATTCTTAATAAAAGAGAAGTGGAGAATAGGGAAATTAACTTGCTTTACAATTTCTCAGACATAACTTCCTGAAAAATATAATGGAGGGAAAAATAGGAAAAGGAAAGCCAAGAAAGACATTTACAGATGGTATAAAAAGTGTTAAGAGAGTAACAAACTACAATGAACTGAAAAGAACGGCAATGGAAGGAGATCAACGACTAGGCCCCGCATTTAAAAGATGAATATTAATGTTATTAAGATGGTGTTTGGAAAGAAGTCTTTTTTTAAAATGAAGTAGCTAAATATTATGAATTCACTGTTTTTTTCTCATCATGAGTAGCGACAGATCGGAGTGAAGCTGCCCTCATAGTACACCCTTTCGAGTTTTTGTTTCATGTCTTCTTTCGTATCCGGGAATGCAGCAAGACACGTAACAAAAAACATAAGGAAAACCCCATGTGGTCCGTTTGAAAGCCAAATCGAGGGTCGCGGTGATAACACATTTTCTCACATGACATTTGGTTCCCCACCATACGGACCTCATTCGTTCTTCTGGATAAATCCTGAGTCTTGCAAGATGCGTCGAGGGACGAAGCAAGTTCAGAGAACAAGGGAAAGGGAACGTTGTGCATTCTCAGATCAGTTCCTTATCCCTTTGATCCACCATTTTCCATCGTTCATTATAGCAACCAGTGAAAGACATTCATTTTCCGAAAGAGTTTTTATGTCTTTTATAACGGGGGTATGAATGGCTGGGATTATAATTTCGCACTTCTTAAAGTGTAAAGACAGGCTCGGAAATGGTATGAAATCATGAACTCCTTACATGTTAATTGGTTCGATTTTAATTTAATGGATTTAATATGTTTTTTCCGGCAAAAAAATCAAACGGTACTACCTCTATTGATGCTGTAATCCATTGAAAAAATCCACTTTTGTGTCAGGACATACGGAAAACATAAAATGGCTGTTTCAAGCAATGATTTTTCAACTACTGAAATCTGTACTTTCGATGCGATGCATTGCATGCGCGGACATTTTGTTTCGATTTCGTCATAGGTAATGTTTACGCTTTTATTCACGTAAGCATTTAGTAGTGGTATTTGTCACATTCACCCAGAGTTCTGACGAAGGAATGGCTTGGCGAACGTATACAATCCACAATACGACAAAGAGATCTTATTGACAAATAATTGGGAGTTTTCCTATTTGAAACAAGGACAAAATGGTTTCCCACAAAAAATAATATTTATCCCAGGGGCAACAATCGGTAGCCTCTCTTTCTATTTTTGTTTTCATTATTGAAAATATAAAATCAACTCATTAATCGAATTCGATTTCCGCTTTTGAACGATGTTTTGAGCATCCTGATTTCAGTTCTGACATAAGCATCGTGTAAAACTGACCTTATCACTGAAGGATGCGGTAGAAAAAAGTATAGTAAACATTATTTGAGCAGAGATGACGCCATTACGAAGAGGTAATTGAGGAAAGTCGACCATGAAAAACAAAATTCGTTCTTTATTCAACAGTGTCCGACAATTTGATTCGCGGCCGGTAAACATAAAATTTCCGAATCTCAATTATTTAAATAATGAACTCCGAAAGGACATAACAGACAACTAGGGCAGCCGAGTACGTTCGACCTTGGCGCCGCTAGAAGACTCGTGGAGCGGAATCGAACGAGAGTCAGACAAGAACAGGTCTTGCACTACCAGTCAAGCTCTTGCAGGCGAAGAGGCGAGAGCAGCGAAAAATTTCCGAAAGTCCTTGAACTCATTTATTTTCATCGCTGGAGTTCGATGACCGGGGAAGCTTCCGGAGTAATCGGCGGCGTGGTTATATCTAACGCGAGATCCCACTCCCTCCAACGTTAATTCTTTTCCAAACCCTCCCGTCCAGCAATTATCGAAATCCACATCAACATTTCTCCTTACCTACCAACATTAACGAAACGTCTACATTTCACCAGAATTATCGAACAAAACTTTTGACTGCACGTACCTACCGGCGTATTTTCTGCGTCGGCCGTGATGGCGGGCGATTCGAACACGCGAAAAACATACGACAAGAATTGACAAACGCTTTGCGCATGAGTAAGCGTAGGATTTCCCATTATCCTCGTCAGTAAGATTACAGGTATCCCAGACGGCACAAATTCCACGACGAACAACGTGGAAGTACGTATTTACGATGACAGTGGAGCGACGTAGTTTCCGGATAGAAAGAACCGCTATCGCCAAGCGAGTTGATGAAAATGAGACAGGTGCAGGTCGCTGCGGGGAGAACAATGGACTGGGGACTGATTCGGACGAAGGAGTTCAGTATGAGAAAGTAACGAAACATTTATCACAAACGTACGTGATCCAATAAGGGCATGCGGGGTATTTGAGGGCGCCGGCCATTTGTTTAAGTAATTAGTAACGGTATCTGAGCAACCGAGTCAATAAATATCCCGCGTATAACGCCAAACTGTTTGAACAATCTATAATATGGTTTTAATATCTAACTGCAAGCAGAATTTTAACGTTTAATCCGGTTAGTTATTAAATTGTGTTCAAAAAACCAACCTCAGTCCAGGATTTCAGCCGCCAAAGTTTCGATGGTGAAGTTGGTCATTTAACTCGAATGATTTCTACTCTCTGAAATTGTTGCATTATAATACACACATAGCGGATGACTCCGTTAATAGTTACTGTTGCGGCATCTCCCGCAGTTTCTTGATACGGGTGGTTAATCTAAGAATTGGGTCCAAGGTGAGTTAAACTCTTTCCTTTCTATGAATTCCTATAAGTAGTTTGCCAACTGAGCCTATATGCCAATACGAAAGTCTTGCTGTCTTAGTTTTATAGATGCACATCAAGGGCAATAATTCCCTTCAAAATTAAAAAAATACTATTCATCAGTAGAGTGTAATAATATTTATGACAGTTACACATAATTGCCATCATCATCAAACCATAATTACTCACGCGCCCTTAAAACGAAAGTACCCTTACCGAAATGGCCTCAATAGTATTTAGCAATTAAATTAGAAAGCATACTGGAACAATAATTTCAGTATCAGAAATAACCTTAATTTGAAAATGCAAAAATTAAGTACGAATTTTCCCAGCGGTACAATATGAAATACCATTGTGAAATGAGGAGGTAATGATTATTATTGATTCCGAGAGTTTTGCGTGGGAAGACGCCAGGTAATTGATGATGTGGTGCGGACTTTTTCCAATAAAACATATCGAGGACAGAATCAGGTTTTCAGGAAAAGATTTTCTTAAATCATCCGACAATAGGTTTACATTCCAGCATAGTGGAAATGTGTGAGTAATTACTGTTTGTAGAAAATGAGAACATTCTTGCGAAAACAATGAAAATATCCTGTGAAAACCAAATGACCCCATTTCTCTCCAACGAGCAGGATTCCTAACTTATTGAAATCCGACCTGGCTCAGAGTAACCACTCTATTGCCAATCTAACGTCAGCCAAATTGTACCGGTATTGATTGACGCTTTGAAAGGCTCTCGACTAAAGATTGGCCAGTCTGAAGGGTACCATAATTTTGAAAATAAAACACATCTGAGATATTTTTTCACAATAAAATCGCATATATAAACTCTTCACGATTTTTTTATGCATAAAACCTAAGAGAGATAAATAAACTTTATGTAAGGAATAATTCCCAATTTGAAT
This sequence comes from Hetaerina titia, assembly GCA_037158775.1. Taxonomy (NCBI): domain Eukaryota; kingdom Metazoa; phylum Arthropoda; class Insecta; order Odonata; family Calopterygidae; genus Hetaerina; species Hetaerina titia. The sequence continues at coordinate 115,913,069 of CM073768.1, read as the reverse complement.
ATCAATAACATCGTCTCCAAGGCAATGCAAAACAGTTGAACATTGTTTACGGCGCATAATAACGACGCTAATTTGAACAGTTGTGCTCACTGCGCAAATCGAATTACACGCGAAAAGATTCTTCGAGGTAAATATTTCATCCATTAATATTCTCTCTAGAAATTCAACATGTTAGTTTCCTTACGAAGCGGAGTGTGGATCATATGATATGAATGCTGTAGTTTGTTTCGCCTGCAATTTTTAGGCCGAACAAACTCTTTTATTCACCTAGAAATGACATATCTATAAATATTTATCCCGGTTTTATTTTGTGAATGAATTCTAATTGTCGTTCAACCATTTGAAAAAGGGGGTTAACATTTGAGTAAGATAATTATCATTAGCGTAATTATGTAGCGACAAAAGAAAACAGAATTGATAAATCTTGCTCCAGTAGTGGTCTTCCATGCATGATTTTAATCAAGCTTATTTTCGAGTTGATTAGGCGGGACAGCTGTGGCTACCCCTATCCTTTTAACACTAATTTTCCATCTTAATTGACAGTCCTGTGATTAAAACTTAACATTATCGTAATTTATCCTGGTAATCAACCTGAATTACTGTGTTTAAGCCATCTCTAATGACGAATTTCCAAATAGAGAACTCTTGATTAGAACATCAGACTGGTGGCCAACTTCTTATCGGTCTTCAGGCCCGTCGTCGTCCAAGCTTCGTTTAAAGAAAATTGCTTAATTCACCGTTTGATAAGCAGAAAACGTCAACCCTGCGACAATTTTTCCTTTGAATTGAATTTTAATTCTTCACTTTGAAGAAGTGAAATGGGTTTTTTCTCCGCAAACTTCGCCTCAACTCGATTACCAAATTTACCCAAGTAATTATAACCGAGGCGTCAAATGCTCTCGGATGAAATGCTCCTTTATTATGGTGGAATTTGTCCGTGAAGTGAAAACATCAAACGAGTGCGAACCATTCCCAAAAAGATGAGTCACTATTCCTTTAAATGCCACCCGGACATTTTTTGTTGAAGATTCTCTCAATTGAAGTAATTCACTTGCATGCTTTATCAACGCAAGTAGAATCATTCAGGAAGTAGAAATAACGTACCCTGTCGTGTGTTCATTTGGGTGATTGCGGGAAGTGGGGAAGGATTAGAAGGGAAAATGGAAGAGGAAGAGATAACGAGCTTTTGGAAGGGGAGGCGAGGAAGGAAAAAGATGGATGGGAAGGGAGACCCGACTTCCAGGCGCCACGCCCCCCACCGAGGAAGTTCCGAGGGGAGGAGATGCCAATAAAACCCTAGAACCCCCTTTGCCATGGACGCCCAAAACCCCCTACCCTAAAAAAATGTCATCGCCTTTATTGATGCGCAGTAGCATCGGGAGGTAGAAACTACATACACAAATGCCAGAAGGAGGTAGAATAATAATGATTAATCAATCATTAAAGGAGGGAAAATACTGAAAATATTTATTTTTGTCAAAATAATTGCCCGTAATTATTCTAAATAATGAGAGGGCAGCTTTAAGAGTTATTTAATTAAGAAATATTCAACTAAAAAGACCACAGCAATGTTCGTTACTCACAACAATTTGCGAGTTGGGAACGAATTGTTACGATCTCCTTGAGTCTAATGAAACTTAACGATTATTGCGATAAAGAATTGAAGTAATTCGTTCGATAAAGCATGATCATTTGTCAATGTGTTCGCCACCTGACGGCTATACATTTCATTGACTGAAAAACATAATCATTACGAGGGGGATTATACGAATATCTTATAAAATTCATTCCCATTTATATTCACTTCAGTAAATCCAATGCAATATCACTTTAAATATTTCAATTTTCGCAACCAAGAGAGATTCATAAAGTTTCGAAAAAAATTCCGTTCCAAGCACCTCCTACCCCTTTCGCAATGCCGGCGGATTTTGAGCGTAGATAGCCCGGCCTTGACTTGAGTAAAAAGTTTGAAGTATCATAATGGCAGCATATATACGACACATGATTCTTCGGTGAAAACATGAATATCTTTGCCGAATCTTTTCGAAATACAGACAAACAAATAGAAAAGTCACTTCATACCAATCTCCCGCACGCACAAACATGAATACACGCACGCACACATCATTCCACATTTAAAAGTGCGACGCGCTGTGATTCCCACACCCTCTCCTCCACTCTACGTCCGTAAAAAAAACAAATGGCAGCGGTCGGGGGTATGAGGAAGATGTGGAATGAAAATAACAGTGGGGGGGTGGAGGACAAAAATGGTCAGAGGGAGTGAGAAGAATCAGAAGACATTCAAGAGGGAAAGTTATAGACGCGGGCGAGAGAGAAACACGTGCAGGGAGAATTGAATAGCCAAAGAGGGCGCCGCCGCGCTGAGATGGCGGAAGTGATTGCGGCGGACGGAGGGACATGGAAAGAGAGAGAGAGAGAGAGCATATGCCGTGACTAGTACGAGAGAGCCCGGCGAAGTGTGAATGGCAACGTGGCATCACGGGCCAGACATATTACTACATGGGCGTGTCGCCCCTCTTACCCTTCCGTAGTCCTCCAGAAAGAACTTGGCGATCTGCTGGCGCTGGTTGTTGGACCTCTGAGTGAGGATGGCGATTATGGCGTCTTCATCGGTGCCCATGCCCTTCATTGCGGTCCGCAGCGACAACGCGTCGGCGGCGGGGTCGAAATCGTGGCATGGACGAACTGTTGGGTTAGCCGTCTGCGGAGAGAGACGCGACAATTAGAACAGCTATAAATATTTATCCGGAACCATGGCAACTTAGTCGCTTCCTTTATCCAACAACACTCGATAATTTCCTATTGACACGTTCGCCAATGCAGTTCATCCTGCGATAATGTAAAAAGGAATAAAAATTGACAAGAATAACATGCCCGAAAATTTACAGAGTAAGCATCTCTCAGATATAGCATTTACCTGCATGATATTCTTTCGTTGCTTCCAACCTTATGGTTAGGTGTAAATGAATGTTACGAATCAAATGAATTGAGCCCGATGCAAAGCTAACTCGATTCTATATTTCAGGAAATTAACGACCATTTAGAAAAAGTGCCGATTGGCATATCAGAAAAGGGTAATTTGTATAGTGCCTTATCCCATAGTGAAATTACCAAACATACGATTTGCGTGCGTGTGTAGAACAAGATTCTGCAATGATCTTACAAATGGGTTAATTTCATCTGTACTGAAACTACGGCATGCCGTTTTTTAAAATTATAATGTGCTCGATTACTACTCTACTCCCTCGGTAATTTGAGGTTTCAACGGCTATAACGAACGAAACCGCATCCACTGCACGGAGACGAACCTCAAATAAACAAATCGATAGCCAGGATTTCAGATGCCAACAAAAATTATGCAACAGGTTGTACTACGAAATGTAGTAATTGAAATGTCACTATTCAGTTTCTAGCAATCGCGCGCTTTTGGAGGTATCACATGTTACCTTCAATCAATGTTAAATTTTAAATTAAATCCCCGAAGGATAATAACAACTCGCCGGTGAAAGAGCTATCTATGTATTCACTCAGTAAAAATCATGAATTAGAGTACAGACCAGGTAGAGTACAAACCTTCAGTAGCTATGGGTGCAAGGCACTTTATGAGGTATAACACTAATTAGAACAAATGTTATTTGTGGTATAGAGAATATTATATCAAGAATTCTGACCAAAGAAAGAATCTACATTTTGAATAATCTACCGAATCTCTGTAGTTTGAATACTCACTAACAAGAGAATGTGCTTATAAGTAATCATTCCCTGGCGAGACAAATTGTCAACGCATATTCAAATACTTGGAAGTGCTTTCTTTTGAGACTCTATGGTGATATTAACTTTGATGAATGGGGAATTCTTAGAGCATAGGTATCCTAAATCAAAAGAACAGACGACGTATAAAACCACAGATCTCCCACAGCAAATTGCTGTAGTAGTCAAAATTTATGATATTTGTCTCAAACTGCCGCATTAAACTGAAAATTTCCATTGGCTAGACACCTACTGCTGCTACTTTGTCATCGATATATATCATCCAAAATATATGGTATTATTTAAAATATTGTATAATTTATTTATGATTCCTTATATATTATCTGTGATGACAATTTATTGGGTATGTCCACATATTTGACTCCTACTTATCATACCGTTACCCGATGGTTACAATAAAGGGACAGTAAATAAATTAATAATATTCTGTAACGTTAGAACATTTCAAACAGCTTTACGTCTAGCATTTGTTACCCAACTAGGTCCAAAACATTTCCAATTCAATAAAGTACATTTGATTCTAATTATAGCGAAATCAACTGGAATCCTCTCAAAGTAAATTCAATAAAAATGATACTTACTATGAAATCCATGTCGACCGGTCTCGTTCGGAATCCTCTTGCAAAATTTCTGAAACAAACGGTAAAAATTAAAGCGACATGATACCTTTGATGTGGTAGGGAATGGGGAAAGAATTTCGATGCGTTAGGATAAATGCAGTGAAAGCTGGCTATTTATAAAAGCTGATTGTCAAAGAGTAGGGAGGGGGAAAGCCGGGCACAGGAAGAATATTGCAAAGACAAGAGATGATTACTCTCGATTTTGAGATAAATATAAACATTGGACAATCGTACAAGAAATGTTTTCAATCAACTTTGCTCAAAAGCCTCATACTCTGCATAAACCTATAGCGATTCGGCAGAACTTACCTAATTCCAAAGATCTGCTCTCGCCGCTAACCCTGGCAAATTCCCAGACGTACCTCACTGAACGGAGTCAAGTTCACGACTGACCTTATAAATGGGTTGTGTGATGTCATCAAGCAAGCGCGCAGTAGTTCGGAAAATGTGGCGCTGCCTGTGACGCAGGAAATGAATTTATCGAATGCAAAGCTAATTAATTGCAAAGTTTATGAGTTTAAAATTCAAATCTCGCTTGCATATTTCGAAATTTGGCTGTATTTGGTTTAAAGTCACATAAACGATGCCAGTATCTGCGGTTTATCCATGGCGGGATACTGCTCTTTTAAGGTGGGTAATCTGAAATGGAATTATGGTTCAACCGAAAGGTACTGCATCACTTAACATAAAATTAGAATGCCACCGTACACATTATTATAATATTTAAGACTTATATTACTGACTAGTACATTATTTAAAGCCGATATTCCTTCGCAATGAGAAGTGACTCATTTATTTACGATAATATAATTTCTTAGTATTTCAAGCATATAGACTTACGCAAGTCCATTATAAAATTTTATACTCGTTTACCTCACCCATGACTAAGGAAATTTTGGTTCAGTTTTGAAACCTATGTATTCACAAGGGCAGAGAGAATCAGTTTATAATGATTCTCATTAAATATCTTATCTTTCATCAGACATGTGAGTCACATTTTGGGAACTAACCAGGCAAACCACATTCAGAAACATGTATGTGTGTCAAGATTTATTGGATCAAATATAGGTATAACTTATTATTTTGTAAGGTTGTAGTCATTTGAGTCCTAATTTATATTCCTTCAATTTAATTTAAATTAGATGATTAGTGTCTGGTACAATTCAAATACATAGACACATGAGATTTTTTCAATGTTTGGGGTCCCATGTGTAACTAAGTTCTAAAAATAGTGTTACTAATTTTTTCTGAAAAATAATTGTTTCATTATATTATATATATTTGGTGATATACTGTTGAACATTGTAGCATCTCTGTTCTACATTGTAGCGTACTGTTGAACATAGCAATCTCAGGTTATTTGCTGATGACACGGTGTTATACAGGGAAATAAGGAGCCAACTAGATTACAAGCTACTCTCTAGAGACCTAGATTCAATCTCGGATTGGGGCAAGGAATGGGGATTATTGCTTAACATAGACAAATGCGCAGTTTTGAAATTTTGGAACAAAGGAAGTGGCGAAAATAACATAAACTATGAAATACAGGGTTCAGTGCTAACTACAGCAAATCAAGTTAAGTATTTGGATGAGTTCTAACACCACGCCTTGCATCCTAAAACACCTTACTGAGGAAATATGGCCACACGCCCTTGCAGCGGCTTATGGGGTATTAAGTAGATGTAGATGAAGTTAGTTAGTGGGTGGGCAAGAATAGCTGAGCGGAATGGAGTTGGAGAGTATGCAGAACTAAAAAAATATTTATTGTGTTATAGGGATTCAAATGGTATCTTTTTAGGAGCATTTAAAAAATGTAGTGATGGCTTGGTCCCTGTGTCCATTTAAAACCTAATTTAATTGGAACACTAACAAAAAATAAAAATACATATTACAAATAACATGCGGAAAAAGGAAAATTATAATTACCTTCTATTTCATACCTTTAAAATTCATGGTAGTTCATTGGATAATTGTAAATGGAGGACCTGGGATCAATTCCAGGTGATTTTTTCAGGTATCCTTGGCCTTACTCAAGCTGCAAGTATTATTTTGAGTACCAGATTTTCCTGGGAAACCACAGTTGGTATAGGGCTAAGGAACTGTCTCCCTACCTTATGTGTGAATTTCAGACATAATAAAGGTCTGGGAATTTGATGAGCTCTAACTTCAATCATCAAACTAACCTTAAGATTGATTATTCACTGTGGTTTTCATGATATTCTTCCGTCTTTATCAGATTTAAAGTAAGTTGACCTCTCCAAGCATATTAACCAACTACCCAAGGTGGAGTTAGGTTAATTCCTATAGCCAATAGTAAGAAACTTGGAAAGCTCCAAAAAGTGATTTTGGTCAACTGGTGACCATCAATTGGGAGAGGTAAGGGCTTGACCATGAGAAGAAGGCAGTACCATAGGACTATTGAATGTCAAATGTCACTTGTCAGATGTCACATCGTCAAACGGTACTTTGATATTGATGTCTTCTCACTGTCAAGCCCTTACCTCTGCTTGTTGATGGTCACCAGCTAGTCAAAATAACATTTTTGGAGCTTTTGAAGTTTCTTACTATTGGCTATAGGAATTTACTTAACTTCACTTATACAGCCTATAGCTCACACGTCTTGAAGTATCCAATGACCAGTTTTCTGACTGATGTAAGTCAACTGTACTAAGTATTTTAACTTTACACAATTTGCAAACTTTGCAATAACTTTCAAAGATGAGAGATCAGATATTAACCTTCAGAATGAACCACCATCATTTTCCTTTCCTGATTGGTTAACTTAAGTATTCAATTCTTTCCTAGCCAATGCTAATTCTCATATTATGAAAGTGTCCTTTTTGAAATACGTGAAATTCTAAGCATTTATTTATTTTGAGTTTTCCCAGCCAGGCAAACATTTGACAGTCATAAAACAATGAACTCTTGGATGGAAGAAAACCTAATCAGGAAAGAACTGAACCAACAGTTCCTTGAATCAAATACAAGGATGCTAACCCACCCCTGATGTCTTGTGTCATTTGAGGTGGTTGATTTTGTGAAAATGTAGCTTTAAATCTTGTTTTAGGCATGTTTACTTTTGAAAATACTCTTCAACTTCACTTTACTCTCTTCATATGCTTAGGTATAAATTGTTCTCATTGAAAACATGGTGAGGATCATACATGCTTAATTCAATTTCATTGGGGGCTTAAACAGAAATATGTCTTAAGTTCAGGAGATTTGTGTTGAAATGTTTTGAAAAAGATTTTGCAGGTACTTTCTCTTTGCACATGGGTACAAATACCTCCACAAATTCTAATATCTTACAATAAGATCATCTTCTCAAATCTGGTCATCCACCCATGGGATAATTTTAGAAAATTGATTTGTGATTATTGTGCCATTAAATTTGAAGTTTTGATTCCCTACCTTTCCTATTCTCCTACTAATGTAAATTAGGCATCTTAAACTAAATCCTTCAAAATAAATTCTCTTAACTCAATTTAAATTCTGTCTCTTTGGCCAGACGGAGTGAGTGGGCTCACATACTGTACCAGCTTAATACAGGGAGTAATCGTAATTTCAGTGAAGGTATTAATTATGTCTTGTTTGAGTACATATTAATCAGTACATTCATCAAACTTAAAGAAAAATGTTTGCCTAATGTCAAAATCTACACCTCAACAGTTCATCTTATTTCTCCCATAATACTTATTCATCAAATTGATTATGATAGCCATTTGAAAACCTGAAGATTATCAAGGCAATAGTTATTTGGCACTTTTGAATCTTGGAAAACTATTCAATAGTAATTCAAACGGGGATATTTATCACCCATTCTATCCTATTTTAGTTTGAGATCAATTCATAGTGAATCTATGGGTGTTTAAATCTATGGTAAGAGATGAAGATGAGAAACCAAATATTTATTGAGAATGAACTCATCCCGCACACTGAATTCAGGATTTCATATCACAAGAGCCTCTCTGCTTGTCATCATAATTACGTGATATCCTTAAAACCCTGCTGTGATTATGTCATAGCAGGGTTGCACAGAGAAATTTCTAGGAAAAATAATCATTCACTTTGGGTCATTTTCATGAAATAAAAGACTAAGTTTAAATGTTATATTAGGGATGTTAGTGGCCTAAAATCATTGGTATTAATTCGCTAGTGGAATCCATCCTAACTAAAGGAGACCTATCTTGACTAAAAGGAAGGTTTACGTAACTAGTAAGGAATACAAACACAAACTTCAGTCCAGAAGATAAAGAATAAAGGGAAGAGTGGAAGAAAAGAGGTCAATTTCCTCTCCATCCACCAGGCAAGCTCATTTACATGTCTATGGAAAACAAATCAAGTTTCATGTAGTTTTGAACTGTTGGAATACAGTAACATCCAATGCTGAAAATTCTTCCTTCAATGGACAGCATTTTAAACTCAGATTCACACCTGAACCAAGTTCAGTCACTGAAAACAATAGCTGATTTGCTCGTTAAATTTCTTCCAATTGCACACTCTTTAGGTGTCTCATTATCGATCATCATCAATGTCCATCAAAAATTAACTTTTGATACTTATTGAAGTAGGGATGTCTGGCTTCAAAATTCAAGGAGGGAAGAACTTTTCGTCAGGAAATTAATTTTTTGAAGGTCTTATAGGATTATTTTTTGGGGAGACAATCCCACTCATTCGGCTATTCTTTCTGCCAAAAGTAACTTGAAAATCCACATATGAATTCCTGGGCATTTCTTTTACTTCATGAGAGCCCAAATTGCTATCCACTTCATGTTTCACGTCTTCATGACCACTGTGAAAGGTACTCACCCCCATTGTACTTCATCCTTGCAAGTTCTTGACTAATTAGGATGTTGCCAAATAAATACCTGTGGTTAGGAGAACATCTCTTGTCCTTTCCTTCAACGTAGCATTCCCATGCTTATTGCCAATGTAGATGGTTGCTTCCATGCCCCTGTTGACTTATTAACATTTAAAACTCAAATGCTTTTCATTTCACATGTTAGGAATGAGAGAAAAATTATACACAGCGCAAAAAGCTCTTTATTGAATATACAATTATTAACCATTATTGTGCAACAGCTTTTACTCCCCAAAAATATAACAAGTAATTAACAGTGCAGGGGAAAGATAACTCTCCATGTGTGCTGGTCCCAATCAAAGCAGACTACTCATAGCTTGCTCAGGCAGGAAAACACATCATTTCAATTTTTATCTTGGTGTAAGGCTTCTTCAACCAAGTAGTGCCAAGAGAGATGCTTTGTAGTAGCCAGTCACTTCATCCTGTATGGAAAATATTAACAAAACCATTGAAACATCTAAAAGACATTAGTTTAGAATGCAATATATCATAATATTATTAATCAAAATGTCCCTTCGAAACAATAAGTTAAACCTTGGCACTCCCAGAGAAGGCTACTGGCTTTTGAGAAACAACATATTAAATATTGTATATTTGTACAAATGACTAATTTATGCATCTATTTTATTAATGCTTAAGTTACTGGCATAGATTTAATTGACATTTCAAGGAAATGACAACAGATTTATATCTCTGTATAACAGTCACTATGCTTGTAATTATTATGACAAAATAATTGCTTTGCATAATAATATTTTGTAAATTTTATTGAGAGAAGAAAGGTACAGGTCATTTTTCATAGCACTTCATGCTACTGAGATAAAGTACATTATTATATTAATGTGTTCGGAAATGAACTGCTTTATTATCCATTGCTATTTGGTATAATTATTCAATTTAAATTCTTGAATGACTTAAACAGTCATATTTAAAGTCGGAGACAGGGAAAGTTTTTCGTTTTAAAATTATTCAGAGAATTTCAGCTGAAGTGAATATTATTTCAACTTAGTCATATATATATTTTGAATATTGGTTTGCTCAATTGAAATCAGAACACATGACATCATATAAATATTATAAATCACATTCATTACCTCAAGGGTACTGACGAGTGTCTTGTCAAAGAGGCGCTCGTATTCATTTTTAATATTCCCAAGGTCAGCTTCTGCACGGCTCACGATGATTCGAATGAGGGTCTTGTCCTCTGTCCCAGATCCACTCATTGCTGCATTCAGTCTCTTGGCAAAATAGGCAGGCCTACACTGAACACATTCAACTGGAAAAATAAAAGCAAATGCATTAGTCTCATCGGCATTTTACATACCAGTACTTTTATTTTATCCATTAAAATTTGTTCTTTGTGACTGTGTGCGTGAAACCAGAATTTTAACCTTTGAGACAAAAAAAAAAGGATAATTCATTTTCAAATGTCATTTCAGAATGGTTGTTGGATGATTGAATAGGTTGAACCTTTAACAATTTATCAAAGAAAAAAAAATTTCCATCAAGAGGCGGAGTGCTTTGGGTAAAGCATCCTAACTCTGTCCCTGACTGCCTCCCAAAGGGTTCTGTTGGAGTGATGTTCCAATCAACCACATTATTCCAAAGAATTTTCCAAATAAGCTCTACTCTCCAATATGCACATTATATATTAGGATAAAATAAATGATTTTATACAAATTTCATTTCTAAGAAATAAAGAGAAACTTACTTCTCTTTAAGGATAGGAAAACTAACAAATATGTGCTAGATGTGGTAAGACAGGAAGGAGGAGAGAGAATTGTTGGGAGAAATCTAAAAGAGGCAGGAAAGATGGATTCTGGGCATTTTGATTGGGAAAAAGGATGTTGAAGACTGTATTATATGGAGGGGATAACTGTGAGCAAGCTAGAAAGGGATAGGAATAGGATTGGGAGATGTTGTATGGAATTAAGAGAGGAAGGAAGTATGCAGAAATGAATTAGTTTACTATACTTTGGGATGTCAGGTTTACTTCAGCTCAGATATGCAGAGATATTCAGTCTCCGTCCAAAACTTGCCTTAATGATAAACAACAAATGAAGATGATCACTTAAGGACCTCTCTGACTTATGGACAGCATTTATTTTTCTGACAGGGGTGTATGTAAGTTTACAAGGTTTTGTCTCCCTCATATATGGACACTACATCTTAACGACTTTGACAGCAATGAATGCCAAGCTGTTTTTGCATTCCTAAGAGACATGCCCAGAGTTTTTTTGTAACCACAGTCACTCCCTATTGTAGAATAAGAATTTTGTTGTAAATAAATGTGGTTCACTTTATGCATTTGTATTAATTTTGAGTCAATCGTTGTTCAGGTTTAGCTTTGTGCATAAAAAAACGTTTTTATGAAATTGATTTGAGAAATGCAGCCATTTCAATGTGTAAAAATTATCTTCCATGACCAGTATTCAAACCCAGATCCATTGATATCTGGCCGAGTGCTTCAGTTAATTAACCTACACAGATATCCCTTTTCACTGTAAACTTCTAGAGGCTTTTTAAAGGAACAAGATGTGATGATGAAATACCATACATACAATGTCGTAAGCAACAGAACTTGTGTGTGTTGCCCCACAGGCCAAGGGATTAGAATGAATGTTTAAGCAAAAAGTTGTTTTCTTTTTGATGAATTCAAAGAGATGTGGGAGATGCTGTGATAGTTACTAAAATGGCTAATCTGCATTAATCTGCTAATCTGCATTAAAATGCATCAAATTCAAAGTGTTAAAATCATTCTCCTTGACTGGGATTTGAACCTGGATCCCTTAATTTTGGAATCAAGGGAGAGAACATTAGGTAGACGGGATAAGGGGATGAAAAGGGGAGGCGCAATGGATGGAATGATGAGAGGCAGAATGTATGTGGAATTGAAGATCTGTTGATTGTAGTGTCTAATGCCAGATTTGTGTCCATCCAAATCCAATCTTTCACATAAGAGTAACCAAATGAAAAACAAAATAGTCTCTTTAAGAAGGAGATGTGATAAGTGAATGATTCTTAAAGTGAGCATTCCTCAACAAATTATATTTACGTATGAGTAATAATGAAACAATTACATTGATTTATAAAATATGATATGCAATCTGTGTTTTTGGTGTAATAGGAAGAAAGCTCCAATATAAGTAGTATTTGAGTCAGTTAGGTGACCATTGATTGGGGTGAGTGGAATTGAATATGTAGTTCTTTACAACATGGAAATGTCAAACCATAGATTGATAAATTGTGATCAAGTCAGACCATGTGATGATGTAGATTTACAGATTTTTTCATCAATAAAACCACAAGCAAATAACTCATTTGTTTTCACTGTTGTTTAAGCATTGGGAATATTACAGCACATACACATTAACTTACCAATAGCTAATAAGGCATCCTTCAAGGAACCAGAAATTTCGTCTTCTATCGATTGCTCAATGGTTTTCCCAGCAATTTCAGCATATTCCTTAAAGAGAAGTCTCAACTGTCTCGGATTTTGATGACCCAAGATTGAATTGAACATTGATTCATCAGTTCCCATCATACCTTCACCTGGAAAAAAGGAGACGAAATATTTAGTAGAGTAAATTGACAAAAGTTGATTCCATTAAAAGAGATGCAAGCAATTTATATTTCATATTTTTTCAGCAGTTGATATTTTTTATCAATGACATTAAATTTTCAAGTAAACAAAGTGATTCCATTGGCGAATAAATAGGAGTTTTCAAAGCGGTTTATCAGTCATGGGTTTATGGTCAATAATTTCATAAAATTTAATGAGCAATCCATACAAATTTACTCTATCTTCCTTCCAAAATTATTTAAAATGCAAAAAAAGATTATTCGCATAATAACTAATTCTAATAATAGAGCTCCCAGTAAAGCTATTTTTGAAAAACTAGAAATCTTACCTCTTCCTTGTCTATACATTCTTGAAACAGTGTCTCTTATTAACAAAAATCAGAACATGTTAATTAAAAACTGTGACCTTCATAGTCATAATACGAGAAGCCAAAATGCATTCCATGTAAGTCAGCACAGAGTAAATAAAACGATTAAAGGGATAGATCATCAGGGAATACTTATGTACAATAAATTGCCTGCTTATATTAAAAATATCAAAAGTTCCTTTAAATTCAAGTGTGCCGTGAAAAAACTACTTTCATGTAAATTATTTTATAGTGTAGATGATTTTCTAATGCATACCATTTCAAATGTATAACTGAAATGTGTTAATCCCAACAAATTGTTAATTGTATGTATTTGTACTTTTCATATTGTTTTGATTTTGCATAATGTTTTTTTTACTGAAATGAAGTGTAAAACATGTATTTACAAAGCCATGCATAATTCTATGCTTATGGTGAATGAATAAATTACAATTACAATTACAAGCAAGGTTATTGAAAATGTTTCAATACATAATGATTGACAGAAAAAAAACTATGTGACAAGAGTTGGTCTTGCATTAAAGCAATATAAAAATAAGAAAGATTTTATCATAAAAACACATGAACAAAGAATAACACAATACCAAAACATTGATGTACTAAACATTATTAATATCAGTGGGTGGATTTTGTTTGTTAAAGTAGGCTCTCTGTTCAATACAAAGCTGGCTTTTTTAAAGAAATAAACATATATATTTATGAACTATTCAGCGTTTAATCATAACTTTTTGAGGTGGAAACTTTTCAACATCATTTTACAATTGTATAAAAACACAACATTCAACACTGTGGAATCATAATTTATCGATTGAATCATACTCTGTACAAATGCACTCAGGAAAGGAGGGAGGTAGACATTAGTATCAGACTGTATGAATGCATCAAACTTTCTCTTACATTAATTACTGCGTGATATCTTTTTATTCAAATGAACTTTCTCATCCTTATTTTTAACTTGATAACCACACAATTACAACAAGTACAAAGCAGCTGCGATGGCTCTCCCAACAATGAAAGCAAATGAAATTAACCAAAATAAAATAAAAAGAGTGGTCGCAAGTGAACAATTTCTAGATTCCCCTCAACATGATAGGGGGGGGGGGAGGGGGGTAATCATTTACTTCTTCCAAGTTTTTAAACCTAGCTGCCACACTACCCTTCCCATTTTATGTTCTTCTTCTGACAAAGCAGGAGGAAATTGAGCAAATACTCTGTATTATGACTTGCATGTGTCCATGTTTTTTTAACTGTATTTTCATACTCATCCATCAGTCGATAAAAAATATTTTTCGCCAAACTCCCTTAAGTGTGGATCTTGAGCATAGATGATGCACTTGTACCAAGAGAAATTTCAATTTTTACATGACCACACATACATGACCAAGGTGTTTTTAGTTTGTGAGTTAGAGAGAGAAAATACCTAAAACAGGTTACAATAACATTTATGGTTGGCATCTTTTGCAAGGTTTAACGTATTTGTCAGCCAAGCTCTAATTAATACATGAACTTAACGAGATCTAGATAATATTGGGTATAAAAACATGAGGTCCTGATGCCTAGCTTGGTGCCTTTGGTCTACATCTGGATTTGGGTTACTTCCCACTATTGAACTTTCTCCGTCTCTTGTTGTCATATGATCCTCCGCCTGCCTCTTTTCTACAGAAAGCATGTGCTGTCATGGAACTGGAAAATGAAGTTATTCATTTAATCTCTGTATTTCGTTTATGTTAAGGGCTCAATTAATTCCTCCCTCATGCTACATCTCAAGGAAACCTAGTGCTGTGATCTCTAAAGAAAAAATGACACCATATCAGTATTAAGTAGCATAATGTATGCATTTCCTTGAAATTATTAGTTGAAAATGTTGTTTATACCTACAGAGATACAATTAATTTAATTTTTTAAATCATTTCAAGAAATAAAAAAAGGTATAAAGCATGGTAAGAGGGGATTGCTGGGAGAAATTCTAAGGAGACAAAAAACAATGAATACAACACACTGTGATAGAAGTGAGAATGTCAGACAAGTGAGGAAGGGGCAGGAATAGGATACGGATGTTAGATGGAATGAAGGGAGGAAGGAAGTACACAGAGATGAAGAGGGGCCTACTGTAATGTCAGATAGTGTTTTCGACGAGGCTATGAAATGCACGGGTATTAGGTTTGTGTCCATCCAAAACTAGTTCTGATCAATGGGATTCGTACCTTTATCATTTTGAATTCCAAACATTTAGGTGTCAATTACTCTTTCTTAGTTTAATGAAGTTCTAAGGGTGATAACTATAGTAAAAAAAACTAGGAGAGAGGGTTGGTGATATACCACATAAGTCTAGACATATTACAAAAAGTCTCTCTTGACATTAGAATATGTTATTTATGATGGATTGCTTACACCATTAAACTAGCCCCGAGATATTCATTCATTTGGATGATGAAAATTCCCTCACTGCAGTCACCACACCCCCAAGGGCTACCATCATGAGTGAGACTGCCTGTATCTAGCCCTGGTATCTGGGTTTATAGTCATGATAACTTCATGAATTCCTAGATAAACCCAAAATCTGTGTGCATTCAGCTTGAGAATATTTTAATTCAATATTCAACTGTCAAAATACATCCATGGAATATCAATTATTGACATAGTACACCAATTTAGAGTTTTAGACACCCTGCTATAACTAACACTAGCCGTTAGGGTGGTCGAACTGAGTTGAGAGACTTCCTTTGTCAAGCTGTATTGGGTTTACTATGTGACTAGACGTTGTGAATAAACAGTAGTCATTTGCAGTAAGATAAGACAAGTGTTAGGCCAAGGAAAGAGTATTTAATATTTGAGGATGACCCCCTGAGAAGTATCTACAATGAATCAGACATGAACAACAGCCAAAGTGAAGCAGATGACCTTGTAGAAAGGGAAAAAACAGGTTAACAACTATGATCTACACCAAAATAAGATTCAATTAAGACCCAGAAATGAGAACCTTAGGGTGGAACAGGACATTTTCATCGAAATACAAAAGACTGTCAATGGATCAGCCGACAACAGGGCATCTAGGGGACCATGGATTGAGACTACACAAAGAGACTGTCAGGCTAAAGTTCTAGTGGAACCTAAAGCATTGATGGGGCAGATAAAGAGGGGATGAACTAATGAATGTAAAATTAAATGTGTGCATGGTAAAGTGAATGCATCAAATATAAGAATGTATATAAAAGTATGTATGGAATAAACATGGACAATGGTTGAGTAATTCATGGTGTAAATAGGAGTAAAATAGACGGATGTGTGCCTGGACAGTGGTTGGGTCATAGGGGTAAAACAGACATGTGTGCCTGAATAAAATAAGCAGTGAAAAGGTCAAGCAATAGGGTGAGTAATTGTGATTGACAGCTGTATTACACGTAAAGGTGTATATGCAGTGTTTCAGTGTATTTTTCTATATTCGATTTGGGATTGACTGCTATATTTCATTGAATAATGTATTCTGACAATGAAATATGGCATCAATATATTGACAATGTTCCAATGTCACATGTCTACCTGACAGAACAATGTAATTAATAAATAAATTTGATTTTTACAATTGTATACTTTGAATTATATGAATTTACTCATGGAGGACAAATATATTATATTGCTACAATAATGCAAATAATTATCGAACATGTTTATTATGAACACTTGTTGGATAATTGTTGCAAAACAATCATCATGTAAATAATTATGCAACATACCTATTACAATAAACTAGGAACATAATTATTTACATCAATGTGTCATATTGTATCATTATTACAAATCATTTTATGACATGGCGGTGTGCATTGTTGTCAATATGCTGTGATAACTGTATATCTTCTGTTACTGAGATATACCCCGAACAGAGGAAATTAACGAAGTATACTAAGCCATAGTATTGGACACCCTGCTCTAGCTAACACTAGTCGCTAGAGTAAACGATCTAATGATCTAGGATAAGGAAGCTCTGGTGTCTGCCTGTAATGGTATTCCCATTTGATTTGTTTTTAAATTAACTCCTCTATGCCAATCTCAAATATATGTTGTGGCATTACTCACTTGAGGCACATAAATATTGAACATAATAATTATTGCTATGATTATGATCAACTCTACATTTTATCATAGACTGTGAGTTTATTCATTCATGTAGAGCACTCATGTAGGAATATTTCCTTTTTCAAGGTGGTGGATATAAATCATTCCAATGACCTCCAAGATGTATGTAGCTTTCGAATAAGTTGATGAATAACTTCCTTTCATTTTCAGACCAAATTCCAAATCATATTTCGTGAATAGAGAGAGATTCAATTACTTCGGCCAGGTGGGAGTATGCTGACACACAATTAATTCAAACTTGAAAGTAGGCATTTCATTTTTCCTCTGCATAATAATTACGTACAAAACTTTTCGCATAAGTTTTTCAATATGCTTACCTGCATTGTAAAGAATTTCAGCATCCCTCTTTGCTTTATTTTCATCCAGAGGTCCCCACTCTGTTCTTGCCTCCTAAATGTAAGAAAATAAATAACTCCTTTCAGTTTTTGGAAAAAATGTAAAACATGATGATTACGTGATCATAAAAGAAAGTAAAAAAAAATTACACCATGATAAAAAAACCAAATGATTATGGAATATGCATAAAATTATTTATAACAAAAAAATGGTCGCATGACCTAAGCATAATTAATTATTTCTTTGATAACAACTATGCTTTTTAACATTCTACTTACTAAAATTTGCAAAATGGTTGCAACACAAATATTTATTTTTTTAAGTGAATGCTATTTAAAATAATTGTCAACAGAAGAAAAAGAGCACTTCTTTGTTAACATAATGAATCAATTTTTAATTCTTCATAGCATGTCTGATAAATTTTAAAGAAGATTACATATTTTACTTATGTATTAAATTGATTTTTCAAATTTGGGCGTGGTGGAGAATTATTCAGGAAATAAGTTGGATGTAGAGAATGACAAATGCTGAGGTGAGGTGAAAAGAGGAAGTTTCTCAATGGGGGATAATCCGAAGAAGGCAGAGGAAGTGGATGGCCAAAATATTGAAAGATAATAATGGGGTGTTGATAAGGACATGGCAGAAGGGAGAGTTGGGTATGTACCAGGAAGAGAGTACAGGAAGGCCTCTGAGATAGCATGAAAGAAAGGCAGGCAGAAGTTGTGAAACAATGAAAAAAGAGATATTGTAGAGAAAAAGAAAGAGGAAACAGTCATGATACCCAGAAGTATAGATAGTCGTTAAATATTACCCAAAACCTATCTATAAAATAAATAGAATACCTTGAATGAATAGTTAAAACTGGTACTCAACATTTCCCCAATAAAATCGCATATTTTCTTAGGTTTCCACTTTAGTTTTTCTTTCATATTTTTCAATCGCTATTTTATTTTGGAAAATTAAATATACGAATTTCAAACATATTATTGTGCACTTGAAAAAATCAAATTTCCGCTTTGAGAGAGAGAGAGCGCGGCTTCAAAAAAATTGGTAAGGCATTTACGCCAAGTTTAAGAGACTTTTAAAAAAATTGAAACAAATGAGTGCGTTAACACGATCGAAATAACTAATAAATTATATATATATATATATATATATATATATATATATATATATATATATATATATATATATATATATATATATATATATATATATATATAGCGATCCATTGCGCCAGGATGTTTAGGCTGTACGCGTGTCGTACACAATTCGATGGAAGTCTACTCTATCAACCATTAGCCACGCATATAAGAGAAGTTAACTTTTTTTTCGAAACTTCGTAAGTATTTCCTTTCATCAGACTTCATACATCCATATCAAAATCAATATACTCCATTCGATTTGCGTTAATAGATGAGAGGCGGAGTGTTCTTTTTTGGAAAATCTAACTTTTGGTACCACTCGCTTAAAATAACTGCAAAAAATGTCATTCCTTGAGATATTTAACTTCTCGCTTTTCCCATACGATCATAACAAGGGGATGACAATATGGGCAGAACATTTCTTTATTCATATTTGTGGTATGACTAGTGTTGAAACTGACACTAGGCAATGTTTTTAAATATTGCGATACATTTTCAGATGACTAAAAGAATGTTTCATTAGGTTATTCAATAAATACGAACGTAAATGAATCTCTTGCCCCTATCGTCGTAGTTTTCTCTTCTAGCAACGATGTCCTGGCAATTAAAGGGATATATCATTCACCTTCTTAATCACGGAAAAGATTTTCCGTTACCTAAAGTTCGAGAATGTCTCCCATTATGCATGCCAAGCGTATATATACCTTAGTTACCATCAACTTTCATATTTATAAACCTTGAAACCAAACATTTGGTTACCAGGTAAATTTAATGGATAAACATCCTCGGTAACACATAATGAGTTCGAATACCCCTCCCTAAAAATGGCCAATAGAAATATTCGGATCGTTGATAGTAATTAATTTGTCGTCTCCACGAAATACCAATCGCACTCACGCGGAAGGACACGTCGTTAAAAACTAATCGAAGCGTAGTCTGAAGATTTCATAACTCGCGTTTCCATTGAAAGCCATTTCTTTTCAGAACCACAACGGTTTCAAATGTTATTACAGGAAGTAAAAATACGCAATATCCCAGTGGACGTAAAACTTCTAACTTGGATAGTAATAATTCCTGTAGATTCGCAATAATACTTCGTCCTAATTCAATGTTTTCCTCATAGAAAAAAACAAATGAAGTTTTTTCTGACTTTCCCATAATACCGTGCAAAACACAACGGTAAACAAAACCCAGCAACCGCTCTCGTACACCGCATCAATGGCTCCTTTGGGGATGACATAGTTCTTTAGCGATGGCGTCGGAAGAACCTTGTCGTCTAAAGTCAAGGGTGTTTCAGATGGAAAACTTGAAAAACAACACCTTCAAACATTGAACCACTAACAGTGATGGGTTTTTTCGATGCATCAATTTTTTTTTCTTGAAGGGAATACCCTTAAGGGACCGCCGCATGGAAATGGCGTGCTAGGCGAGTGTTCCCTTTAAAACCCACACACCCCGGGGATCATTCCTCCCCTCACACACCAGATCCTTCTTTCATCATCTCTCTTCTTCGGTTTACCATATGAGGACACCGAAAATAGAATCGACGGCTGCAAACGCCCCCGGAACCCTGAGAAAAACCCCTCCTCCTCCTCCTTTCCCCCTCCCCCCGTCCATTTCACCTCCTGGCCCCCTACGCCCGTGTTTTCGGGGGAAGACGCGCGCGGATCAAAGCTGTGCTGATTGAAGCGACGCCACAGTCATCTTCGGCCTACCCCCACCAGGAGCCTATATACACACCCTCCGCGATCGGGATTTACGGGTGCGTGCGTGTGTGTGTGTGTGTGTGTGTGTGAGCGGTGGAGCGGCAAAGTTCCCACATGCCCTCCCGAGACGAAAGTACGAGGGTACGACAGAAATGGGGTCGCATTCACTTTTCTTTCACGCACAGGGAAAGCTGGAGAGAGTAATGGCGCCTTCCTGCCGAATGCACCGCGCGCCAACGCGTAAACCTTAAGGGAGTGTATTTTCTCTCTTATTCTAACTGCTATTAGAAATATCGCTTGTGCATCATCATCTTCGACGAATAGTATCGACCATTAAACCCTTCGTCCAAGAATAATTAAGCGAGATTAATTATCGTTATCCAAATTTCCCGCCAAAAGCCGACGTGGTCGAGGCTGTATTACTGATGGAGAGCAATTTTTGTTTGATAACGCCCTCAGTATGTTGGTTTTTAAGAATATTTCGTAAGTTGTTGAAATAATCCATTTATTTTGATGTTTCCGTACGTTGAGAACATGGAATGATAACTATGGAATATGCGCCTGTAAATGACCACGTTATTTTCCCTTAGGAAATCGATACGACACACACACACACACATATATATATATACACACACACAATTATTACTAATGTACACACAGGTGCGTGTGTAGTATATTTGATGATTTACTTATTTACTTTGGGGAAAATAGCTAAGTATCACAAGGCGTATATTCAATAGGTCTAATTCTATGTTATATATATATATATATATATATATATATATATATATATATATATATATATATAGATGATTTCTTCAAAATAACACGGAAGTGTTGAATAAAAAACTTAGACAGTAACACACAGCACGAGAACACATAAAAAGAACACTCACAATAATATCTTGATAATTTCGACGGACTCGAACTCCGTCTTCTTCGGAAGATAAGATATGACTCATATATACATAAATATGTGCATATATATACATAATAACTCATCCATATATGCGTGTTACCTACAATTACAATACATATGACTATATTTACTAATGTAGCATGGCGAAAATAACGTGAGCTTTACTAGGCGCGCATTCTTCTCAGTTTCACTCGTTCACAGTTCCCATTCCATATTATATCTACACATACATACATAAAAATATATACATATATATGTATATATTCACATTAAAACACGAAATCCACGGTTAGCGAATCCGCCCGGCAAGTGGAAAGATCCAGTGTTCAAGTCCCGGTTAAGGAAATATTTTAATGCTCGTGATTCTGCCTGTTTCCGCTTTCCCCACCTCTCCTGTGTTCGTCCTTTATGTGTGTTCCTATCCCCTTTCCTTATATCCATTTTCATATGACTGAATATACACACATCTATGTATTTTCATATATATTAGATATTTATCATATATGTATACAGTTATTGCATTCAAGTTTTTTCATTCGAACAATTTCATTCTATGTCCTCAGGATTTGCCAAATCTTCTGGTTCTACCGTCTTATCCTCTTCCTCACTCCCGTGTAATACTTTTTTTCTCAGTTGATCTTCAACTCTATCCTAAAAAATCCATCCTCCTCCAGCGCCAGGCCCCGTAGGCCACCCAACTCTCCTCAGAGTCCGTTTTTTTCCAACGAATGTGGCCTCGCAAACAACATGACCTGGAGTATATCCAGGCAGACCGGAATTCGAACCAGGATCTACAGATTCCAATCCAAAGTGTCCCGGTCGAGTCGTCCTCTCACGCCTGCGCCCTCACGGTCGATGCAAAAGACCGCCGGGGGTTTTAAAAAAAGGACATCGAACTCAGAAATCGGAGGTATCCGGGTTCGAATCCCATGTCTCGGAGGAGGATTTCTTATACTATGTGATATCCTCAAAGTCGTGGACAACTCTTCAAATTGAGGTTTGATGTGGTGAGTAGATCTTGGAATTGCGTGCAATTTTATTCAACCGGTCCTGTTGCAAATCTTGCTTGGGTTGATCAATCTTGGGAGACTCTCGGGTTGGGGAAAAAGTGAAGAGGTTCTCGTAAACCATCTCGTTCCCTCCTGTTGGAAAGTCGACGTTCTAGATATAACCCACCCACCGCCCCTCGAGGACGATTCGTTATCCAAGTCGAAAACATTGCGCGACCTACATACGTACTACACTCGCTCGTGGAACGGAAGACACTTTCAAAAACCCCCCTTTCCTTTACCTCTTCCGTAGGGTTGAGAGGTGATTCGACCCAGTTGCCACGCTGTCTCTCCGGGGTCTACTATCTGCAACTCTCCCCGGGGAGGATGGGAGCAAGAGAGAGAGAGAAAAGAGATTGATTCTTGAGCAAACACGTTCGCTACATCGAATTCCGACGAAGCGTGACTCACTGCTCTCGTGAGTCGTGACGTTCCCTTCGTAGGTTACCCGAACGCCCCAACTCACACACAGACACAAACTGACTGAGTTCATCTTCTCCCCGTGCAGGTGCAAAGGCAAAGAGGTCAATCATGCACGTCTAGTAGCGCGACCACGAATCACATTTTTTATATCAGATCATTATCATTCCTATTCGTCGTGGATTTCGATTTTGCGTCTTTAAGACGGTATGAAAGAAGTTTTATCAGGAGATTCCCCTAAGATTGGTTTAAACAAAAATATAAACTCTGATATGGAGCGTAGCTATGTACGGCGCGGAAACGTGGTCACTGAAGCAGGAGGATAGACGTAGATTGGAGGCTTTTGAAATGTGGGTGTGGAGAAGAATGGAGAAGGTGAAATGGACCGAAAGGAAAACAAATGAGGAAGTACTGGAGATGGTGGGTGAGGAGAGGGGTTTGTTGAGAGAAATCCTATGGAGGCAGGAAAAATGGATGAAAGGCGTATTGAGCGGTAGTGGAATGTTGAAGAAGGTAATAGAGGGGAGAATGTTGGGCAAGCGAGGAAAGGGCAGGAACAGGATAGGGATGTTGGACGAAATGAAGGGAGGAAAGAAGTACACCGAGGTGAAGAGGGACCTGATATAGATTAGGTTGCTGGATTGGGTTTTGTTTGGAGTTACAAAATATTTATTTGATAGTTGTGTCCATCCAAAAACCTACCTTAACCGGTAGATTACCTAATAATAATAATACACTATTAAGAGTCCGCCAAGTGCATCAGAATTGTTGGTCAGTTGCATCAATTTCGGTCCGGTTTTTTATGTCTAGCTGGACTGAAGTTTTTATCGTTAGTTATACAAAAAACAGTTTCATATTATAAGGTAATCTACCGGTTAAGGTTGGTTTTTGGATGGACACAACTATCAAATAAATATTTTGTAACTCCTAACAAAACCCAATCCAATACATCAGGTCCCTTTTCATCTCTGTGTACTTCCTTCCTCCCGTCCAACATCCCTATCCTGTTCCTGCCCTTTCCTCGCTTGCCTAACATTCTGCCCTCTATTACCTTCTTCAACATCCCACTGCCACTCAAAACGCCTTTCATCCATTTTTCCTATTACAATGCAACAATTTCATAGTTTAAAAAAATCCATTTTAATGCCTTGACTGGGATTCGAACCCGGATCTCTCTCGATGTCCGATCGAGTTCTTCTAGCCAGTAAATCTACCGAGGCGTTTTACTATACTCCGAGATTTTCGGGGGCTTTAAAAGAAACAAGATGTCGTGACGAAATGCCGCACATACAGTGTCACAGATATTCGGAGTCGTGCGCGACGTGCGACAGAGTGCACGAGGTTAAAACCAACTTTAAACAATGAGGGATTTTTTATCTTTGACAAATTCCACAAAACTGCGAGAGATGTCGCGACAGTAACTTTTAACGAAGTCATCCGCTAATATGTGCATTACAATTTAACAATTTCACAGTGTAACATCTTGTTCCTTTTAAGCCCCTAAAATTTCGTAGTGTGAGAGCCTCGGTAGCTTAATTTGCTAAAGGACTCTGCCGGACATCGAGGGATCCGGGTTCGAATCCCGGTCAAGGCGAATGATTTTTTTACATTCTGAAATTTGTGCATTGTAATGCGCATGCAGCGGATGACTGTGACAAAAAGTTACTGTCGCGGCATCTCCCGCAGTTTCTTGGAAGTAACATACTAGTTCCAAAAGCGCAAACCGACAGGTATCGTAAGAAAGTGATCTTTTACTTGGATGCTAAGAGTTGCTACGGTTGCCATGTTGGACGAGTGAATAATTGGCATTCAATTTTTTTCAGCGTACATTTCGATCACTCCCGGGTTAACGACCGGTTACATTTTGACGATAAATTATTAAAACAGAGAAGAACCTCTTCAGATTCAACAAACACACGAACAATTTATATGGCTAACCGTAGAAAATATGTGTTAAGCTTCTTCCTTCAAATCTTATACCTAATGATGTACCTGCTGGTTACCATAGCCCATGCAAAATAGGTTATTTCTCAAATAATAAAAAAATGGAGTCACTGAAGTAATGCTTTTCAAAATGCCAAGCAATAGGAAATGGTTTACCCATACATCGTGTTAGGGGGAACTCTCTTGAACTTGTGAAAACTAACCTCTTTAATATTAGGATCAGCTACAGAAATAGCTTAATGTCTTTTTTATGGTATTTTTCCAGCCCAGAAGAATATGAACACATGGCATTGTTCTTCCAATTTTCATGACGCAATGCCTTCCCGGTCAGCCTCTCAACATTCATAGAATCTCACTCCCTTCCAAGTCGAATTTTGAAACGATTTTGACCGAATGACCTCAGTTAGGACCGGACGAATAAATTTCGTCCTTTCCGCCCGTCCCCGTCTGTCCAAGATGACGGTGAGTGACGGCGAAACGGAAGAGTAGCAGCAGCAGGCGTGATGCGGAAGTAGATCGATTTTCAATGTCCTCCATTCTGTGCCGTAGCCAGGGTTTTTTTCAAGGGGGGGGGCAGGAGAGGGTACAAATCAAAAGCCATGAATCGCTATCGCTATCGAATCCTAACATCAACAGAAAAGCTGGAACTCTACCCCATTAAAATACGCGCATTCCTTACTGAAACCAAACAATAATTAATTGAAATAATGACTTAGTGGACCCATAGTATTGAAATAGTTAAAGGAAAGGAAGCAATAGTTAAAGGAAAAGGAAAAGAATTGCTCTGAAACATCGTTTTCATAAAATAGTTATAATATAACAGAAAATTAAATTCAATACAAATGAAATGGCAGTAACAATCAGTGATATTAAACGAAATGGTATTTTTTTCACATTTCTCGATCACATTTTAAATTTTCTAAATATTTTTCGAGTAAAACCACAAGAAAAAAGTTTCTGCGCATATTACATGTTTAGAAACTCATTTTTTATTCAAAAGTCAGCTAAAAATGAAATTAAATGGCTGGTCGATAACGATGAACTTTTACACAAAGGTAATTATTTCAAAAATTTCGACTGAAATTCACATTCTCCAACGCTTCCTACAGCTACAGACTATTAAATCTACAGGAGAATGAATTCATACACACAAAAGCATGCATAGAAGTGCATCATTCGTTGCATTTCATTTGAGATTACTAAAAAGTCAATCGTGTCGGTGTAAAATCCTATATATTCTACAAAACAATATTTAGGCAGTAAAATTAAATCCTCAATTTACCGCACGTACTAAACTACATATATGTATAACCATTCATCCTTTCTAAAAGTGCGAATGGATCTTTTGTAATATCGACACTTCTCCTCCTTATCATTGATTGCCAAGCTCATTTCTTTCCCTTGCTTATAAAGTCTAGAAATGTATGGAACGCCTTCACTCGGCAGGAGCCGAACAACATGTTCCTTATCTGGAAGTTCTCTTTTTCATTGAACCAAGCCCACGAAACGCAATGGATATCCCGTAAAACATTTGAGATACGAAAATTAAACAATTAAAATAAAGTAAACAACAAATATTTACTAAAACAATGTCAAGGTAACGATACGTAAGTAAACAACAGTTGGGATACGAAAATATACAAAAAACGACAAATGTTTACCATAACACAGCCGCGGAAATAAACGGCGTCCGTTTATCTGAACAAGACCTCGGAAGAGGAATAGAAAAGAGGAGAGCAGGGTGTATGGCAGGGGCTGTGATGGCTGTAGAAAGGGTGAGCTCATTACAGTGTAGGACTGTCATGCAATAACAGAATGCCTAGTTTCCATGGTTGATAATCAGTTGATATTTTTTATCACACGTTATCTGGGGTTTTACCCGGTCTTTCGACTTCTTCCCATGAGTTTGACGGCCCAGCAAAAATGAACTTCCTGCTTTCCACGCATAATGACAGTGGAAAAGAAAGGTCTCTTCGATTTGGTAAGTGGGAACTCTTTTGCATATTTAAAATCCTTAAATATGACGCCATGTTCTCCGTCATTGTGGTAGATATTTTTCATGGGTGGACTATTTAATTCCTGTCCCTTCCTTGTTTGCCAAAAGTCCTCGCCTCTATATATTTCACAGTCTTCAAACATCCCATTGGCCAATACAAATGCTACGCATCCATATATTTCCTGCCTCATTTGCATTTCTCTCAATTTTCAAAACAATAAATAAACTTTTACTGCGAGCAGTACACAACTACGTCAACAATGACAAGACGACATGTTAAAGGCGTGGAAAATAACACACGCGGAAACGTCGATCAAGCATTGTAACTTGAAAGTATAGATATACATATTATTAATTTAAGTATGAAATTATATAAATAGTAAGCATTAATTAAGTATGAAATTAATGAAAGTATATAAATTTAATATTATTAATTTCGCGAGACATAATTTGAGTTTATGTATTTTTCATAAATAATGTAACAATAATATTTGTATATAACTATCCTGCGCCAATCATTTATGCAAAGGAAAACGACAAAGATGAAAGGGTGAAAAAGAAAGATACGACGGAAATGAATGTTTACGCGAAGGCATGTTTAACGTACATGATTATTGTGAAAATTTACATATATATCAAATGATAGATTGTTTTTCAAATTTCCATTTATATTATTTTTAAAATTACATCAATTCAGAGTTTTCTTGTTTTTTTTCCTTTGTAAGAGCAACTGTGGATGTTATAATGAATTTTTTTAACGTCTTTCCATTGACTTTATAATACTTCAGTTTTATTTCAATTTTGAATTTCATGTAAAATGCATTGTTCTTGCAAGATTCAAATTTTTAACCGCCCTACCACAGGGTAGACTTGAGACTGATTCTGTTGATAATAAATATAAATAATAATAATTAAATCGATGGTGCGATTGTAATCCCAAAAGTACAACAAAGAATGTCCCATGAATTTCTAATTACGATATCCATAAAATTTTTTTCCAATCATCCAACCAACAATGCATGTATGCACATAATCCATGGCTTTTGCAGCAGTCATTTGTTTATTCACGGGAAAAGTTGAAGACTTTGGAGCGTCAGACCACGTGATCGCGGGCTCACGTGGTCCGTGATTGAGAAGAAAGAGTCTTGCGTTGAATTCCCCACCTTCCGAAATCGGTAATAGATGTCCTTCGCATTTAAAATTAGGTTTAAAAGTAGTTAAATGAATTTTCAATTCTACGCATTCGACTAGAATTGAGGTTTTATTTGCCCAATGTTATTTAATTCTTTTCGTAACTTGTGGCTATAAAAACCCACTCTCATCCTTACTCTATGTCCGCTTACCCATTACGTCCTCCCTCCTTATGTACATCACGGCCTTATCAACACACCCCTATATCAATATTTCCCCCCTCCGCTTTTTCTGCCTCATTCGGATTTCCCCAAGAGTAACTTCTTCTCCTCGCCACATTCAAAACTTCACCTCATGCCTTGCCTTCTCGTTGCCAAATCTTATTTCTTCAATTCTCCTTCGCCACATCCGAAACCCAATAAGATTCCAATCTACACTCATATCCTCTTACCTCAAAAGACCAGAGCCTCGCACAATCTTTACAAATATTTTCTCCACGTCTTCACCCATTATACCAATCTTAGATTCACTTCTTCTTTTGCAAATTCCTCTTTCGCTAATGAAGTTCTCCTCCCAATTTCCCCATTATGAAACCACCCCACTCCCCCTCGTCTCCTCTAAAAAACTACCCAAATTCATTCTTTACCTTCATATTCATCCACCTGATCTATGGTTTATTCCATCTCACTTTAAATTTCATTGAAAAAATAAAATGATGATGTTGTGTCGTTATGAACGGCATCATGACAAAAGTTCTCGCTGGACACAAGCTGGAAATACAGTATTATGGGCGAGGGGGTGGAGATGGTCGGGGGTTTGAAATGGTGTCTGCTTACGTTCACGATGACGGTGAGCAGTCTCCGGAAGTGACCCGACACCTCCCCTTTCAGATCTTCCTCCAAGGTGGTCTCGTACTCTGGGAAGATAGGGAAAGAGAAAAAAGAGGTCATAATTAGAGAGCTTCAATATTGTTTCAATGGGTGACATTAATATAATACATCATACAATGCATATTAAATACGAATATATATATATATGTCTATATATTTATATGCATATATATATAAATGCATAAAAATGTAAATGGAATTAGCTCTAGTAGACAAAGATAAAAACACAGAAAAACAAAAAAAAGAGAAACTCACTAGGTATCGAATTTTCGTTGGTCTAACCACCTTTCTCAAGAGAGGATGGAATACACACACACCAAGATATATATACATACATACATACATACACACACACACACATATATATATATATATAGATGATTTCTTCGAAGTAACACGGAAGTGTTGAATAAAAAACTTAGACAGTAACACACAGCACGAGAACACATAAAAAGAACACTCACAATAATATCTTGATAATTTCGACAGACTCGAGCTCCGTCTTCTTCGGAAGATAAGATATGACTCATATATATACTATATATATATACATCATTTAAACACAGAAATAGGTATAAGGAAAGGCGATAGAAAAACACATAAAATTATTACATTTGACCAATGTGGCTCATCTCTTCTTCTGGCTATGCGTGCCACGAAACGTACTGTTCCTATTCTCTATGATACTATATGCTTTCTAACCAACTGTCCCCTCTTCTTGTGTGTATTGTCTATTTCTCCTTTGGTGGGTGGAACAGCTCCCTAAAGCCTTCCTTTGGCAAATGATTCGGAGCACTTGGGCGTTTTAAAACATCGCAGATCTAAGTATAAATTAGGTTTCCTTAGTGGCGTAATTGGTAGCGCATCCGCCCGACAAGTGGAAGGTCCGGTGTTCAAATCCCGGTTAAGGAAAATATATAACATATATATACGTGCGTTCGTGATTTTTTCGGGTACCAGATCTTCCTGGGAAAACATAACCGACACAGGGAAAGGAACTGGTCCCCCTACCCTGATGTGTGAATATTCACACGCCGTAGTAATGTGCGAACTCTAGCATCACCTACCCAACCGATCTTTGGGTTAAATACTGTGTTTTTGGTTAGAAAAAAATATTTATGTATATATATATATAATTATTATGCGCCCACACTACTTGAGTAGATCAGATCATAGAGATAAAATAAAGGAGTTAGATTCCAGTACAGATACAAACACTGGTTCTTTCCTCGGACAATAAGAAATCATAGTAATAGGAAACCAAAGTCATTATAGAAATATTAAAGACATTTAATTTACAAGTCAGGGCAAGATCAAACGTTGCGTAGATATAAGGAATATTCGCAGTGGCATGTGTATGCTAGTTGATAGTGTGCGAGTTGTAAAGGTTTTTTGCATGAATATGCACGATCTGTGTGTGCGTGTAGGTTGGCATGAATTTGTGGGCATTGGATGCGGTGCATTTCTTAATTGCGGATGGTGATCTAACAGCCTATAGCCACCGCACGCCCATGCGACGGATTTCGGGGTACTATGCAGACGTAGAGAATAAAAAAAATGAAAAAATGGAATGAAAAAAGTAATAATGAAGAGATAATGAAAAAAGTGGCACGATATTAAGGTTGTAGTGTCCCCATTCCACGCAAACAGCAGGTTCAGGAACAAATTTCTGGAATCCGACACAGTCATTGTGTAAATCGGCCGGTAGTGGGGGATTTCGTGCACCGGAACAGCTCCGCTTATCTTAGGCAGGGGGCTAAGGCCTTCCTTCCACCGGAAAGCCACTGCCGAAAAAAAACCCTATGACGTAAGAACTTCCAATAATTATTTTGTCGAAAATTTTCAGTCATTCCGATGACCATACATTTCATCCATCGAATGACTCGACGGGCGTTATGATAATCTGAACACTGAAGAAGAATTCTTGAAACAAATACAGTAAACGGCCAATTTCGCGCGGTAAGAAAAAATGAAAATAAAAAAAAACAATTAAAAACGACCCCTTTTCACACAAGATGATTTATTTTCGCAATTCTTCCAGGCAATCTAGAGAAATTTCAACGTGACTGATGTCCAATGGCGGCCATTTTCGGCTTGAATCGACTTCGGCGGTTTATGTCCAATAAAAATTCTGGTTCAGAAAACCTGTCCTAAAAACTACTTGGATATAAATGCCATCGCAGCAAATACGCAGAATATCCCGCGAGATCGTGAGGCGGGGGATGTTGTGGCACCAGACATGATTGCGGAAATATTAGTCCATACATGGATTTGAATAAGATGGCTTATATATGCAAACAAGGTCGTATACGTATACACGTGCATTCCCACTATAACAATGTGCCCGGATAGCTCAGTCGGTAGAGCATTAGGCTTTTAACCTAAGGGTCCAGGGTTCAAGTCCCTGTTCGGGCGAAATTTTTTCACCAACACCACCGGTATTTTTTAACCGGTAAATGTTGTCCTAGGCTCGAATACACTCGTGCATTCACTTGCCCATATGCACCGTAATGTTGGCCTATGTTAAAAATTTTAAATCAAAATATTAAATAATTACAATTAAATATTAATAATTTTAAGTAAACGTTACATTTTAGTAATCTACGAGAACTGTACAGAAAGTAAACTCCGTAAAAAAAAACACCGGACAAGATAGAGAAAATCTCTATAATTTTCATCTAAAAAATACGTATCTCTACCATTTGCATACATGTTCGCCAAACTGTTTTAAACGTTTTTCCTATCTCTGAACTGGTTTTCAAAATTCCTTCAGCATAAAATTCTGCCGTCTGATATCTCAGCCAATCAAGATGACGGCATCTTCGTCTAGTTCTTCGTCGAGACGAGTACAAAACATGTTATTAGCCCAACTTTTGAGTCGTGTTCTCATGCAATAAGGGTCGTAGAAATCTGTGAAAATGTTTCTAGAAATTGTAGATATCGCAAAACGCCGGTTTTCACGAACGTTTTCATCAATTTTCATCTGCAGTTCATTGTTCACCCAAGACGGGCGGCCACTTCTGCCATCATCATGGAAATTTGTCCGGGTCGATTTAATAATTTCAGATCCGTTAGGTTTTTATTGTGTAAAATGATTGCGCATTGTCTGAGGGAATTACGAGTACTTGAATCCGACTGTGACGGCGTTTATCTCTCTTTATATACTCTCAACGCTTAGGCGTCATCATCAGGTACCTGATGACGACGACTAAGCGTAGAAACTAGTAGTACGAAAATAAATAACAGTGGAAAAATACATTTCTCTATGCATGTTGAACACTGCCACGAGAAGCGTGAAACATGACGGGCGTGAAGGAGGAAATTGGTTGAGAATCCATCGATTCGCGAAGAGAACAGGCAAAACTTGAAGACTTAGAGAACGGTAGAACGGGACACCTCTCGAGTTTTATTGCGACACCGAGGGAATTTTCATTGCATGAAATTATATATTTGCAGATTTCACCAATGGAATCAAAAATAAGAGAGAGAGATTGAAACCGCCACGGACAGATTTCAAATACTCGCTCTTCCATCACACCTTACAAAACCATAACAAAATGGAACCCTAATACTTCGAATATGTTAAATAAATGACTGAAATTTAACTATTTAGCTAAATATTGCATGATCTACGTCTACATAATATCCCGCAAGTCACCGAAAGGGCGTGTGGCAGGGGGCGGGGGAGGGAGGGGTGTTAGGTCACCAGTCTTGCCATGGTCATGGGCAATCCCAATTCATGACAATACTACGCTAATATTGGTTTTATCGTGCACTTGGAACAAAGGTAGTCACACGAAAGAAGGTAATTACATGAAAAAAATGTTCGATAAGAGAATGGGTCCATAATATTCAAGTCATTCGGTAGAACTGTTTAAAAAAATGGGTCTTTTGGATAAAAATGCATGCAGGATATCTACAAAATGCATATATACTATCAACATTAGTCATCTCCTTCACGCCTGCGGTCATATCTATTTTTATTTCTAATTGTATGGGGGCAAGAACGACAATTTAAATTCTTTCAGTGCAATTATCTATCTCCGTGATTTTATGTTGATGACCTTATTTAGCATTGTAAGTTGACCTGTAATATGTCTGTAACATCCTCAGGTAAGAAATGAAAACTTACCTCAAATTTACGCGGTAAGTTTATCTTTTTCGTAATAAATCTCAATCTACGGTCAAACTAGTGGCTATACCATCCCAATTCTTCCAGCAGTTACACTTCTGGACCTAGGTCATAAAAATTAAGCACTAGTGGTCGCGTAAATTGAAGCTAAAAATATTCGCCCGAACAGGGACTTGAACCCTTAGGTTAAAAGCCTAATGCTCTACCGACTGAGCTATCCGGGCTCGTGACACTGAAAGTCAAGCATACGTATATGAATACGAGCATGTTTGCATATGAGCCGCCATTTATTGAAATGCATTTATGAAGTAATATTTGCCACAATCATGGCTGGTGCCCCAACTATCCCCACCACACGCCGTTGAGCCGGTTTGCGGGGATATTGTAACCTATATGTAATTCCTTCCCTTTCGAGTATATAGGAGCCTCTTGATTCTTGGATCAAGGAACTTTGTTATTTCACGTTAGTCAGGTCCCACAAGAACCACAGAGTATGCTGCATGTATATACGAACCTCATGAGGTAGGCTTAATTTTGGAACTAGATCGAGTGCAACATAGAGCAGCCAGGTTTTTTAAAAATTGTTAGAACAAGGCAGCAGTCTCACGACCCTATTAGAAGAATTCTACATCTACATATAACAGCCCGCAGGCCGCCGCAAGGGTTTGTGGCGGGGGGTGTTAGGTCACCACCCGTAAAAGGAGGAAAAAAACCGCATTCAAAACCAACACATATATGCATCTACATCTACATAATACCCCGCAAGCCGCCGCAAGGCCATGTGGCAGGGGGTGTTAGGTCACCACCCAAAAAAAGGAAAAAAGAAAAACCGCATTCAAAACTAACACATACATGAAAACCCAAATCCACAGTTTTGCATACATTCATAGAAACATCCTATCATTTTAGACGCATGCAAATACACATCTACCTCCTTTCACTCCACAAGCATGCAAGTACACATGCTTAATTATAACAAATAATTGGGTCTTAGGATGCAGCAAGAAACCCATCCAATATCGTGCAAGGTAGATTTTGGTAAGTAGCAAGGTGAAATTCTACCACCACAAGAACGTGCAACACAAAACGCTCTCCTACCCAAGGTGAGGAATTTGGCCCAACGCTGCAGGTAGGAGGAGGGCTCCCCCACGGAGAGGGACAAGGGATGGAAGGGGAAATTTAGGGTGCCAAAAGCAGAGCAAACAATACTGTAAACTGTACTACATTACTTAATGGCATTCCAATGCGGTCATGCGGGAAGGGTTTTGACACAACACACAGGAGGTTAGTGAAAGTGCATGCAATTGAGTATAACTAATTGTTACCTAGACGCCGAGGGTGGCAAGTGGCATTTTTGTTATCTCCGAGTGTGACCCTACAGTTGTTATCCCGTATTGTTCGTGGGAAGAAGGAGTCCTTGAGTCTGCTAGTTCTGGCATCTATTTCCCGAATTTCGTATACATGATCCAAGCGACCAATGCATGTTGGAGTGCGAATAATTTTCGAGACCTCGGTGCTGAAACATGCGGATCTGAATTTATTTAGCAAGTTTAACCTAGCATTGAGTCGTCTTTCTTCCAATGACTCCCATCCCAACTCCATAAGCATTTCAGTGACGCTTTTCGTTTTATCGTAACAATTTTTTCACGAAACGAGCTGCCCGGCGTTGGACCTTCTCAATTTCCCGAATGAGGCTTTTTTCACATGGATCGCATACGCTACATGCATATTCTAAATGGGGCCTTACAAGAGCGTGATAACAACGTTCCTTGACCTTGGAGTCACTTCTGCCGACAATGCGTCTAATAAATCCCAATTTTTTATATGCTTGCCCGCAAACTTTACGTTTATGGGTCCCCCAAGTTAAGTCTTTAGTGAATGTAACACCTAGGTATTCACCGTATCAACTACTTCAAGGTCAACTCCAGCTAATTTGTAAACGAATCCCGTGGATATTTTAAAGAAATATACCATCGAACATTTACTAAGATTTAAAGGCAATTCCCATTTTGAAAACCATTCATTAATGCTGTCTAAATCACGTGCTAGAATTAAACGATCCTCATCCCCAGATATCTCCCGATAAATCACTGTGTCATCCGCGAACATCCTTATCAAACTTTTCACTTCGCGGTTCAAATCGTTAACAAAAATCAAGAATAGTAACGGTCCGATAACACTTCCCTGAGGAACCCCTGAGATGACTCGCACGCTGGTAGAACTAGCGCCGTCAAGGACTACCCTCTGTTCCCGCTATGAAAGGAAGTCTTCAACCCAATTTATGGCGCCCTTGTGTATACCTGCGCCCTTTAATTTATGGATGAGTTTCCCATGTGGAACCTTATCAAAAGCCTTTTGAAAATCTAAAAAGATCGCATCCACTTGCCTGCAACGTTCACCCGATTAAAGTAAGTCATGTGTGAACAATCCTAATTGGGTCTCGCATGAGCGGGTTTTTCTGAATCCGTGTTGATTGTCACTTAAAAAGTTAATGTTATCAAGATGTTTCATTATGGAACTGACAATTACTATATGTGCTCTAAAATTTTGCTACATATAGAAGTGAAAGAAATGGGTCTGTAATTGCTGGGGTCCTCCCTGTCACCACTTTTAAAAATAGGCGTCATTTGCGCGGTTTTCCAATTCTTAGGGACTTTGCACTCTGAGAGGGATTTGTTAAATATAAATTCGAGGTACGGGGCGATGTTAGGAGCTAAGTATTTTATCACCATAGCTGGTATGTTTTCGGGACCCGGGAATTTGTCTGGTTTAATATCTTTGAGCAATTTGACAATTCCTTGCTCGTCCGCTGTTATTTTTGCCATGGGTTCAGTATATATCGTTTCTTGGAGATACGCGGTGGCTACATCGTTCGTGAAAACGCTTTGGAAGAATTTGTTCAGAATGTTGGCTTTACCCTCACTGTCAGTATGAAAGATATTGTTACAATCCCTTAAGCAAGCCACGGTTTGTTGATCCCCATTTACTTCCCTAACATATGACCAGAAAGCTTTGGGGTCAGTGTCCAAATACTCGCAGAGTACTTTATATGCAAACTCATACTCACAGTGGTGCATACATTCATGCAAAAATCCTCTGCAAAATTTACACGCATGCAAATACACATCTACCTCCTTTCATTCCACACGCGTGCAATTACATATACTATCATTTAAAATAAGGATGGGAACCACTAGTTGTCCGTAGAATTAAATACAGGTTGAATATACCGCGTGAATTTGAGGAAGGATAATTATCAAAGGATGTTAAATGACATATTACATACAGATCCTCACTTACTGTGGTAGATCAGATCACCAACGTGAAATCAGGGAGATTTATGGAAGAACGTATAGATTTAAAATATCGTTTTTCCCTCGTACCATTAGAGATTATAGTAGACATGACAGAAATCGCATAGGAGAGAGTTAAAATTGGCATTGTTATACAGGTATATTTGTCGATGTTCTGCATGTATGTGACTTTTTGGCTCATAGACCAATCTTTTTAACAGTTCTACAGCATGATTTGAATACACGTATCCTCTTTTAAAATATTGCTGCATGTAAGCACTTTCTTTCGTATGACTAAGGTTTGTCGAGTGCATGAACAAACTAATATTTGTGTAGAGGTAACATGATTTGGTTTTGCATGTGGTTTAATACTAGTTTAATGGGTGGTGACCTAACACCCCCCGCCACAAACCTTTGGGGCGGTATTATGTAGATGTGTTTGAAATATGTCCAAAAAGTATTATGTATGTACGAATGTAGAAGATTTATTTTACAACCAAAGCAATGTTGTTACCCATTTCTTTTGTATTTATAATTGGTCCCGAATGAAATGCATTCGTATTTGTTGAGATCGCTCCAGTAGTGGCAGTCTGGACCAAAAAAAAACCCTTAAGGTCAAACAAAGAGTGGTTTCTGTGGAGGAAACGGAAGATTTTATTCTTTTCCCTTCTTCTCCCTCCCCCCACCCATGGATACGGTCGCACGGCGCATTAAAGGCAAAAAAATAAATAAGAAACATCACTCCTATATTAGAGTGTGCGGAAGACGAAAGTGAAGTCACGAGATAGTTATGGTCCATTAAAAAGCCTCTCTCGTACGCTCGCCAGCCAGCCTCGCACGGCCGGCCGCGGGTGAATCATGGTACGGCATGACGTCACCTTCCCGCCCCTCCCCCCTCACTCCTCCCCTCATCCCCATATTCCGTGCTCTCTCTCTCTTCGGGAGACATTGGAATGCACGATGACTCAGGCGAGCATCGCAACAGCGACCTCGCCGGCGCAGCGGACTCGAAGGGAAACGCGCGCAACAATGGGGGCGTTTGAAGGAAAAAAAAGAAGCGAAGGACGCGAACAGGAAATGGATTCTTAAATCGCCCTATCTCTTTTCTTTTTTTTTCATCAAATTGGATTCTTTGTGGAATTGGTTCGTTGGAGTCGCAACTTGCACGCGCTCCAAAAATAAGGGTTATCTTTGACATTCCTCAAGCGCTATGCGTCTTCCATTTGTTTCATATTTACCGATAAGCCACTGGTTCGAATCACGGGCCCAACTCCCAGAGCAGCAACAGTTTCACCCGAGCTGTGTGTGGTTTGTTGGGTACCAGAATTCGCCCCAATACCCTTATGTGTGAATTTCACATGCCGCTGGGTGAACTCTGGCATCACCTATCAAACCGAACTTCGTTTTGATTACAAATATATAGTATATGCATGTGGGTTGCAGTAGTTCAGTGGGTAGAGCGTTGGACTACTGACCGGAGGGTCGCGGGTTCGATTCTCGGGCAAGGCACTCTGAGCACCTGCAACTCCACCCAAACTATGTGAATTTTCGGGTACCAGATCTTTCTGGCACCACAACTGGCACCTACGCGGAGGAGCCTACCTACCTAAGGAAAGGAACTGGCCCCCCTACAGTATTTGAGTGGCAAAAGTTGTTTAAAGAGGGTAGGGAAGTCGTTGAAGATGACCATCGCTCCGGACGGCCCAAACACCCAAGGAGTTTGTCCCTCCAGGGGAGACTGTGAATGCGAACTTTTACGTGCAGGTGCTCACCCGCCTCTGAGAACGCATGAAAAGAGTCCGATCGGCCATCGCAAACTGCTGGGTGCTTCATCATGCCAACGTTCCGTGCCATGGCGCGCCCGTCGCCAGACAGCTCCTGGCCAAATACGGAGTTGCCACGTTACCGAACCCGCCCTATTCTCCCGATCTGGCACCATTTTCTTCCCCCTTCTTCTCACCCATTTTCTTCCCACTTCTTATTCTTCCCCCTGATGAAAAGACAGTTCAAGGGACGACGTTTTGACTCGATGAAGGCCGTTCAAGAGGCTTCGACGAGGGTCATGAACGGCATCCCCAAAGAAAATTTCCAGCGGGCGTACGGGGAATGGGAGCAACGTTATACTAAGTGTGTAGCAGCTCAAGGAGAATATTTTGAAGATTATTAAGTCGATGTAAGAATATCGTCAATAAAATTCTTGTAAAAAAATCAGTCCTACCACTTTTGGTTGCTCCCTGTACATTACATTACATTGCAAATATACAATATGACTATTTCTTAAATCAAGTAAATTGCACTGTATTTACTGATTTCAACATGTTTGGGCAACTGACAGCGATGTTTTGAATGTTATTCCTTTAACCAGCGTTGCCCACTACACTTACCCGCCCCTCTCCATAACTCTTTTTATAACTTAAATGGGACGACTAGTCGATGACTTCTTTGCTTACAATTGGTTAGTAGATCTCTAGTGGGTTTCATTGAGTTGCTGGAAGCCCTGAAACGGCGCTTAATAGCCAAAGGCATCAACTGGTCCAATTGCATCTCATTGAGGGCACTCTCTACGGTCATCGAGTCGTCGTCACTCAAAGGGAAGAACGTGAAAAAACGTCAACGTGGCGCTCGGAGGCCATCTTTTGTGTTGCCGAATCGATGCGCCACCACTGAACGATTAACGAACATCCAAGAGTTTTCATTGTTGAAAACCTACTAACTGCTGCACATTATGTATCTATCATTGGCCAAAAAATGCGGGAAAAATTGCGCAAAACGCTATGCTTCTGTCAACGCCGTAACTTCCCGCCATTAGGTATTTATTGACAAAATTAATGTCTATAGCTAAACACTTAGCAAGGCACCTCAAGCGAAGTATGAAGAGGGGAATAGGACACTGGCTATTTACAAATTCACCAATACGCACTCCTACAGAAGACTACATGAATTTGTACATAGTTATACATACAAGGTCTGCGTAAAATGGTTCGGGGAAAAGTTTCGCTAGAATTGATTTATTTCAGATATTGCTGCAATGCCTCAAAATTCTACAAAGTACATATCTTGAGCATGTGGCGACTCAAAGTAAATTAAGGAAAAAATTGTTCTCCATACTTGTCATCAAAACCTTGTAGACGAGCATGCATAGCTTAAGAATAGGCACACATACGCGCGTGCTTAATCAAATCATAATAGATATCTGTATCATAGCACAATGGCTGTGTTCGGCTAAAATTTCACATTTTTCTTTTGGAAATTAGACAGTAGGAGTTGTTGTGACAGGTTTTGCTAAGATATCGTATCGTGAGAGGGAAGAACGAGTACTTGTAACTGTAATTGAAGATGTCTATCCCTCTTATTTAATTCCGTTAGCTCAGGCTGTCAATTTGATTCGGGACTGCAATAGTACTTTCTTTGGCTAAACTAATGTGCTCCTCTACACATTCATAAAAATTCTTGCCTGTCCTCTTCGCGACTCAAAAATCTCCAAAAATAATTTCCTCCAACATACCAGTCATCTCTTTTACCTACCATTGGAATCTTCAACGAATCACCCATATTTTCTCTGAACATTTTCAAATCGTGCTCCAAATGTACTTATCACCTATCGGGTTATATTCGTCAGCATTTCCTTAGGGAGAAGAGCCAGATTTAGAGAACAATGGCCTAGCATCTAAGCAATGCTCTGATCCTATTCAACAGCTTTCTAAATAAGTCAAATGCAATCAAAATCTTAACTAAATATTGTTATTATTAACCTTTGGTGCTCTATCGTGTAAGTTAGGTTTTGGTCGGACGGAAACGTAACACCCCTACTTTTCTTGGACGTCACCCAAGACAAGTTGACATCAGACGCTTTAATAAAGTGCTCTTCAATTCTATATATACGTATATATAAAAGAGTCCGATCGGCCATCGCAAACTGCTGGGTGCTTCATCATGACAACGTTCCGTGCCATAGCGCGCCCGTCGTCAGACATCTCCTGGGCAAATACGGCGTTGCCACATTACCGAACCCGCCCTATTCTCCCGATCTGGCACCACCGGGCTTCTTATTCTTCCCCCTGATGAAAAGACAGCTCAAGGGACGACGTTTTGACTCGATAAAGGCCGTAAATGGAATTAACACTAGTAGACACAAACACCGAATCAGAAACACTTAAAAGAGGGACTCAGTGGATCTCGAATTTTCGGTGGTACAACCACCTTTCTCAAGTTACTTCCCACCTTTCTCGACTACAGTTCTCTTCCTACATCCTCTTGAGAAAGGTGGTTGTGCCCTTGAAAATTCGAGGCCCAGTGAGTCCCTCTTTTATGTGTTTGTGCCTACTAGTGTTAATTCCATGTATATGTATATATATATATATATATATATATATATATATATATATA
This sequence comes from Hetaerina titia, assembly GCA_037158775.1. Lineage (NCBI taxonomy): Eukaryota > Metazoa > Arthropoda > Insecta > Odonata > Calopterygidae > Hetaerina > Hetaerina titia. The sequence continues at coordinate 115,872,359 of CM073768.1, read as the reverse complement.
TATATATATATATATGTACATACACACACATAAATCACTAAGGGAAGATAATCTGGCTAGGAGTTCCAAAGAAATAATAGTTAAATCTTACAATTCTCACTGATAAGTTGACCAAAGTCCTTAACTAATTTCCAAAACTCTAAAACGCCATTTATAATTACATAATTGCGAAAAAGGTACCGGTTTTGCTGTTCAAATTACAAGTTAACATTTCGAAACTCGGTCATCCGCTCGAAATCATTCTTGTCTAGTTCTTCGGTTGTAGGGCAACCAGAGGAACTGCAAATAATGATGGAGTCTTGCCTGGACCATAACCGATTTCCAGGATTAAGTGGTTTTGAGATTCCACTAACACATGTTTCGAACAGATCTGTAAGCGTAAAAAATTGATTCAACGTTTGAATAAAATGCCAACCTTGCCTTTGGAGTGAATTCCATAAATTATGACGTAATCGATGAGGGCATCATTCTACGTCACCACCTGCTCACATGGTGACGAGACGTGTGCTGACGCCATCAAAGAATTTAATTGGATGAAAAATGCGGTTAAGCCAACGTAAAAATCTGCTTGAGTTCAGGTAATAAGATCTAGAGACAACAAAGAACGAAGCCATTACGAAATTACATTTCCACCCTAGCGGTGGTTATAGTACTACCTCTGTGCACGGTACGGTGGAACCATCTATGTGCTGAATTATTAAACATTTTAAGGACATTAGGTTCAACCAATACGTAAAAATGAAGTGCCTATTAGAACAAGAGTGACAAAAACCTTAAAAAAAATTATTGTCACATTTCATCTTTTATTTCAAATTAGAAAGAAGGTATTTTTAAAAGTCGCCACTGTGATCTTTTACGTGAAGATCGGAAGGTCTCGTTTTAATTTAAATACCCGTTTTAATATCGGCGGCCATTAGCTATAGAATTAAGGTGTACCTTGAAATAAAATATAGGCATAATTAATGATCGAACAACAACAACAACACGAACTTTTGACAGAAAAATATATCGGAACGGAAGATAATTGATTTGCCATTGCAGCAGTGCGAATGGAGACGAAATTGGGAAATATTTAAAAAATTAAACATCTTTTTCATATTTTTTGTAAACGATATAATATTTATTCAGTACTCGTAAGGGGGAAAACATAGTTAATAACTTATGCTTAATTCGGAATAATTAACAGGGAATGCCTAACATAGATGCGTCGCCTTAGAGCGTCATGTCACCTATTCGTAGATTTTACCCAGTATATATATATATATATATATATATATATATATACGTAAATACATGCACACACATGTAGCGAACTGCTACTGCGCGAGTCTGGACGAGCAGTGAGATCAAACCAAACGAAATGAGATTAGATCCGGCTCCCAGAACCTGTTTTGTGTGACCTTTGTCCGCATATTTCATGGAGAGTCAGGTGACGGGTTTCGACTAACTGTTACCCCAATGAGACACCGCCAGCCATTGCACCCCGTCATTTGCCTGCAATTCCGATTTATTCAGACCCCAATCCAAGAGCGAGAAGAACTAACCCAAGGAACATTATCATCAGTAAAATGTCTCCATTTTCGTGGCTTTACCATAATACAATCGATCAACAATATCGTCATTCAAACTTTCATCCGTTATTTAAAATCATATCACTCGGTTAATGATACAAAATTTGAAATGTGGCGTCCAATTGTTAGCATTTAGTTTACATTATATAAATCAAGGATGGGACCATTTGTGATATGTCTCGTCTATTTTTTTGATAATGTATCACCTAATGAACAATATTATTTATTTGCACAAAAAGGTTAATATTTATATCACCATTCTTCTAAATGATAGAGCTCATGGTTAAACAAGTTCGTTTCCGCATTCTGCACGAATTTCACAAAGCTAATATTAAGGAACGCCTCCAAACGGCACCCGAAAATTATATACTGAGATAAAATATAAAAATTTTGATTCCAAAATATTTCCACTATCTATCTGTCCTTACAAAATAAGCATGAGATCTCTGCAATCAATTCCAAATCGCCACGAGAGTTCTCTGCCAATAAATTAAATCTCCCTTGAGATGCAAATCCCTTACAGGTAAATGCCTTTTAACCGTATAGGAAAATTGAAAGCCCTCTCATCTGCCAATCATAAATCCAAATCACTCGTTGACAGAATAATATGACGAACAAGCTTCAAAATTATCCTAGTTTTTAATGAGGTTCGTCCGTCACTAAGTAAGCCAAATTATTATCATCATATTCCACAAATAAAAACATAGTTTTAAGGACATTCTCATTTTTATGCTAGAAAAAGATACGTAACTGCGAATGCTTACTCGATGCCATTTTGTTCTTCGTATCAGCATTGATTCAGTCCATCATTCGCAAAAATTGTCAGTAAATGCATTGAAAGCCCAATCAATGCAACCACATGGAATCGCATTCGATTCAAAATATTCCCTTTTCGCATCATTCTTCAAACAAAATGTTCTCGTACGTCATTTCATTCCACCTTTAAAATATTCTCTCCGCCAAAAAGTAAATATGATATGAATTCAATGATAAACAAACAAATTTCTTCGAAAAATTCCCGCGGCAACGCCGAAATCAACAAACGCGATCTTGACGACGAGAGTTTGAAAACGTAACTATTTCACAGCGATATCGATATTCATTTTCTTTGAGTTTTATTGACTGTTGCTTTGCTATATCCAGTAGATTTATCATTTTTACACATTAAACTACAAAAATGGTCCCATTAAATTAATAATCCGTTATAGTTGCGGTAGACGGGTTTGTTTACCGACACACGCGCAATGTTAGCAAGGTTGCAAAGTTCAAGTGGCGATAACAGCGCCATTTAGCTTGAACTAAGGAAAATTGGAAAAAAATTCTGGAAATATTAGCGTTATGTTTCACGGAGTCAATTGAATACATACGGCTAATTTTACGTTTTCGTAATCCTTATACATGTCACTATGTTCCCCGTAAGCAGGGAAGATGTGACATTTTTATTAGGAGAGCCATTATAAATCTTATAATTGAATATTATACAAAAAGCCTAACGTAAATATTTACATCAACATGTCAATATTTAATTAACGAGAGCGTGAAGGCGTAAGGAGACTAAACGATATTTTAAACCATCTGCTATGCACCAAGTTAGAATAAACTGACATTTATTTGCGATAACTAATTAACCCCCTATTAATTGAGTCCGGAATGTTTTCTGGACAAACATAAAAGTTCCTGTTTTTGTGTTATTATTAATATGATGCAGTAAAAAAATTATCCAATAACGTGCAAACTGGAATTTAAATATACAAGGAAGTTCCACTACCCCATGGACATGCGACATACAACGGTATCCCCCAAGGACACAGGTAGGGAATGTAACCCATCGCTGCAGGTAGAGGGAGGGTTTCCCCCACGGAGAGAGATACAGGAAAGTCAATATTCAAATTCATAAAATCAAAATTGACCACAGGAAAAGTATTTGAATTTTTCAAAGAATTTTTTAAGGTTACGTAGGTAATTTTTGGCAAACTTCTAAATAATTATTTTTTTACCGTTCTTTTGAATGGCGGGGTTAGATTTGTCATTTTCTCTCCGGAACATCCTCATAATTCGGAAAAAAAACCATTTTTAATTGTTGCCACCTATATGTGCGAGGCAACAATTACAATAGACAATAGAATTCATACGCGCGTAATTAAAAAGTATATTTTTCCTGAGCTCAATTTTGATTTGAAAAATCTGAAAAAAAATCGGAATGCTTTAAAGTATAAAAATGTATGTTTATGAATTTTTTTCAGATTTTTTTAGGGAAAGGATCGCTCTGGAAAAATTGTTTTCGTAAATTCACATTTTTTGCGAAAGGAAGGGCCACACCAAGGGAGCTAAAAATTTGGGGAAAGGGGTTTCATCTAAATATTTACTTTAGAGTGCCCAATCACAAATAAGAATCCAGCCGAGTGCAGATTTCATACCATCTTATCCCCCGCTATAGCCTTTAAAATGGATATTTAATATATATACAATCGTCAACACATTCATCTGTAAAATGTATATTAATTTGAGGATGGTGGCGATGTTTTCGGGACGTGTGAGTTTCCAGGAGTAGGAATGAAACCCTTATGAATTTCCTCCACCGAGTCGAACCTTTTCCAGCACCTACAATTCGACCCTTAAAAGCAAACATCGCGGGAACAGCACAGCACTGGCAGCCAGCGGGGTTACGCGCCGGAAATTGAAAACTTTCCCTCCCCTCCCCCCCCCCCCGCGAATATCCGGAGAAAAATCCACAATCTCACATCTGAGTTTGGTTCAACGGTGTTAATATCACTCATTTATCGATTCTTTTTCCCAAAGAAATAAACCGATGTTCGTATGTTCCTCACCTCTTTCCAAAATGGCGGTATCCCTCGCATACGAAGCCACCAAAAATAACTTCACCCTTTTCACTTTGATCAGGAAACTTTTTAGGTTCGATTGATGTCAGGTAAAATGACGCCCATTTTTTCGGAATATCTACTGAAAACAATGTCTCCCCTGTCACCAGGAGCGAAAATTTCTGAAGAAAATTTAATAGTTTTTAAAGCACCGAGTACGTCCTCTTACGGACTACATGTGAGTGTATGTATATATACGCATAGTCAGTCCTAACTGATCTTCCGAGGAAGACGGAGCTCAATTCCATCGAAATTATCAAGAAATAACGTGTGAGTGTTCCTTTTATGTGTCCTCTTATTGTGTGTTCCTGTCAAAGTTTTTTATTTAACACTTCCATGTTACCTCGAAGAAATCATATACATATATATATACAAACACACACACATACATATGCATTTATATCATGTAGATAGTACTAACGAGCAAAACTTAGAAACACAAAAAAAGAAACTCACACCTATTCCGAATTTTCGGTGGCAATGCTACCTTTCTCAAGGGAGAGAAGGCACTATATATATATATATATCGATGATGCGGAAGTACTCACGAGAGCAATATAACTTTTGGACGGCACAATAGAACACAGAATAAAACAGATAACACGTAAAAGGACACTCACACTGTAGATGATTTAAGCTTTCGGCCTACTCCGAGGCCTTCCTCAGGTCTGACTGAATGAGGTTATCGGTTTTATTCTGTGTTATATTGTGCCGTCCAAAAGTTACACACACACACACACATATATATATATATTTTCACTTTCCCGGAAAAGCCACGAACGGGCACAATGAAACTCACTAAATAGTCACAGCAAACACAGAAACTGAGTTCTGCTCCTAATTCCTCTTGAGAAAGGTGGTTGCAGCACCGAAAATTCGAGAACTAGTGAGTCCCTCTTTTATGTGTTTTGGTTTCTGAGTTTGCTGTGACTATTTTGTGTGTGTATATATATATATTTCATCCCCCCACCGTCCCCAAAACCTTCCATGTCGTTTCCACACTTCTAAAAATGCCCCTCCTAACTCTTCCCCTCCCAACTCTTTTCTAACACTAATAAAAAGAGACGTTTCAGGCGTGATATGGTGGAATATCATGATTCATTAAAATTGGTAATTTTCCAAAAAATAAAATTGACTGTTACCAGAAGATGATGTAGTTACATCCAAACCGGTCGAATTAATAAAAAATATTTTGTGGCAAATTGCTAAATTTAATCAATATTTTCCAACACGTTTCTAGCCCCTTCTTGACCTCAGCTCCGTCCTTCTCTTCCTTGAGAAAGGTGGCGTGGACCACCGAAAATTCGAAACCTAGTGAGTTCTTTTCTTTTTTTGCGTGTTTCTGTGTTTTTGTCTTTGTCTACTGGTGCTAATTCCATTTTCATTATCATTCACGTCCGTGAGACTTTCACATTAACTGTTATATACGTGTATATAAGGTACTCACTCTCCAGGTAGGCGTCGGCAATCTCCCCAACTTCGTAATTGGTGCGGGTGCACAGTATCTCGATGAGGATCTCCTCGTCGGTGCCGACGCCGGACATGGCCTTGTGCAGCTCCCGGGCCAGATACGTGGCGGGCGGCAGCATCAGACCCACGATCACGTCCTCGAACCGACCTCCGAGCTCCCCCTTGAGGTCCTCGATGAGGTCCTGCTACGACGTCGCAAAGGAGAAGAACAAGACGACGGGTGTGTGTCGAGGAGGTGAAGATGAAGAAGAAGTAGCAGAAGAAGAGAAAAGGAGGAAGTAGGATTTGGTAAGGAGTCGAAGTGGAAAGGGACGGAGATAGCGAGGAGACGAGAGGGAGAAAAAAAAAGAGAATGGAGAAATGCGCATGGTCAAACACAATGTTCAATTGTTCGTCGCTGTGGGCACTGAGAAGTGTGCCCCGTTTATCGGTCGAGTTAAAACAAAAGAAATCAAATGACCGTCCATCTTGTTTTGAATCAACTGAATGGTGTTGTGGTTAAATGAATTATAATTTGAAATAAAGTCAAATGCAATCGAAAAAATTTTAAGAAAAAGGAAAAAAATTCCATAAATAATTTTTATAAATCACAAAAAAAAGCATCACATGACACCAAGCTGTTAAAAAAATGTATTCATTTTTTATTCCAAACTTGAGGTTTTTCATTTTTGTGAAAAAGACCCTTGGCATTCTTGTAAATATTCAAAATTTGATTTGAAGAAGATCGCATCGAGATATCTGTTGAATTTCATTTCAATAAGATTTTCCAATTCTTTATAACCTTAAGTTCGTTCTCCATGGCGATGATAAAACAAGGTCTTATTTGGAATAATAAGGGGGGGTGGAAAAAACTCCAAACGGCCGTAAACAACAGTCGCAACTCTCGTCAGACCAAATTACTGTCTTGGTTTTTCGCGGGAACCACGAAAGAGACCAAGACACGACCTCTCAACCAAGAATACCCTCAGTGGTGGTTTAAGGGAAATTAATCCACGCCAGGGACCACACACAGCCACACAAACACACTATCCTGTTTAGAATCCTTCACGAGGCTGTTTCTAGGCGACGATTCTAAACAGGATAGTGTGTTTGTGTGGCTGTGTGTGGTCCCTGGCGTGGATTAATTTCCCTTAAACCACCACAGAGGGTATTCTTGGTTGAGGGATTGTGTCTTGGTCTCTTTCGTGGTTTCGTGGTGTCGCATGTACCACGAAAGAGGACCTGTAAACTATCAATTAGAATCTAACTCACTCCTCCGAACTCCAGCTTGTATCTGTTGGCGATCTCCTGGCGCTGGGCATTGGACCTCGCCGTGATGATCTCAATGATCTCCTGTTCGTCCGTGCCAAGGCCCTTCATGGCGGCACGCAGCGCCGTGGCGTCTGCATCGGCGTCGAAGCCCGCTGCTGGGCGAACGGTCGGCTCAGGCTGGAAAAGAGGAAAGGGAGAAGATGAAATTGAGTTTGCAAAAAAAATTTTTTATGACGAATTTTTTTAAGACGAATTTCATCAAATCAATCTTCCGTAGTGATTCTCTAAATGCTAAAAAATAAAGATTCTGAAAGGCAAATGTGGAACCGACACGTTCAAAATTCACCTTTCTTTTTTTTAAACAAAAAATCCGATACGATATACATAAAAAATCTACAAAGATGCCCAGGATAAAAATTTGATGCACTAAGGAGACCACATTATACCTTTTTTTATTATTCCATCCAAATCTTCATAACAATTGCGTTTAACCCTTTAACTATGCATGTTCTTCACGCTTCGAGTAATGACTAAACCTAAGATATTTGGATTTGAAGGATATGGTTGAAAGGGGGAGCTTAAAAAATTGAAATAAACGAGAAAGATGGCTAATGTCCACCTTTTTTTTTAATAAGTTTTAAGTATCTAATTTGCCCAACCAGTGGCGAGGAGGAGTTCTCAAGTTCTCGAATCACGTGTGATCATATATGAAACTCCAGCGCCATGAGTGAATACCACATGCAACACTGGTATAAAACCACGATTAATTTGAAAATGGGAGCTAAGTCCTGAGCTGTTAATCCTTTTATTTACGGTGATTTGATAAATAAACATAAATGAAAGAGCAATAAATGATTGAAATATCCATTTAATGCTCAGGGTTCGTCGAAGTTCATGTTTACGCATTAATATCTTTCATAATGTTATCATGACTTCAGTGATTTTTTTCACAGCTGACCTCCTTGAGTAGGTAAGGACGGAATGTTTCCTATTGGCGAATTCATGAAAAGACAAATCTAAGAATCTCTAAATTGCTGCAGTTCTTACATTATTATTAGGTAATCAACCGGTTAAGGTAGATATTCTAGGATGGACACAACTATCAAATAAACATTTTGTAACTCCAAACAAAACCCAATCCAGCAACCTAATCTATATCAGGTCCCTCTTCATCTCGGTGTACTTCTTTCCTCCCTTCATCCCGTCCAACATCCCTATCCTGTTCCTACCCTTACCTCGTTTTCCCAATATTTTCCCCTCTATTACCCTCTTCAACATTCCACTACCGCTCAATACGCCTTTCATCCATTTTTCCTGCCTCCATAGGATTTCTCTCAACAAACCCCTCTCCTCACCCACCACCCCTAGTACTTCCTCATTTGTTTTCCTTTCGGTCCATTTCACCTTCTCCATTCTTCTCCACACCCACATTTCAAAAGCCTCCAATCTATGCCTATCCTCCTCTTTCGTCTTCAGCGACCACGTTTCCGCGCCGTACATATCTACGCTCCATATCAGAGTTTTTACGAGTCTTTTATTATCCTCCCTACTCAACGTCCCCGTCATCAGCTCTTACATATTGCGGCAGTATGGACGACGGCTATATATGCACGTGACGGTTAAACAAAAGTTTAAGTTTATCAAGCCGGTGCATCGCGCTCAATATCTCCATTAAGTTAATTCACGGACAACAAATGAAATCTCAGAGAGTCTATGCGCGCATGCGCCTGAATCTCCGCGAAGTTTCGTAATTTAGGCACCTGTGTTCATTCTTAACGAACCTACTCAGCTAAGCGCATGCGCCTTGGCCGTTTCCATGCAAATTGCTTTTTTTCGAGTCCGCCATATTTGGGATCACTTTAAGTAAGAGAAAGGGTGGTTTTCATTGAATTTTTGTCGTGAAGTGTCTAACATTACTGCTTTTAACGTTGAAAATAGGATTCTCATGTTGAAATTACAAAACCAAGTCATTCTTGTTATTGAACGATATTTGCACGTTAACATCAAGGAATTCTGTACTCTTGCATGCCATTTTTATCGGTTCTAAATAAAAATCATTAAGAGAGATTAAAGGAAACAATTTTGTTCATTAATTGAGTAGATGCTATAATTTTGTCATAATGATTGGTGCATGATTCCTGGCGAACTTCGATTGTATTTTTTTGTTACGATTGACCGTCGTAGATGTCACTAAAACAATGTCTTCTCTCAAGCCATAACCTTATCTCAGCTTTAAATGATTTGAACCCAACTTTCAGCGCAGAAAACAGCAGGAATACGAGGGTGATATCCATTTTATACCCGATTCTAGAGCCCCACAGCCAATCACAAGTGAACCAGGAAAGTTTGAAGAGACTTCCGATTGTTGCGTCGTAATCAACAGTTTTCAGTTACCATAGAAATCGTTGTGTTCAACGGCTTTGAATTACCATCAGGTTATCACGCATACGAACACTGGAAACTTACATGCATGTAATGTAATTAGGCAAAGCTGTTTACAATCATTACCCGTTATTCTATAATATTTCAGCAACATATACTTGATGGTTAAGACAGTGAATTGAATCAATCCCTGCCATACACTCGAAGAGATTGCTTGCATGGTAGCGTGTATTTCATAGTAGATAGGTAGAAAGTTGCTACGAAGAGGTTATCGTTATCCAGCACTAAAAAAAAGTACTTTTTTTTAAATATTACTGTCCACTGCCTTCGGAGGAACAACGGAAATTCCTAATTTTTTACGGCCCAAAAATGGAAAATGGACGACGGCTTACATTCTGGCGAACGTCGGACGTATAGCGATGCGACCTGTCGCGCTGAATAAAAAAAAACATCGCTCTAGAGAGAGGGAAAGAGAGATGGAGAGAGAGAAGATCGTTCTCGTAAAAAATTAAACTTGAAAACGAAGCTCGTTAAAAAATTTATCCTTGGTGCTGTTAATATATACATCGAGTCTGAAGTCGTTTTATAAAAATATTTTTTTTCCTTTCCTTGCCACGACTGCGAAATCGGCACTAAAAAATAAAATCTTTATAGAAGTCGGACACGCCATATTTAACGCTTCGGGATGGTTAAATGGGGTTGACAAAAAAAAGACTGAAAAATAAGGCATTATTAAATTTATACGTAAACTGACGATGGGACGGAGACCGACGGTATTTGTTTATTACCGATCAGGTTTTATAAAAAAATTGAACCATGAAATTTGATCATCTCCTTGTTGCAGCCGGTGTGGGGTTCAGAAATTAAAACCAAATGATTCAATATCCTTCTTCTCGACTAATAACGTAATTAATTAGTTGAAAATTTTCTATCAATTTTGACTAGGAATGATGCAGCAATCATCGTGAAAACATTACAACATCGATTAAAATGATAATAAGTCAAATTTTAAAATAATCGAAATTATTCGGAGACCGAAATCCAAAATTCGGTGCATAATTTCACCGTCGGCAGACAAAAGTTAAAAAAAAATAGTGTCGGTAATGTGTGAGTAATATTCTTGTTTGAATTTCATGGATCCCCCTTGGATACGCCCTTGTCACTTTTAAATAAAAAAAAACACTTATCAACCCAAAATTCGATTTAAAAGGCCAAAGGCCATTAGCGATATTATTCCATTTAAAATGCGCGTTTTTCATTAATTTTGCGGGATAATACGCCGGCAGCAAATATCCATAAACAATTTGTTTATTCTGGTTTAGTCGCAACGTAAACACACAACGCAACAATGCGATAGGAACCAACGGACTCCGGTGATGCGTTGCCATTTCAAAAGTCTCGTATCGTCTAGCGTTCCGTATGAACGTGATTTGTAATTTTTTCAATTCCATTCAATTGTAACTTCAACCTGTTATGTTTTCAGTCGGGTTTCAGAAAGAGAACACTAACTAAATCAACGAATCAATCGTAATTCACTCAAGTCGAACATGGCCGAAGCAATGGCGTCAGTCATATTATTCAGGTTCCTTGCACAACATTTCGTGAGCGAAATTTGAAGAAGTTGAACATTTGAAAAAGTGAAAAATTGATAAGTATGTAACGTGTAATGTAAGATGCTAAGATCTGTTCTGAGAAAACAACAATAAAACAACCACTTCCTCGTAATCTGGTGAGCTCATCTTCATCTGCTCTTCTTAGACGACAGTATGTTAGTCTTTCAAGGAAAACGTCTTCCGTCATCGCTAAAGATTTACATCGCATGCCTTCGGTGTCATACGGCATGAAGTCACCTCGTGTGACTTCAAATGACCCAAAATGAAACCACCGTTATAATTATTCGCGCGAACTTGTTTATCGCAACCAATCGAAATTTCACGTCAACGGGCGCATTTCGTTTATCATTTGATAAACGGAAATAGGGTTACATCTAAATTTTTTCACATCTAAATATTTTATTTCGTATTGCAAATGTCAAAATAAGATCTTTTATTTCGTGTTTTATCATTATTTATGACAAATGGCCACAGTTTAATTACGAAACAAATTCAAAATTTATGTTTAAAAATCTACGGGGCAGCAATGCAATCAGCAAACATAAAACTTAGCAACGCAGTTTGCAAACGTAATAACTTAATGGTGATGACGATGTTCGTATTTTTTTTTGTTTTTATGAATGTCGATTTGCATAATCCTTATTTTGGTGTGATTGTAATCGATTCTATTAATTGCAACTCTCTTTGATATATATTTTAAAGGCTTTCAAGTGTTTTTTTTTCGTAGCCTACTTTAATTTTATTTCGTTTACACCACCATTTTGAATTTGAAATCTCTTCAAAAAGATTTTATCCCAAATTAAATAACCGTCAGTTTACTGTGCTGTAAGACAGTTTTTTGTTTATTCTTCATATGTGAGATATGAGAAAAAGGTTGCCAAGTTCCTGCAGCGATTGCAGCGCCACTAAGTTTGGACTAACCTAACATTTAATCATTCTGACAATATTTACGTTATAATTTTATTATATTTAAAATTAGTACAATATTTAAAATTGATTACTTATTGCAATTTGAATTAATGTTCATCCCTCATGCACCAGACTATATTCTTGATAAGTCTACCATAAGTCTTCAGATTATTCAATGAAAATGCCTAATCGTGGATGAGACATTAATCTACTGTTTTTCATAGAAAGTATTTAAAAAAAAAACGAGGACGTGAAGGTTAAGTTCTTTCAAATCATTTAAAATATGAATTGATTTCAACTACCCATGCATTAATTTCGGTAAAACTAAATAATTACCGTCATAAAGGACGAACTCTAATGGCGTTGTTGCGATGTTTGTAGAAACGTGTTCGTATTGTTGCGTTGTTTATAGAAACAAAGATATGGCCAACGCTGCATAAACTGACTTTCATGCTTGATAAAAGAACCCCACGAAATTATACGAACCGAAGAAACTACCGTCGCGTTACTAAAAAGAGAGAAAGGAACCTGATGGCCACGGACGACAACCACTGCGGGTCATAAGCGTGAAGGAGCAACCAAGATTTAAATAAGAAGAGATCAAGAGATAAGAAAGGCGTTGTTGTGTGTGAATCGTATTTGCCAAAAAGACGTAATTTTTTAAGGGTAAAGAAACTCGTCCTTTGCATGTGTATTAGTAGCCTCGCAACTAGCAAATAAAAGGTATATATTCAGTAACAATATTATTCTTCTATCACCAAGTTTCCATATCTCTACCGTAGACAGCATATAAACTGCATATCGCATATGGTAACATGGATGCCGGATTTTGCTTCTGTAATATATATTTATTCCATTTTCGTAACGACGGTCAATTTTTATTTAATTTCCGTATGCTTGCTGTAACCTTTACATAAATATCAATACCTTCTGGAACCAATCGAAGACATTGATTAACTTCGCATTTTTTTCCACGCTAATTTGGTTAATCAAAACATCCACATCGTTGAATTAAATGCAGTTTCCCTTGTACGTTGCCATAGTTCAAAGACTTGAACATCCATTTTCATAAGCACCGACATGAACCTCATACACAAAAGAGATGTTGAACGTCAACCGAGCACCACCAAAGCTTTCAGAAGTTCATGAAGCAGCGTGAATGGTAAATTTCAAACATTCTAGAACGGGTGGTTCCTGGAACCCAACCGTTTTGGCGAGAGCTCCAAAACCGCGGGTTCAACAGAAACCCACACTTTATGATACCCCGCGCTCTTATTCAACAAAAATCCAGCGCATCTGGTCTCGCATTTTAAAAGAAAATTCGCATTTTAATTCACAACTGCACGTTAACACCATAAAGCGATACATTGTTTTTCAAACGAAAAAAAAATTAATGAGAAATTAATATACTGAAGACAAAGATTATTCCTTTTTTTTAATACGTTTACAACATAAAACAAAACGTAAACTTTAACAGCGAAAGAGGAATGGAGTCGATGTGCCCGTTGTCAAGTAAATATTTACGGTGGAAATAAACAGAATAACAATGAAAAATGGCGTTTCTTTTCGGAATAAGGACAGAAAATCAACACGCGGATGGTGCCGTTTTGCATGGTACGTGCCAAATTTACTTATACATCATGTGCATATTCCTTCAGTACATTTGAAGATCATGAATCTTGCAGAATATCGAATTTCCTGCGCAAAAATATTCACAGGACTACGTAAAAAGTGACATTTTCAAGAAAGATGAAAATTAAGATAAACTTTTAAAGTTGAAGGACACAAACTAGAACTTGTGAAACTGTTAAAATATTTAGAAATTTTTTTTCGGAAAGGGGTTGGCAGAGAGCTGACGACATTCAAGAAAAAATTGCGTTAGGTTAGGAAGCTTTCATAGAGAGACGGGACTAAATGACAGGCAATTTAAGTAAAAATTTGGACAAAAAAAGGACCAGGCGGGTATGTAGGAAGTATGCAGAGACAAATAAATAAATTATTTTATTAGGAAGTATTGTGATTCAGGATTTTTTGTGGCATATTACTAAAGGGCTTAGGATCACAGTGAAGTGTGATACCATGGTTAGTTAACTAAAAAAAACCTCCATTAACCCGGTACTTTACATTTTATTTATTTTTTAAATTTTTACGTGAGGAGTGAACTAAAGGGCGAAATGTCACTAAAATGTCAGCAAATCAAAACTTGGAATACACGGAAATATATTTAATGATCGGTACTGATTGCAAATGTCGAAATGATATCCATTCGCTAAATTTCACGTTCATATTAAGGAGTCCATTTAAGAGAGAAAGCCGGCCGTCGCTGTCATGTACTTACGTCACGGATCGAAGTGAGACCATGGTGCAATTTTGACCTCAAAGGGTCAAATTTCTAGCGAGGGTTTGCCAACACCATCATCATCTACGGATTAGTATGCAAATTAAAATTCGCGAACGGATAGGTGACCCCCTTTCTGGAAGCCCAGGTCACAGAAGGGTGAAATGGAAATCTACTAAATGGTACGGTGGTCAATGGATTTGGGATCCCAATACCAGAGGAGGCAAGGGTTCGATACCCCAGGACGACAGGATTTTTTTTCAGCAACATGGCGATCCCTAAATACGGAGATAAGGGTAGTTGAGGGTACCAAAGTAATAAATTCGAGGGAATTCTGTTTAATTTAAGGGTAAATTTCGGATGGTACCCAAAGATTCAGAGAAGATTCATGAAAATCACTAAAAAATTAATCTAAACTCGGCAGTACGTCAAATGGGACGTTAAATTTCTAGACCCTAAGTCGTTCCATTAGAACAGGCCAATGCAGACCTGTTGGGTATCGTCCCCTCCAAAAATTACTCCCACATAATTCCCTCAATACCCTAATAATCTTCCAAATAAGCCACCGAACCCTGATAACCTCAGCCCCCACACCCTGACAAGTACTACATACTAGACTGATATCCTTTAACCCTATCCTTTTATGGGCATTTTGACCTGGACGTATTTTTGCGTAAAACTGTAACGAACTGGAAAAAGGGATCGATTAACCGCGGAATCATTCAATTTCTTCCACCCATTAAATTAAAGTCAATAGAGTTCAAAAATTAGTCAATTAAACTTCCCAACCAATGGAATTCTACAAGAAGTGTTAAAAAAGTGATTTGGGATATTTCATTACAACCCAGGTTTTTCTTTCACCGAATCAATGACATCATAAACAAACATGGCACCGCGCGCATCGTTTATCATACTTGGTCGCATTCTTTGTTCAATCTCGCTCCCGTTCAATGTATCGGGTTAACCGAGTTTACGCTTTTAAATCTTCAAAGCTCTCCGTCGCCATTCGACACGAAACTAATGCCTCACGCGTGTAACGAGGGTCGATTTGATGAATGAAATTGCACGACGACTTCCCCCATCACATGACCTTTTGAAGCGAGGGCAAATCTCTGAATGGAGAGAGAGAGAGAAAGGATAATAAAATGCCAGTCTCATCAGCCCCCCCCCCTCGGGCCCCTCACGAATGGTATTGATGAAACTCGGTCGCTCCTGGCGATGGACCCGATGTGTTCGTAGACTATTGAAAGCTCTGCGTTTAATGTCGTATTGTTTCGGATCCTTATATCACCTTTAGGGTGCGATACAAAAAGGATATTGTCTTAAACTTTCTCGATAAAATATTATTTACCCGTTTTTGCTGACAATATTACAAGTTCTATATTAAGCAAGATGGATCCAAACTAAGTGATTAATTTTTTTTGACCTTCAGAATACAAAAAAAACGACCTTAGCGGAAATTAAGTGACTGCGATATCAAAATATTAAAACAAACATTCTAGTGCTATTTTTGTTTTTTTAAGTTTATATCCCATCGCTAAGCTTACGGCTTCATATGTACTTTTATCGTACAAATAAAAATAAATAAATAAATATATATATACGTATATATATTATATACGTATATATATTATAAACGTATATATATATATATCGTATACGTATAAATTATATATACGCATTTATAATAAACTTAGACAGCAACACACAATATCAGAACGCACAAAAGGAACACTAACACGTTATTTCTTGATAATTTCGACGGAGCACGATTCCGTCGAAATTATCAAAACTTAAAGTGAGTGTTCCTTTTATGTGTTGCTGTTTTATTATTAACATTATTATTAAGTTTTTTATTTAACACTACCGTGTTACTTCGAAGAAATCATACACACACACGTATATATATATATATATAATACGAAAAAAATATTTTTATATTATATATATATATATATATATATATATATATATATATATATATATATATATATATATATATATATATATATATATATATATATATATATAGATGATGCGGAAGTACTCACGAGAGCAATATAACTTTTGGACGGCACAATATAACACAGAATAAAACAGATAACACGTAAAAGGACACACTGTAGATGATTTAAGCTTTCGGCCTACTCCGAGGCCTTCTTCAGGTCAGACATAAGTTATATATAAAGTTTAATATATACATATATATATATATAATATAAAAATATTTTTTGTTGTATCATATACAGAAATATGAATTAAGTATGCAGAGCTAAAGAATAGTTTATTTTAATACATAGTATGGTGATTAAGAATACATTTTCCCAAGTTTCTTAGGACTTAAAAGAGCAAAAGTATGTATGTCAGGGTCCTTCACACCGACGTCATGCGTAATATTTTGAAGATACGGATAAAAAAATATTATAATAAAGCAATCAAAATTGCAAGGGTTCAATTCCTCCGAATTCGAATCGATTCATTCAAATCGCCAGAGCAATCGAGTGAATTTCCGCCAAACCGAATTAGTAATCGTCGGTCTCATTTCCCCTAAAATTTCCATCAACTACAAATATTTTCCTACGCCCAAACAAAATGAACTTCGCTGTTAATCCATCCATTTCTGTGTTGGACCCTACTCGCAAAACCGATTCCGCATCCCTTCCGCTCGAAAACGGATCAGGAAACGATGCCATTGCGTCGTCGGAACAGTGAACGTGGACGAGGGGTAGTCGAAGAGGAAGCTGGGACGAAACTAATAGTGTTCTGAGGCCAAATAGAGCCAGAGAGAGAGAGAAGGAGGGGGAGTGGGTGGGTGGGGCGAGGAGGGGTTGGGGAGAAAAAGGGGAGGGTGACGAAGGGGGAGGGGGAGACGTGAACGGCGGAAGTCACGCCTTCGTGATGCGTCACACATCTACCGGACAAAAGAATTGCCGGGTGCGCCACGCGATACACCTCGCGCGCTAACGATTCCTTCGAAGGCCAACTACCTCATCCAGAGTCAGGGAAATATTCCTGGACACTATTAGCGGTTGGAAGGAAGGCGCCTTGTCTACAGGAAGACTGGAATTGCCCATGTCAACTTAGCTAAGTTCAGCACATGAGCGATCGAGGTTAATTGACCAGAGGAAGTTATTAGTGCTATGAAAAATCAATGTCCAGAGTGACATACTTAATGACAGCGATTTAATCTAAGGACACTATGTATTTATGTACTTGCGTATCCCAAAGGTATGCCTTTTCTCATTGCCTATGACTGTAATTGGTCTTCCAAGAATACCCCGGTCAAGATGAATAGTCAACAGGGAGAGAGGTTGTTTTAGGGATCCCCAGTTACTGAAGCAGTAGCATTGTCCGGATTCGAGTACTACGGACAGTGTTACACTCAGGACACTGTTGTAGTATTATTAATCTACACAGTTCATGTAAAGACAGTATTATTATAAGGCAATCTACCGGTTAAGGTAGGTTTTTGGATGGACACAAATATCAAATAAATGTCTTGTAACTCCTAACAAAACCCAATCCAGCAACCTAATCTACATCAGCTCCCTCTTCATCTCTGTGTACTTCTTTCCTCCCTTCACCCCGTCCAACATCCCTATCCTGTCCCTAGCCTTTCCTCGTTTTCCCGACATTCTCCCCTCTATTACAATCTTCAGCATCCCACAGCCGATCAATACGGTCTTTTGTTGAGAACAGCATTAATAATCCGAATAAATGAGGGAACTGCTTTTGAACCAGTCGCTTTTCCAGATCTACCTTCCCGAACAACTGATTAATGCTCAACAAATTATGTTCCGGTCATCATGAACAGCCAATGGGAAGATGCTTTCGTGAGTAGAACACACTCAGGAGGTTACCAGGGCAAACAAAAAACATTGTCCAGAGTCAAATACATCGGACACAATGCTCATGACTCGTGACCCAATTTTTGAACTTTTATCTTCACGATACATGGATTCCTGAACAACTTTCAACTGTTATTGGTCTGATATTGATGTTTTGGTCAGCTTGAATGATCAACCGCGAGATAGGTCTTCCGAGGAGGAAGATATCGGTAGTTGCAGAAGCAGTAGAACTGTCACGAGTCAAGTATTTTGGCCAGTACTCAGGACACTGTTCTTTTTCGGTGCTAATACCTCTTCCAGAAAAAGTTACCTTTTCGCGTAACCTTTCTCCGTCATTGGTCAACAACGTAGACTGACGAACAGAATACGAAAATGTTATGTTGTACTTCTATGTTGGTCCGAATCACTTACTTGTAACCCAATTACTTCGTCATACTTCAATGAATTGAATGAAAATGGCCATTCTAGGAAATTACAATATCTTCCAATACCCATCCGTTGAAGATATTGAAATGTTTCTGGGTAACCTTACACAACTTTATGTGTTTCTGAATTTTTCTCCAGAATCTTTTAATGCCAGTCAGTCTACTGCCACGCAATATTTCAGCATTCCGGAACATTGAGACAAATACATGCTATTGGTTATCAAAATTCTGCAGGAATTCATAATGGAGACAAAGGTGAAACTGTTTGTTACGTTGGCACTCAGTAGCTAGAGGTCACTTCGGCTCCTCTGAGCGAAGTAAAACTGTCACAGCCTAAAAGTGTTAGAATTCGTCATCCACGGAATGCCAACATATGCCACGGATATGTTCGTGTTTCCTTGGTTTTACGTAGCCGGTGGCAACATGTAGACTTTTGGAAACTACAGTGCCTACACATTAATAAATACTGCATTGCACGCAAATCTGTAAGAATGCACAAATAATCTCACCTTTTTCAATTGAGTGGCGTAACCACAAGACCCTAAATATTCGATAGCTGTGTATGTTGTGAATATATACATCTACATGGTACCCTGCAAGTCACCTTTAGGGCGTGTGGCAGGGAATGATTACACACCGGGCATGCTAAAGCAAAAATGGGGGTCCTCTCGTGTTAATCACAATTATTGCGTAATGTAATTCAAACAACGTACATTATGAGACTAGCTGCTATCTACAATGAGAGATGAGCCACAATAAGGACAATAAACCAAGGTCAACTGAATTACCAACATAAAAGTTACTTATCATGGAAAAAGAAAAAGGTTTACCCATCCTATCGCAATTTCTAGCAGCTATTCCGTTCCTTAATTATTCACGTGAAATATAACGTTTTAAAACTGTAGATCTTAATCTTGGATCTTTCTAATCTAAATATCTGAATAATATACGGTAGATTATAGTTTCATTCCCTGCCATACGCCGTGGGAGGGTTATGTCGTAAAATTAAGGTAGGTAGTTGTAACTTGGAAGAGGAATTACCTAAGCCGGTCGCTACTTAAGACCTGGACATCTGAGGAAAACCTCAAACGAGCACTCAGGAGGAAATATGTTCATTTTTAAAGGAGATGCGACAGATGGCTTCCGACGGCATTCGAATCCGGTTACTACAACAAGAGTGGAAGGCCGGTAAGATCTTCCCATCCCGACAAGAGAGTTTGGTCAATGGCTACCCAGTCGCTTGTACTCTTAAGACCCCTGGTCTTCTTCCCAGAGGATAATTTCTCAATCGGGGCTATATGGACGCACTAGCGATTCATGCGAGACGTGCACGTACGTGACCAATGAGTTCCAGGCGAATCGCATTAACACGTGCATTACCGAGTCGAAATCACTTCTCATTGAAGAAACAAAGAAGAAAAAAAAGAACAAGATGATAACGAAATGACCGCGATGCCACACGGACACGTGGCAAGGGTGAGTCATTCGCATACAACGGAGCGACGCCAAGCGCAATGAAATGAGTGAGAGAGAGAGAGAGAGAGATGGATGGCGCCATCGCTTTGCTTGCTTTAATTTTACTCTCTATCTCTCCCATTGGCCCGGATTCGTCAGCAACAATCTCGGTGACTTCGGGGAGATCCCCGGAAACATCCGAAAATGTCG
The DNA here is from genome assembly GCA_037158775.1 of Hetaerina titia. NCBI lineage: Eukaryota > Metazoa > Arthropoda > Insecta > Odonata > Calopterygidae > Hetaerina > Hetaerina titia. The sequence continues at coordinate 115,852,008 of CM073768.1, read as the reverse complement.
CGATTCGACGATGACGAAATTTTGACGTCACGACATGTATAAGTCCCGAACTTACCGCACAATAATGAAGTATTGTCGAGGCTGTGACATCGCTAAACGGTGCGCATTGTCAGAGAACGTAAATTTCAAGACTTTTGACGGTTGATTCCCAAATTGACGATCAAGTTTGCGTTTGTGACGACGCTGGCCAAGCGAACCAACAAAGTTAGTATAATTATGATTAATCAATACCTTCAATTACAAAGTACTCCGACTATTCGAACACGCGTTTTGGACGTCTGTAACGAAGTCTGTAACGACTACTAACAGTTACGTAAATATCGAGATGAATCCACCTCGTTCCTCCTAGATTACTCCTTTCTTAATTTCTTCGAAACTACTATCTTCCCTAATGCTGTCTACGAAGTCCACTCTCTTCTTTCCTCTGCCCTAGTTTGACCAACGTTCTCCCTTCTGCCATGACCTTTTTAACATCCCACTTCAATTTTTCACGTCCATTCTTTCTACGGATTTACCCCGGAAACTTACCCTCTCCTCCCACCTGGTATTCAGCTATTCTAACTTTTTATTCCCCTTAATTCCAACCAATTTCCGTATTCCTTTCCTCCATCTAATTGGCTTTCCCAGCATTCTTCCTCTCCACATCACCCTCTCCAGCATCCCGTTGCCTCGCTCAGTCTAATCTCCTGCATCCACTCGTTCTGCCCTTCTTCGAATGTTTCTCCCAAGAAATGCTTCCTGATTTAATTTATTCAAATGACTTCACTACCTCTCAAGGATCTCATTTGATTCATTTTCCTTATTGATCGTCTATAAGATTAAAAAACTAATGAATTGATGAATAAACAAATCACCTTGTAATGTTACACACACTGATGTGTTGACAAGCAAATCTCATCGCTCAATTGAACATCCAATTGACGCATAAATGCCCTAATAACCTTTGGTATTGGTGTAGGGCATTTCAAAGCGATTAGTTAATTTTGAGAGCGGGAAATATTCAGCAGAGTTAAACCTCAATCTCTTCCACACAATAATAAATTAGCAGCGGTAGTTAGCCAATAGGGGGGGGGGGGGGGCGGGGCAGGACAGACAGTTTTAAATGTCATTTGCACCATTAAGGGTTTGGTTGGTGATTTGATGGCGGTAGGATGTTCAGGGTACAAAGGAAGGGTGCAGAAAGAAACACGGTAGTGTAAATAAGTCTACACTCTTTTAAAAAAAGGAACACCAAGGGGTCACTAAGTTTAACGTCCCATCTGACGGACGGCGCACTACACTCTAGGTGCCCTCTTCATAGACACCAAATGAGGGATCGGGATATCACTGCCATTTCAGGGATTCGAAGTCGGGGTCTCAGGGTAGGCAACCTGTTGATTGGACACCATTAGTAAAATCACGATGGCCCAAACGTACAAGAAAATATTTATCCATTGTGATTTTCGATAAAGCGATTAATGATCGATCAACGGAAGGATTTAAGAACGTCACTCACACTTTGTGTTAGTCACGCGTGCATCGTGCTCTGTGTAACAAAACTCCTGCTTCGCTCTCAGGGGACGACGGCTTACTTAGGGCCGGAGACTTTCCACCTGTGTCCCCTTTCGGATTCCCCTCCGACCCTTTTGCCCTTCTCCAGTCCTTTCCCTTTGGAGGCCGCCGAGAAAATCGAAATTTCCATTGAGACGTCTGGAGTCCCACGTGAGAGATACTACGTCTGACGTCACTTCTTATCGAACAATGATTGTTTTCGTGATACAAGAACGAAGAACTCTTATCCCTTTTTCGCGCTAGCGTTTGTTGTTGTTCGAAATTAACTGACCATCCTTTCGACTAAATATGTTTTCATATGTGTATGAAAAGAATAGCGAAAACTCTGAAGTCGAGCGTGGTTTTTTTATTTACGACGCGAAAACTTGGGTCGTGGGGGCGTAGATTGTAGGTTTTTGAGACAATTTGGAGAAGGATGGAGTGGATATACAGATAGGAAAACAAACGAGGAAGTGCTAGGAATGGCGAAATGGGAGGAGAGAGGGGATTGTTGGGAGAGGTTCAAATGAGACAGGACAGATGGATGAAAAGGATATTGATCGACAGTGGGATGTTGAAGAATGTGATATACGAGACGGGAAGAATATTAGACAAACGAGGAAGTGGTAGAAATTAGGGATAAGCACGTTTCGGACGGAATGAAGGGAGGAAGGAAGAATGGGGAGATTGAGAAGTGCTCTTTGTGGAGTGGGATATCAGGTTATGTCTTCTTAAGAGGAGATTGAGAGAAATGCAGCATTTATTCATTCCATGCCCATCTGAAATCTACCTTAAAATTCTACGTGCAGTAACAAACAATTATGTGTTGTAATATGGGGTGAGATTCAATGACGTAATTGGTATAAATCACGTTTATTGACAAATGAAGCAACGTCGAAAGACGTTGCACTTTAGCAATCGACATGCATAGAAAGTATTTATAATTACCGGTGTGGAATACAACCAACAGTGATACTGTAATAATTCCTTATTGGGTAGATTCGCATGCATCAAGGTTTTACTTAGAGCGACAAGAAGTATATTCGGCCATATGATCGGTGTAGTTGTTGAGACGTGTCGTGTGTGTGTGTGTGTGTGTACTCGCAACAGACCAGGGGTTCGTTTCCAAATTGGAGCACTGGGAGTGTTTTCAAAGTCCACTTCAATTCAAGATTTGAACAAAACTTCGACAAAACCTATTGATTCGACGAACTGCTACAATTAAGTTTAGAGTATTAACGTTTTTCACCGATCAAAACCAAGTGAGACAACTTATTAACCATTGAACCCTATTTTTTGTACCCTAAACGTTTACCTGGGGTTTGTTGGCGGTAATGTTTAAAATCCCCCTTCAAGATCTTTCCCTTAGGGTTGGCTACAGCGGTAATGTTCAAAATCCCGCAAACGAAACAAAATAAATACATGGTCCACAGTGAAATTTTTGCGCATTTTTTTAATTGTGACGCGACAATCCATTTCGGCGCGATAAAACTGGTGGAAAAATTTGGTGGGAGGAGGTGCCCTTCCAACGCAGCCGGTCGCCAGTTTGCTCCGAGCAGTATGAACGGAAAGACGTGCCTCCGCGTGAAGTATGTTTTTCGACTTTGTAACATTACGCGATTGGAGCGCCCAGCCACACGTCCTTCATTGTTACCAACTTCCTGACCCGGAGAATCACTCCGGTGATCCCCCAGCCCCTCTTACAGTTTCGAATTGGCTCCGTGCGACTTTTTTTGTTTCCCCCGACTGAAGAGAGAGCTAGCTGAAAGGAAATAATTGGGAGACCGTAAGAAAACATCCAAAAGCATGTTACACAACGTTCCCGAGGGACATTCCCGTCGAGGAATTCCAGGGTACCTTCCAGACGTGGCCTACACGTCTTCGCAAGCGTATTATTGATGCAGGGGGGAGAGTATTTTGAAGAATTTCAATCAATTGTACAAGTAAGATGAATAAATCTATTGTTCCCCAGAGAATACGCATTAATTTCATAGTGGATCCCGTATTACCGTAAATGTTGGTTCACAGTTGGAACGAACTAGACAACATTTTGAAGAAATCCTCGCCCTTGAAACTGTCTCTATCTATCATCCCCCTTTTCGCGAGAGGCCGAGTACGCGTATGAATTCTCTCTAGCGGGACCACAAGAGCGGAATAGTCCATAAGAGTCGATCATTTCTTTCTTTTTAATTGCAAAAAAATCCCATTTTGAGGGGATTAGCGTTATCCTCATTGCATTCGTATCTGAAACGTCTTGGAAGTCCGCTTGGGAAAAAAAGAAAAGAAAGGATTGAAACGCGTGGAGATATTAATGGGAGGATTACGTATTCGAACACGGGAGAGAGACACATTCTTTACCATATCACGCTCGGACTAACCGTTCGTCTCGCAGGGTCATAATTGGGCATCGGACATCAAAAGGTGACCAAAAGGAAAAGCAATCGATGGGGTCGAAGGGGAATGCGACGAGGAAAGAAGGGTGGACCAATGCAGATGGAGAGATACACTTCGAGACGGTTGCCGTGGAGAGAGAGAGAGAGAGCATTTCCGGACCAAAAGACTCGGAGAGTCGGTCGGGGGTTGGGTTTCATTTGTTTTTCTGTTTTTTTCGATGGGGTGAGGAGGAGGAGAGGAAGGTTGCGTGGTGGTGAGGAGGTCACTGCTATTTCACCCGAGGCGTGACGTCGAGCAGAATGGAGGAGGCTCCAAGTCCCCCCCCCATCCTTCTTACACATCCCACCCATGCGTCGGTCACCATTTCGGGGAGTCGAACCCAAGAAGGAACTCGCAAGATTACGGTCTGGCGACCACGACCCAGAAACCGTCGCCTCTTTGCTTGGCTCCTCCCTCACCCTCCAGAAGCGCACCGAGCTTTTGGTGCACCAACCAACATTTATCGGAGAAGGCAAAACGAGACCATACGGACACACTTTCGGACAGAAGAAGGAGAGAGTGTAAAAGGAAATGCAGACAAAATTACACCTTACGAATGATTGGACGTCTACAACACGTAACCACGAAGCACACCTTGACCGTAACATTTCCCCCGAGTCCTTGGATGGAAACCCGCTTACAAAAACACCTGAAATCCCTCCGAAGGCCTGCGCAGATAATGACCACCATTCAACCGGAAACAAAAGAGGAACGAAATTCTTTTCCAAAGGAATGCGTAACCACCGGTAACCGAGGAATGCTCCGGACGGATTGGTCGGACAATGGCACGACGGTGGAAGAGTTGGGTGTGGTGGTGGTGGAGGAATCAGACCACTTCCTCCAGTGACGACAGGAGGGCAGACAGACGTAAACACAGACACCGGAGGACTCCGGAAAAATTAGGGGTCGAAGGAGTGCGACCCGGTCGCCATGGAAACCGTCTCACGGGCGTTACCAAGGCGACGGCGAATGGTGTAATGGCCACCGGCGGCGGCGGCGGCGCCGTCTGCGGCGGTCGTTCGAAATCGCGAGGGAGAACCGCGGAGGGAGGAGTGTCAAGGCGGGGGAGGAAGGAAGGAAGTAAGAAAGGATTTAAAGAAAAAAAGAAGAAAATCGAATTTCTCACCAAGATGGAGGCCGGGCGCTGCATCGTCGGACCGGAGGGTTGATGGACGGGGGTGGGGGGGGGTGGGGGAAGAATGATCCTCTGGCTAACGACGGACGTTCACATCAACAACGTATCACGCGGGGCGACACTCCAGCGGTCACACAAATACACAAACACAGAGACACACGCACACGCACAAAGTGTAGCGATCGGTGACAAAGGAAGGCGGGTATCCGCAGCTCAGAAGCACCTCCGGGAATGAAACTGGTACCACTTTTGCGGGAGGATGACGAGATATATATGTATGTTTGGAGAGAGAGAAAGAAGAGATGACGGACGGAGAACACGAGGTTTTTATTTATTTATTTAGAAAAAAAAACAAAAAAAAAACAAAAAAAATAAAAAAACAAAAGACGGTCTTATCGCGTCACGGAGGTAGATGGGAGGTTCAGGCGTTATCCCCGGCAGAGGTCCCTCTTCGTGTTCCCCGGCGAACCCGTCTTGCTCTCCCGCGCGTCCTCGTCTGCGTCGAGCAACTCTCTCTCTGGAGAAATGAACAAGGAAGGTCCCTCCCTACTCTGAGAAAGAAGGCACTTCGCCATGTGATGCCAGAGACTGCGAGAGAAATGTGTCTGTGTGTACGTGTGTGGGTGTGTGCTTGCGAGGGCCTACGTGTGTGTGTGTGTGAGAGGGGATGGTTGGTTGGTTGGTCTGAGGGGAAGGGTGGGGGCGAGAGGGATGGACAGAGGAGGGGAGAGGGACATGCTGGCTGTTGCCGTACGCAGTCAAACCACGCCCCCACCTTCTATCCCCAACCCCACTTCCCCTCCCTCCCACCCACCCACCCACCCACCCACTCTCCCTCCCCCCCTCCTTTACTCCGTCCCACTCCCCTTTCTCTCTCTCTATCTCTCCCCCCCTCCTTCTCCTTCATTCATTCCCCTCCCTCTCTCTCTCTCCTCGCGCACGCAGCGCCCTCACACGCACACAAAACCCACCAACCCTTCCTTCCCCCACGACGTCTCTCGACTCACTCTCCGATTTTCGCCACCTCCCATTGCGAGCGTGTGCATCACACTCACACACAGGCGCGTGCACCAGACGAAATGCATACGTGAACAGGACTTATGTGCACCATCAACCCTTCGATCGAGGCTGGAAATGACTTCGTTAAAAAAAATATATATGTGAATGAACATATGAGGAGGGACCTGATGTAGAGTAGGTTGCTGGATTGTGTTTTTTTAGGAGTCACAAAATATACATTTGGTAGTTGTGTCCATCCAAAAACCTACCTTAACTGGTAGATTACCTAATAATAATATATGTATGTACATATTTATATATATATATAGTATATATGGGTCGCGGTAGTCCATGGGGTACAGCGTTGGAGAAGGCACTCTGGGAACCTGCTTGAATATATATACATATATAAATATATTAGAAATATATATATATATATATATTCTTTATAATATATATATATATATTTCTATATATATATATATAAACCATAAACACAATATTCTTCAGAATGGAACGCTCTTCGGCGACGCACAAATGTATAAAAAAAACCATAAGTAGATTTTAAAACATGGAAACACAAAGAAAAGACACTCACATATGAAGTTTTGATGTTTCGACGGCACGACCGTCTTCATCAGATGGCGACGGTTATACCGTCGATAAGTCAAAACTTCATATGTGAGTGTGCTTTCTTTGTGTTTCCATGTTTTAAAAATCTACTTATGGGTTTATATATATATATATATATATATATATATATATATATATATATATATATATATATATATATATGTTTCATGTTATATGTATATATATGATGAAGAGGGACCTGATGTAGAGTAGATTGCTGAGTTGTGTTTTGTTAGGAGCCTCAAAATATTTATTTGGTAGTAGTGTCCATCCAAAAGCCTACCTTAACCGATAGATTATCTGATAATAATATGTATTGGTGTGTGTACATATATATATATATATATATATATATATAACATGAGAGCACATTTCAGGAAGTTTAAGCTTTCGGCCAAAAGCTTACAAGGAAATAAAGAGGACGATGGACGAGAGGAAATATAGAGGAAAGGATGGTAGGGAAAGTAATCATACGATCTCATAAAGGATAGAAACAGTGCGTTTCGTGGCACACATAGCCATGAGAAGGAAACGAGCCCCATTGGCCAAATACACATTCAAACACGAAAACCCGCTCGTTAATGAGCCGCCTACTGTCCCCCGAAACGTCAAATGTCCGTGAGTTACGCGACAATATTTTCCCAATTCCTTTAGTGAAGCTGTTAAATTTAAAACAAAACATTGACCTCATTAGTGTGTAGCAATAAGTATGTCATCATATATATATATATATATATTTGTGCCTTATAAGTTCTTTTGTAAACATGCTCAGTGTCGGGAAAAAATCCACGATGAAACTACATAGGGAAAAAATATATCGCTCCACATATCTCGAATCAAAGTCATGCTAACCGTGTTTACCAGTACTTCCGCGTTTAATTTTCATGTATACATACATTTTTGCAATGAGCAAATTATTAACATACTGGCAAAATCTGTCTCTGAAAAATGAAAATTACAAAACCGAAATTGATATCACGGAGTGAATATGTAAGCAGTAAACTTCGCGCTTTCTTATATCACTAACCCAACCATTCCCGTCATTTTTACCTAGCGTAACCTAACTCGTTTGTAAACACTCAAACAGTAGCCATGGTAGCCGTTGTTTATTCGATGGTCATTTTTTTTCCTGTGCGCATGCGTGAGTGCACATAGAAGAGTTTACAATTCGCATTCGACTAAATAGGTAAGGAAATATTACAATAAAAACTTAGTCTTACAGTATTGTATTTGATTTTTTAACACATTGCTTTGTTTAATAAATTAATGAGTTCCAAGCTTTTGGTTGGCAACAATTTCAGTACAATTTGTTGAATTTCTAATAGAAATCCTGCTTTTCAATTTTTTACGGAGAGACCTTTGACTTACTTTTTTATTCTAGAGAAATACTCGTGCATCATATAGTAGTGATCAGGTGAAGTAGTGATAAAAGGCGGTGGAAATATAATAAAAAATAAGTACTCAAATGTCTGAGTACTCCAAATTCTCTGGAATTCGAACCATCAATTTTTTTAGTAAAAAAAGAGATTCTTAAACAACAGTGTCCAGTCACATTTACGAACGGCCGTTGTAAATATAAAAACAAAATTCGTCAACACTCCCCACGTCATCTCTTTCCAAAAAAAAAGAGAGACAAGAGAGACGAGACAACTTCGACGAATCTACATCGAAATTAATAAATTTATCGATTATTAATTTTCATTTCGATGTCCTCCCACTTTATGCAGATCGTCCCCGTGACACAATTCGACACTAAAAATATTTAAAAAAAGAACAACACTTGGAGGTGTTCATAGAAAGATGGCGAATGACGTACTTCGATCCCTCACTCAACAAAAAAATGAATTAAAATAGAAACAAAAGAAAAAAATGGACGATTTTTCATTTCGCACAAGAGGTCAGTCGTCGCGATGCTTTCGACGACGTCCTGAAACACGTTTCGCATTTGTTTCGCGTTTATTATTTTTTTTGTGGCATTTCGTTTTTCTTTTTTTCGAACATTTCGATCGGCCATTGTTCCAATCGCGATTGAAACACGTCTCCGTTAACAGTATCAAAACACTCTTCGGAGTTGAGCTCCTCAAATAGATCTCCACAATGCGAAAAATAGTCGGGAAAGGAGGGAAAAACCTCTCTCTGTCAATTGGAAAAGATCAGTTGACGGTACACACGGGAGTTTTCTTACTCGCACGCATCCCGATAGTTTTATTTTTCGCGAGAATTTCAATTAAAAATGGGTAGATGGCATTGGTGACGATCCCACGGAGGTAATCAGTCCGCGACGAAGTCAAGAGGACACCAAAACAAAACACGAAGAAGAGAATAAACAAAACTGAAAAGATTCTGGAAGTTGAAAATCAGAAATGGAGAGAGAGAGAGAAACACAGTACGCGTGGATAAAATACCATTCCATGAAAGACGCCATCTTGTTAACACGCGGTCTGCAGGGAATGGATTCAACCATGCAATATTTTTTGAAAAATAGCCAACCTGGAAAAATTAGGCCTTATTCCATTTCTATACACGCACATTATGACCTTACACGCTTACCCCAGCTCCTCTTTCTCTTTTCAAAACGATTGTCAAATTCATTTTTTACCGGAATTGTCTTCAGCTGCTTCGTTGGATTCCCTTTTACCTCGTCAACGTCAAGAATTCCATGCCGTTGTTTCTAAGGGCTTTGCTCCAAGACGCAAACGATGACCAAGGTTTTCTAAGAAAAGCTTATGAGTCTTACTAACAGTCGGTTGATGAGATAAAGGGGACGAGGCAGCTGACCACGATCATTCCGAAAAAGGACTTTGTCGAATGTTTGGAAAAGTTGAAGAGACGCTTGGATATGTGTGTGTGGGGTGGTCCCAAGGGGAGTACGTACTTCGAAGGGGACCTCGAAGGCCCCAAATTGTTCTAGGCTGCAGTATAGGCTATTTTTCTCAAAACATTGCATGGCTGGATACTTTACGGACAGACCTCTTACAAAAATCATAGCAAAATAAAATCCGACTATCCCAACTTTCTTTTGAAGAAATGGAGTTGTTTGAACGGAAGTGACGAATCAATCAGCGGCGATCTCTCCCAACTCGCAACGATGGCCGACAGAATGATGGGACAATTTAGGAATGGAAAAATTAAACATTTTGAGGACAAATTGAATATAAGTCTGTGTTAATGATTCGGTCACCCGGTCGTAAGACCATAAAGATTGCTGCAAATGGTCCGGAGAGGGAAAACCTAACCCCGAAAGACGATTGACGGAAGAGATAATTATTTAAAAAAAACCACCCCTTCCCTCCCCCTCCACAAATTTCGAATCATCCCCCCACTCGCACCCAATCCTCCCCTAAATCAGGTCAGGTTAGACAAATAAACACAGCGCCCACCCCACCGTCTCCGACCCGAATATTCAACCCCTTCTCCGATTACCCATTAGGGCAACTTGCTGTGACGATACATCAATACGATATGCCGATATTTCTCCAAAGGTTTCGGGATACGAAATACCGAGGACCGGTAATAATTGTCAATTTAATTACGCGAAAAATAATGAGTGCACGGGAAATTTTGTTCCTTTTCTTACGTCATTTCCGATAGTTCAAAAAATTCTCGATTTTTTTCACATTTATATGTACCTCAATAAGCTCGATATTATCGTGAATGGATGAGATTTTGGATGGGAAGGATATCTCGTGGATTTGGATGTATCTGTCAATAGGACTTCACGTACTGTTGGTATTGATGAAATCGTCGCGTATAACGGATAACATTGTCAATATGTGCGATATTGTCAATAATTACGATATTTCTTTAATGGACACGATCCTTCTAATATACACGATACACGTCGAACTGAAATACATTGTCGTAATGAACAATGTTTTGGCCATTTAAGATATTTTCTCTTATTTGAACGTTTATGACATCAATGCACGATTGTCAATTCACTTCCATCAATTGGCGATGAATTTCAAGCGGCTAAACCCCTTTTTTTGCATTAAAAAAACGAATAACTGCGCGAACTTCACACTTGGCGGAAACATGCAACGGGAGTTCCATTCTCAACGGCTGCCAATCCTAGACTGAGCGTCATAGCAAAATGGCGATTGTGATGAAAAATAGATAATTGATCAATATTTAAAATAATGTATAAAAATATTTTTATATATGTTTTTATATATTTATAAATATCTTAGAAAATAAATGGTTTTCTCTATTTCTAAAAAGAATCGGAGACCTTACTATTTGGGGTTCCCCTCGTAATACTTGAATAGCCATTTATCGTCATGTCGACAGGTACGTCCATGGTCTTTAAAACCCCCGGTTTTCATTTGTCATCGATTGTCGATGCGCTGCTGTTCGCAAATGAGCATCGCACGCACCTAACTTTCCACGGCACTCACTCGCCGCATCCTATTTAGCGCGCCAAACAATCCCCACCCCCTCAGACAACAACCCCCGCCGCTCCAACCCCCAATGCGCTCCTCCTCCCGACACCCCATCCGCGTCCGTCTGATGCCTCCCGTTTATTGAACCCTCCCCCGAAACCAACCCCCTCCCAGACCGCACCCACCCACCCACACACACACACACCCCCGCTTGCCCTCCTCCATCAGCGAAACACGCCGCCAGGGCTCAGAGGCACGGGGGTGGAGGGGAGGGGGGTTGCGAATTTTGACAACAGCACTTTAAGTAAGGGGGGGGGAGTGACTGGGGGTTAAAAGTGGGGGCGACTCCAAATGACCCCTCTCTTAACCCCCCCATTCCCCTTGCAGTCTTCTTTCATTCCTCGCCACCCACCTTTAATTTATATCGTCCAGTATCATCCCAACTATCGAAAATAGCGCCCATGTCAACCACAGTCCTTTATCAAAATTATTGTACATATCGATAATATTGAGTTAAAATCGAAAATGTCGCCAATTTCATTTTCCACATGCATATTATATTTTAGGTACATGTATGTATGCATGAGTGCGTGTGTGTGTATATATATACACGTATATACATACATACATTCTATATACAGGTATGTATATTTATACGCATATATCATATCTTTATTTTTTACAGATAGCACTAGATGACGTTATACATATGAGTCTCACCTGAAAAAGGCCTCTGAGTAGGCCCAAAGCTTAAACAATCTACAATTTGAGTGTCCTTTTACGTGTTAACTATTTTATTCTGTGTTCAATTGTCCTGTCCAAATGTTATATATATATATATACATATATATATATATATATATATATATATATATATATATATATATATATATATATATATATATACATATAGGATAATCCTCCATTTCGACAGAAATCGTAACAACTACATTTCATTAAGAACGTCCATATATCGCCATTGACTAGCATATCGATAATATCGTCAAATCTCAAGGAAGAAGATTTTTTCAAAAATCCAAAGCTTTATTCAAACACTTACTTCATATTCTCCTTATCTAAAATGTAGTCCATATCGAAAACATCGTCAGTGTCGTAAATACTCGTAATATCGCAAGTATCGCCGACCCAACTGACTCCCTTCTGCCCTTCCAACCCCCATCCCCCTCCACTACGGACGTGGGGTGGTGGCGTTACGACTCGAAATCTCCCCTCCGTCCGACGAAAAACGATCATCCCCTTCTTTCGGCACAGGTCCGTCTGACCCCGGGGACGAAGGTGACTCGCCCCCGACGGGGAGCGCGCCATCTTCCTGGCGGTGTTTAATGATTCCAACCCCCTCGACCTTCGATCCGCAAACCTAAAGTTAATGGCTGGCGTTAAAAAAGTTTGTACTCCCTTGTCGCAATATCAAATTGGAGGGAGAGGAGAAAGACGAGGTTGGGGGGGGGGAATTGCTGGGAGAAATCCTAAGGAGGCAGGAAGGGTGAGTGCCAAGAATATTTTGATTGGCAATCGGTGATATTCATTGAATTTCATTGGAGAATCATGAATAGTGTTTAATTCACTCCTAGGGATGTTTTCGGGCTACGCTTCCCTGTGGATCTCAATGTTTCTCGCCGTCCCACGTGCTCGTGAATTGCAAAGTGAATTCTTGTATACATACACGTATACACACTAAACATAATTATGAATAACGCATTCATGCATGTATACATGGTTTGTGTCGAAATGTAAACACGCCGTTGCTAGGGAAGTTTTGAGTGTTCCAAAAGATATAACATTTATTGATTACGAAAAACAACAATCTGATAATAGTCAATATACCTATTTTAGAAATTAAGCTTAAGTCAAACTATAAAAGATATTAGTTCCCTTTTGGCAATAAAAAATTCGCTCTGTTTCTTATCACAGCTATCAATCACTTAAATTGCCGAAAGATAATGAATGAAATTCAATTATATACGTTCGTAGATGGCGTATTATGAAACTTGACTAGCCGTTGCCAAGAAATGTTTATAGTATTTTATTATCTCTGAAAATTCCTTATTTATTTATGTTTTATTAATATATTTATTAAATGATAAAGCATGTTATAAAAGATAATTTGTGCCTTGTTTAGAAAAAATGAAAACTGCACAATGATTGTTTGATAGCTAATTGACCAACTAAAACGAGTAAATATGACTCAACAATACCCGAACGTATTTGAGTTAACGACGACATTTTCTCTTTCATCACATGAAAAATATTTGGAATTTAAAAACGAATCTCTGGATATAGAACTAGAAAATTTTTGCATGCATATGTTTTTCGGTAATGCGACAAGAATGTATGCTTTAATTGAACATTACTGCTATTTTCAGAAAAAGTTGCAAACGTGCATTCATTTTTTTTAAATAATCTGTTTTGCTCATTATTCATCATATATATATATATATATATATATATATATATATATATATATATATATATATATATATATATATATATATAAAGAATTTTTTTAGAAAGAATAAATTTTGATTTGCAAGCAAAACCAATCTTAAGAAGAGGGAAATATAGTATTGTAAAAAACTGATTTTTTTCCACAGAATAATTTTCTTAGTCCCGTGAATTTTTTATATCTCCACGGAAATCATATTTTTTTTAAAAATTCCCCGCCTGGAACTAGATTTAACAAATTCCCACCTCGCCAATCTCTCGTCCAATTCATTACTCTTGCCATCAGATGATTGGTCGAAATTCCCCCTGATTCAGTACGGATTCCGGTGCATGCCGTTAGCCATAAATTCCATTAATTCATTTTTCCCTCGAGCAGAGTCCCACTCCTGGGACTCCTATACTTCAATTTCCCTTTTCTTATTATGCTCGGGAAGAAAATCCATTGTCTCAAGATGTACCCCAAACCCTCTGGCTTCTTTCTTTTCCGTTTAGAGTCGAGTTCTCTCGAAGTTTGCAAATAAACTTTCCGTATTTGTCGCATCCTGTCAACAAAAAAATACGGAAAAAACTTCCTTAATCAATTAATAAATATATTTACCAAATAAGGATATTAAGCAGATTTATAATGTAATAAATAAAAACATTGGCATAAAGTTGGCATTAATTTTTATACACTTCATCGAATAAAATGATCGTGTTACAAAACAAATGCACGTTTCGCAGAAATACTTCTTAAAAAGTCCTAATTTTTTTTTCTTTTCGAACCTCCGCCAAATCTCCCTGCCAAAATATGTCGGGAACACTTCGTGTAAGCATGAGCGATTATGTATTAAATTGTTTCAAATATGAATTGTGCTCTCTTCATTTAATGAATTAGCGATTATCTTCAAAGAACGTTCCTTTTAATTTTAGGAACACGAGAGCCGTTACTTTTATTCGAAAAATTTCGCCAAATTCTTTGAAAGATTTCCAATAATGTAATATTACTGCTCGTTTATATATGTGAAGCAACAATAAGGAAAATGTTACACATATATATACATATATATAAATATATTTATATGTATATATACATATTATATATACTCGTATATATATATATTATTTAACATTTGGACGGAGCGATAGAATAAAATAGGGAGCACATAAAAGTCTGACCTGAACAATATATATATATATATATATATATATATATATATATATATATATATATATATATATATATATATAAACTTGAAAATGACGCTCTCCGGCGACGCACAAACACTAAGATAATAAATACTATATTACACACACAGAAACATAAAAGAAGGACACTTACAGTAGATATTTACGTTTCGACGGCACGGCCGTCGTCATCAGAAACTGTATCATCATGTACTGTAGCATCTACTGTAAGTGTCCTTCTTTTATGTTTCTGTTTGTGTAATATTTATTATCTTAGTCTTTGTGTGTTTATATATATATATAAGATATATATATATATATATATATATATATATATATATATATATATATATATATATATATATATATATATATATATATAGAGAGAGAGAGAGAGAGAGAGAGAGAGAGAGAGAGAGAGAGAGAGAGAATAACCTCCGTCTCCTCGATGGAGTGAGTTTTCTTCCAGCTCCAGTCGAGATATGGCGCTCGTTAAAGGACTTAACAAAAATTAATCCGATGCAGATCCATAGGCAGGTAATCATTTGATAGTATATATTCCAAAATTAAATTTATCAAAAAATAATTATTATTATGACGCCTTTTATTTTCCATGGAGTCCATTATAACAAATTGCCGGAATAATTAGTTTCCGAAACGGCCGACCGTGATATCCTCTCTCTCCCCCAAAAACCCAATTTCGAAATCCTCCCTGCGCGAACAGAGAGAGGCGAAGGGGGTTTATGGGGGGGGGTAGGAGTAGGAGGGAAGGAGGGGAATGGGGGAGGGGGGCGAGTAAGTCGACATTGAGTACTTAGGGTGGCCGTAAATTATTGGAAAATCGATTAAACGTGATGTCAAGCGAAGCGAGGGTTATTACTCTCTCCACTGCTCAAATTGGGAGAGATTACCCATATGTGACAGTGAGTTTCTGAGTGAATGAGCCAATTACCTCGCCAGACCACAAGACAATTCATCAATGATCAATGCTGTCATAATCTTATCTACTTTGTCTTCGCTTCATCCTAAGACAACGACGATTTCGCCATTCACAATGACAAACGTTAGCAAAGGAGACATAGCGGGTGTGTCATATTTGGTCAATTTCGTAAATTTCAATTTGGACGAAATTTAGCTTTGAAAAGGAATCAGCTGAAGTGCTCCATGTCGTCGACAGTTTCGAAAAAGATTTTTTAAAATGATTTACCAGGGTTCACCAGAAAAAAGATCAAATTTTGTCCTCATAAGTATAAAAAATTCGAATATATATATATATATATATATATATATATATATATGCGGGTCGCGGTGGTCTAGTGGGTAGAGCGTTGGACTACTGACCGGAGGGTCCCGGGTTCGATTCCCGGGCAAGGCACTTTGGGCACCTGCAGCTCCACCCAAGCTAGTTGATTTTTCGGGTACCAGATCTTCCTGGGAAACCATAACCGGAACCGGAAAGGAACTGGCCCCCCTTCCCTGATGTGTGAGTATTCACACGCCGTTGGGCTTGGTACACGGGTGAGCTCTACCATCACCTACTAAACCGACCTTCAGGTTGATTACTGTGTTTATGGTATATATGCGCATATTTTTTACGAGCAATGAAAACAAAAAAAAAGCTTACAACAAAAGGCTTGACGACTTGACGTAAATAAACGCAACACCTCTCGTTTTAGTCGTCAGATGTGTCTCTAGATGGCGCACTGTGTCTCGTTTCGTTCCTTTGACCGGTTTGCACAGAAGAAAATCAGTCCGATCTCTTTCTTTGATCACACGTTGTAAGTTCGTCGTGGAATATAATTATCAATTTGGTCGTATTCGCAATATTACAATTTCCGTAGGCATTTGAGACAATAATTTCGACTATCAATCACCAGACATGCCTCATATTCTATGGAGATTGTCTTTAGATTTTAGAAAATGATTCAAGAGTATTCGAAACGTAGACTGTACCAAGCGTGCGTGCTGCCTGTCATCACGTACGCTGCTCCGGTATGGTCAGGAGTGTCGCGAACGAGCCTCGCTCAAATTCAAGTGGTGCAGAATTCTGCTCTTCGTAGCATCTTGGGGCGCAGCTGTTATGCCAGCGTTCCTGAGATGCAAGAGGACGGGAAGCTGGAACCCCTGGACGTCCTTCTGCCTGGAATCTCTGGAAAATTCTTCAGAAAAGCGGCAGAAGCGGAAGTAAATCTCATCCGCCGGGTTGGCGACATAAGGGTTTGGCCATGGGACCGCTACAAGCGCCCAATAGCATCCCAAGACGTACAAGATACCCTTCCGGCAAAGAAGAAACCAAGGCTGCTCTGAGCAGGAAGAAATCGAACGCCTGACAACGCAGAAGAACTCTTCACGCCTTAGTAGCCTTGGAGGCTGGAATGGCGCAGTGTAAGGGCTACGCAAGAGCCCTTGCATGGAGCAGTCAGTCAGTCAGTCAAGAGTATTCAACCCTGAAGACGCACATGCCTATAAGAGGGATTCCTTGTCAGTTGCACTGTTACCTTTATGAATATGTTATACAAATGCTACACTTGTTATTAGTTACACTCTTATTGTACAACTACTTGGATGAATAAACAACTTTTTGAATTTGAAGAGCATTAAGAAAGATTAAGGTTCGCTTATATGATGTCAAAATTTCAAAGAATGTCTGCGGGCACCCAACAGAAAAAAATGATTACATTCAACATCTTACTTTTGCCGCGGAATGTATATAAAAAAATGATCTGACATCATAAGTTCAAGATTAAACAGGTATCATTTTTCTTGCACGTGCTAAAGTGGCATGTCAAAATCTTAATTCGCGCGACGGCATACAGTTCGGCAAAACGGACCTTCTAAAAAACTCATATCTTCGCGAGGGAAACAATTTTTTTTGGACTAAGAACAAATAAAAACCCTTTGACAACATCACTATCGAATTCAGAATCCATGAAAGTGTCGTGAAAGTAATTTCTCGCGATGAAAGAGTTGTATCATTAAACTTATCGAGAATAACACTCCCCTCATTCAATCAGACATGTCTATCCTTTTCCTACCCCTTCCTCGTTTGTCTACGTTCTCCATACCACAACATTCTTCAACATCCCATCTCCAATCGTGATGATCTGCATTCATCTTTACCCATTTCTTCCAACAATTCCCTCTCCTCCCCTAACACAAGGACCAGAACCTCCTCTTTTGTTTTCCTTTCTGTCCATTTTATCTTTCCCATCCTTCTCCACACGCAAATCCAATCAATGTCATATCCTTGCGCCGATTACTATGTTTCCGCGCCGTACAAAACCACGCTACACATCAATATTGTCCCTAGTTATTTCTCAAAACCATTCACTGCTTCGTACCTTCCCTCCCCCGGCCTTCGTTCAATGTGTTACCGGTCTTAAAATAGCCTCGGACGCCCGGGATCGTTGAACTTTTTCGGCAGCAGATTATGCGAGCTGTGTGGAGCGCTGGGATCGAAAAACAATTTCTCGCTTTAAATTAATCGCCGATTCGATTACGTTCGATAGAGAGTGATGGACACCGGAGGTGGAGACGGCGGACGAGAGTGAAAGTGTCGCCGACCAGAAGGGAGAAAGTGTCCTTCCCACGACCGATACCAGGCACCTTGAGAGAAGGATGCATAACTAGACATATATATATATATATATATATATATATATATATATATTATTATTATTATTAGGTAATCTACCGTTTAAGGTAGGTTTTTGGATGGACACAACTATCAAATAAACATTTTGTAACTCCAAACAAAACCCAATCCAGCAACCTAAACTACACCAGGTCCCTCTTCATCTCTGTGTACTTCTTTCCTCCCTTCATCCCGTCCAACATCCCTATCCTGTTCCTGCCCTTTCCTCGTTTGCCTAATATTTCTATATATATATATATATATATATATATATATATATATATATATATATATATGAAACATTTAAACACAGAAACATAAAGAAAGGACACTCACATATGTAGTTGTGACGTTTCGACAGCACGGCCGTCATTATCCGAATCAGAAGAATGTGTGTGTATGTGTATAAATTTATAAATATATACACATACATATATGCATACATAATATAAATTTCAATAAATGTGGGATTATCAGAGCAAAACATTCGAATTTTTTTTATCTACTCTCTGAAAACCCATAGAGGTCCTTCCCACCAGGAGCCGAACCAACAGTTTGGCGTGATACCAGTTACCAAGGTGAGACTCGAAACCGCGAACTAAAAGTTAGCAGGAGAGGGCGCTGACCTACCTGACTAACCCAGTGGACCTTAAGAAGGTTTAAGACTGCTTAGGCGAACAACGAATGAATTTTACAGTAAATTCCCGGCTTTGCTAATTACGAATTTAAACATGCAACATCCTACTCTTAGGATGGAAGCTGAAGCATTTACAGGTGTAAGAATCTGTATAAGAACAGGGGCAATCATAATGCCTTCTTTAAGGATTCATGCTTAGTTTGACATGAGGTTTCTCGGTTCTCTCTAAGCCTGTGGAATTATGTAATGCAAAATTGAACTTTGAGTTGACACAAATTATCTTTCAAGGTCTTTGTAAATTAAATTTTAATGTGTATATTTCAAGTAGGGTGAATTTATAGCGTGGGGTTGAAGAAACCTTAACGTGTTGCGTTTGTGTCCATCCAACAAATTCCTTAAAAGTTACTCCCCCAAGTAATAATATAAAAGCTTACATGCAAACTAGAACAAACCACTTAAGGTACCAAGGCATAAAAGTCAAATTATTTTTTATAGCTATTCAAGATGGAGACATACTTTTAAACTTCAAAGTTTGGAAGCCTGACGTTACGTAACTAAACCGTGGACATGAAGACAGATGAGACCAACATATCATTGTCAAAAAAACGTCTTTCAATTGGAAGATATGCGATGGATTAACTCTCTCTTCATTGAAACAAAGCCCTTCTTCGATCATCTTGCCTGAACCGTATTCACTATTATCACTGTTTATATTTTACTCAATCTAGGGTATCATTCGACCCCATTTGATCTTAAAATGGCGGAGGTGCGACCCATTATTGTGAGAGGAGCGTGCACACGCGCGCGCGCTCGAATTTCAGCTTCAACAATATCGGCGGTGGCAATAAACATCCAACAAACGCGAGTAGAGGCTAGAGTTGCCAAATACGGCGAAGTCACGATGAAGAACGTGTGGTCAAGCGGACAGATAGACAGAGCAACCCATCCCCCTCCTTCCCATACTTCCCTCCTCGCTTTCCTTCCTCTCACGCCCGTCTGCCTTTCTTGCCCCCCTACTTCGCGTGGTTACCTGTATCGTTCCCGTCCTCTTGGACACGCCACTTGGGCCTGCCGACCCTCCCCCCCTCCCTTTCCCATAGAAACCAACACCGAAAACACCCGACGCACGCACGCAGATCCACTTCCAATCTTCCCTTCATTTTGCATTTCGCACACGACCGGAAACTATTTTCACTCACCTCCAAACTCCAACCCCCTCCCCTCACCTCAGGTCCACCTCCACAACTCTCCTCCTCCCTCTCTAACCTCACTTCCCGTGTGAATAGTATACAAAACTTCCTCGGGAGGACGGCGAAACGCTGTATTCTTTCAATTTCCACGAAAGATGACATCTTCATCCTATTCATATTCTAATGCCCGGGCAATATTTTTACGTATTTGCTTCAAATCCTAATTGCATTTCGCTCAATTAGTTTTTAGATATTCGTTCAATGCACTATTTTCATAATTATATCATTAGTTTATACATTATATTATTAGAATACTATATATATGTACACAAACACACACACACACACACACACACACACACACACACACACACATATATATATATATATATATATATATATATATATATATATATATATATATATATATAAACTCTGATATGGAGCGTAGCTATGTACGGCGCGGAAACGTGGTCGCTGAAGCAGGAGGATAGACGTAGATTGGGGGCTTTTGAAATGTGGGTGTGGAGAAGAATGGAGAAGGTGAAATGGACCGAAAGGAAAACAAATGAGGAAGTACTGGAGATGGTGGGTGAGGAGAGGGGTTTGTTGAGAGAAATCCTATGGAGGCAGGAAAAATCGATGAAAGGCGTATTGAGCGGTAGTGGAATGTTGAAGAGGGTAATAGAGGGGAGAATGTTGGGCAAGCGAGGAAAGGGCAGGAACAGGATAGGGATGTTAGACGGGATGAAGGGAGGAAGGAAGTACACCGAGATGATGAGAGACCCGATGTGGAGTGGGTTGCTGGATTGGGTTTTGTTTTGAGTCGCAAGTTAATTATGTGATAATCGTGTCCATCCAAAAACCTACCTTAACCGGTAGATTAACAAATAATATAGAATAGGTACTAATATATATGTATTTATAATTCACCACATTCTCTCTATCTCTCCGTGGATATATTCATTCTCCATGTACCAAAAAGACTTTCACGTTTGGCTCCGACCCAACTCGTGAGGAATATATTTCGTATTTTAATTTTTTGCATGCATTTTTGCAAGATTTTGCCATATTTTTTTGCATGAATTTTTACTATTACATTCATACGGATTAATTTTTTTCAAATGAAATTCACCCTTCGATCCAATAATATATTTTTCTTTTGCCTCTTTAAATTATTCCCTATCCAGAAATAATTCTATTATTCCGTGGAAGATCTCTTATTACAAGCTAATTATTTTCACTATCTTTTTTATACTATCCACCCGATTGGACCTCAAAACTTCTCTCCTCTATATTTTTCGTGAGTCTCGTTTTATAGACTTCTCTTATCTTACGCATCCAAAATCTAACTTTGAAGGTTTCAAAAATTTATTCGTCCATGATTTTATTTTCTGATCTTCAAATTTGCCTCGCCTTTGTACAACCACGGAAAAATAATTATTTATTCAATTGAATGTTTTCCTCAGTGACTCAACATAGAATATAAATTTCTATCACTTAAACTTAAAAGAAAAATTTCACCATTACTCATTTATGAGCTGAGGAGATGACCGAACAAAAACCACAGAAAACAACGCGAAGGTTGATTTGATAGGTTAGGACGGGATCTCTCATCTTAGTACTTGGTTCGATGTCGCGTGGAAATTTTACACACCAGTGTCCAGCAACCTTATTCTCTACGCCGTCTGTGTTGTTCCAAAATTCTAATGTCTCGTACCAGAAAAAAAACCACACAACTTGGGTGCCCAAAAAGGCGTTCTTGGGAATCGAACCACGGACCATTCGGTCGGTAGGCCAGCGGTCTAAACTATCAGGATTATCAGACTCCTGTCCAAAATTTCCGAGACTAAAATACCCACTCGGATATACATCCAAGCAGAAATGACAGATAAAATATATTTGCAGATCTCTAGATGTATTTTAAATGTAATATTACATTGTACATGATGCGTGAAGTGACAGCAAGTGACCAATAGTGTTCCTCTCCAACACATTCAATTGCCAATTAACCGGGGGTTGGTACTTAAGGACAGACAAACTACCACTACTATCTACTACCACCAGGGCTTGAAGCAACAAAAATTAGCTTGTATCTGGATTTTTAGTATCTGTGCGACAACACTGGATAACAGTGACTAGGGATGAGCAGTTGGTGTCTGTCTGTAACTAGGTAACCGTTCCCGTCCGTGATGTTTATCTTTAAAAATCTGTCTGTGTATTCTTTCGCTCACTTCTCTCTCTCTCTCCATCTCTCTTCCTCCTCGACTGAGTGGGCTGACCCCTGGTGCACGTGTGCGCCTCCATCTCAACAAACCTCCACAATCCTCAACCCCCCTTACCTCATATCCTTATCCTCCCCACATACGTACCCTTCCCCCCTTTTATGGTAACCCGAAAGCCTTCGCGAAACCTTCCTTCCTTCCTTCTCTTCTCCCTCTTCTTACCTCTTCCTCCTCCTCTATATCTCCTTCCGCCATTTCTCTCCCCCCCACTCCACCCCCTGGTCCTTCACTTCCTCCTTCATCAAACATTCAGGCGCCGTGGGGTCCGACCCTTCCCTTAACTCTCCCTCCCTCCCTCCCTCTCCCTCGCCCCCTCGCCCAACTCTCCTCCTTCTCATTCTTCCGACTCTTACGCTCGAAACCAACCCTTTATTTATTTTTTTTGGGAGGGTTGTGCGATTCGATTTTCAGTTTCAAGCGTCGCCCGAATTTTAATTACGAATTTTGAGGAATTTCGATTATTAATTGTTCAATTGTTCACACAGGTATTCCTGTATTCCGCCATTGATACAAATTAAATATCGAGGTGAAATTTGATAGGCTCAATCCTCATGGCGATGATTTTCTATTAAATCCAGATGTATATATCACCCATATCGAAATATGGGTTGTTTTATCGAACATATCGCTACAATAATATCAATTAACATATTTCATCAATTATGTGTACTAAATATTAAAACAAATTATCGATTATTTCGATGACAATATACGGTGATATTTTATCGATTATACCATGCAAATAGCATTGTCGTCATTCGTCCATATACCGTATATTGCTAATAATGACTGCTACGTCACACAGGATATACCGTTCAAATTGTTTTATCTATTATTTCCGGTACACCCCGTGGTTGCTTTTAAATGATGCACATCGGCCTAGAGCGTACGGAGAGGTGGTTTAGGTGTATTTGTAGTTACTGATCGATATTGGCTTTATCCTAATTTAATTGAAGACCACATTTTACGTGTTCTGTGCTATTATTCTTAGAAAAACATTGATATAAAAGAGGTTTTAATTAAAATGGTTTTTAACCTCAAGGTATAGCATAAGAGTATATTTTTTTATATATGTGTCTGTGTATATGAATATATATATATATATATATATATATATATATATATATATATATATATATATATATATATATAATGTGTGTATATATATACACACAAATTCAAACACGAAATCCCGCCTTACGGCGAACAAATATTCATTCACATGGAAATAGATATAAGGAAAGGGGATAGGAACACACATAAAAGAGGAACATAGGAGAGGTGGGGAAGGCGGAATCAAGCAGACTACTAATGTAAAAATATTTTTTCCCGGTCAAGGAAATAGTTTTACATTAGTGGTCTGCTTGATTCCGCCTTCCCCACCTCTCCGGTGTTCGTCCTTTATGTGTGTCCCTATTCCCTTTCCTTATATCTATTTCTATATGTGAATGAATATATATATATATATATATATATATATATATATATATATATATATATATATATATATATATATATCTTTTGGACGGCACAATATAACACAGAATGAAACAGATAACACGTAAAAGGACACTCACACTGTAGATTATTTGAGCTTTCGGCCTACTCCGAGGCCTTCTTCAGGTCAGACTGACCCAGATAATCTACATGTGATCATCTCAAAAAATCTACAATGTGAATGTTCTTTTACGTGTTATCTGTTTTATTCTGTGTTCTATTGTGCCGTCCAAAAGTTAATATTGCTCTCGTGAGTACTTCCGGATCATCGGTTTGTATATATATACACATTTCACCATAACTGTACCATATATCACCATAACTGTATTACACACACACACACACACACACACACACACACACACATATATATATATATATATATATATACCTACATATATATATTTGTGTATGTAATACAGTTATGGTGTCGATGGGCAGTCATTTTGCTATTGGCCTGCCGATTAGCAGTTGGCGTATCAGGCTTGTCGCCGTATTTTCCGAAGCGAAATTCTTCTCCCAAAAAATGGAGGTACGCGCTTTCGAGGAATAAATAGTCAATGGAAGCTGGCGTGTACCTTAATGTGTCGCGTTAATTATTAAACGATGCCGTTCCACCCATAATGCATTGGACACTCAGGTCTGGAAACCAACCTAATCTTTCCGTACAGTTGGAGGAGCATGCTCTTCAAACATTAAAAAAAAACCGGTGGTGGACATTCCCGACTTAATTGGGACACGATGATATGAATAAAATGGTCCAGATTCGATTTTCCGAACAGATATAAACAAGAGTGAGTGGAAGAGAGTGAGAAAGCGGTGCAGCGTGAACTCTAGGAACGGTTGAATTGCCAAAAAAAACAGGACTTCTTTCCCCTCAACGGATACTAAAACCTACGGAAATAAAATAAATACTATAAATTAATGAAGGGAAAATATCCCTGATTTTAATGCGATTATGACTAATAAGACACTGGTACGCGTGAAAGGAAAAGGCGGCACGGAAGAAATTAGGGAAAGAGATTTAAAGTCTGTCTAAAATTATTGACAGTGCCTACCCTAAAAAGGAACGGTTTCAACGGTACCATATTTGAATGCATTGACCGCGGTCTTACCAAAAGTACATATAACTGTCCAGATAGATACTAGTACTCTATATTCACTCATGCTTGTAGATAATTGCTATTATTACGTGTCTCAATTGGAGAAATGACAGGTTTCTGCGCTTACGAATAAATGGATATACATAAATATGCAACTTAAGACTAATCATGTCGTTGAAAAAAAGACATTTATAATTATTTGGTAGTCTACCGTGTTTAGGGTAGGTTTTTGGATGGACACAAACTGAAAAATCTTTGTCTTAGCCTCTCCTTACAAGACACAACATGACATCCAAGAATACCAGAGTGATCTGAAAAGTTTCCGACCTAATAAATAGCATACTGACATCCGGTACAACTTTGTGAACTTTTTTGATGCTACGCATCGGTAATTATTGCAGTGTTTGACCGTTGCGAACGCGCGCATCATCAACCAAGCTGGTATGGCCAAGTTTAAATTCAGCGGCCAAAAAATTCGACGGGCGTAAAATGATGTCGCAGAGTCCCCGTACACATCGACCTCTTTGACTCTTTGATCTGCGTAGTCCTATGGCTTTATCAAAAAAAACAACCATTAAATGACAGAATGATACTCGATTTTCTCCATTTTCACAAATACCCGAACAACAACACACTCAAACGACTGTAAAACGACAACCGAGGGTCCGAAATGGCTGAAATATTGGCGAGTACCTTTCAATCATATCCCTTAAATTTAGTTAAAGACTGCTGCCATCTTCATGTTGTGGTTGTAAACTTGTAAGACAACCAAGAAAATGTTTTTTTCGATTCCGCATATTTCCTCTTAACTCCGCACATTCTTGTAAACATTACTATCCTATTCCTACCCCTTCCTCGTTTGCCCAACAACCTCTATTCTATATCAGAGTATTCTTCAGCATCAAATGACCAACCAAAATGCTCTGTATCTATCTTTCCTGGCTCATCTGGATTTCCTCTCCCAACATTCCTTTCTCATCCTTCACCATGACGAGAACTTCCTTGTTTGTTTTCCATTCTGCCCCTTTCACCTTTTCCATCCTTCTCCACACCAACATATAGATAAAAAAAATCCTCCAATCCACGCCGATCATCTTGTTTCAGCAATCAAGTTGTAAAAAAACATAAAAAAAAGTTATCACCAATGCAAAAAAATTATCTGCTATGACATTGAAGGCTCTGTTAGGAAATTAATTCAATTTTTTCTTTTTTCTATTAGATTTTAAAGATATATCCACGAAGTACGCACGCATGGTTGAATCGCACAATCGGAAACCGCATTCATGTTTTTCATTCCGTTGCGTAGCATTAATTATGCACTGGGTTGAAATTGTTCCGATGCATAATTGAAGATATTTCTTTCGTTAATTTAATCATTTACATTTGCATTAACAAACTTCAACATAAGCTCATCAAAACACCGGCGAATTCATCCCGGACAAGGGGCGGGGAATTTATTCCTGACGTGCGCAATCGTCGCTCGCGTCAATGACCACGTCGGTTTATTTTCCACGTCAATTTCCCTCCAATCGTGCGCGACCGCAAAGGATTCCTCTGCCATACTCCATTTAAAAAAAAAGAGAAGTGCAGGTTGCGCACGAAAACGACAGGAATTGGTGGGCGCGTCTTTTATTTCGACGGGATACGTAGATCCAACGCTGTTTCCGGAGACATTTCACGTTTGACAACCAATTGCACTTCAGAAACATTTCTGTAGTATAAAGAGCATTGGTTATAAATTTCTGGTCATTATTAGAGATGAAATGAAATACTTTCCTTTGTAATTCAACGCAGATTATTTAAAAAAAAACACGACCCAGGTTTCGACGATGAACGTCATCATCAGGTGACGTAACTTGACGTAACGTGACTTGACTTGACGCAACGTGACGGTTTCGACGTTGAACGTCATCACCTGATGATGACGTTGAACGTCGAAAGAACTGGGTCGTGTTTTTATAAATAAAGTGTGTGGAATTACAAAGTAAAGTCTTTCATTTCAATATGTTATGCAAATTCCAAAAATTTACGCCGGAGACATCAAATTATCTATGTTGATTGAATCAAAATTTCAAAGTGAAAATTTCATCTCACATACACTCCAGCTGGGACAAAATAAAACGCAATTATTTGCCTCTATCGGTGCTGTAAATTCATCTTCTACACAGATAACAACTCGAAACACATATAACATAGAAAAACCACAGAAATTAACCCGAAGGTTTGATTTGATAGGTGAGGTTACAACCCAACCAAATCTAAGTCCTACATGACGTGTGAAATTGACGCATAATTGGTTTGTTGGTTCTTCATTCCTCGTGACTCCCTGGGGTTTACTGAAAGAATGGCAATTCGTTTCATTGTAATAATTGTGGTTTCATACTCCACAAGACTCTGACAATTCATAACGACGAAATTTTCAAGATAATTGATCGTACCTTTTTTCTGACAACAAAATTTTCGATGAATCGTTGATGATAACAATTGTGCTCGTTTACCAAGGTCACCTGGGGTCAGGATGTAAGTGAAATAAGTATTCATCTGTGATGTGGTAAATCGTATGTAACCACGGGCGAGAAAAACAATGAAGCAACGACATGCTGGGCATCATCCATGTTGGAACGTTTTGTTGACATTTAAGAGTAATGCTGACATTGGACGAAAAATATATTTGGTTTAGATTTTTTCTAAAAAAATCCCAACTTTACTGAGCTAGAAAGAAATAGAAGTGATTATAGGTTTGATTAAATATTTTTTTTCACTTTTCAATGAGAATTTCGGATTGAGTTTTTGTATTTATTCGAGAAAACTCCCTCATTTTACTTAAACTTTCACAAATTTCCCTGACTTTTCGAGAGTGTTAAAGTTCCCTGAAATTTTCCTGATATCTTCTTTAAGCTCCCGAATTCCTTGACATAACTAGATGTTCATACATGATATAAATTATTAACTGAGGAAACTTGAAAATTGAACAATATATCCTACAAAATGATTTAACGTTTATTAGGCAGTGTTTTTTCTATTTATATGTGTTATTTAATAGATTCTATGATGCTTACTTAGCAGGGAATTCATGGTCTGAAGAAGTGAGGCCTTTTTCCTTTAAGAGGCGTTGGGGACGTCTGACCTATGACGAAAAACCCTAGGCTTCATCAAAGTTGAAGTTGCGAGCTTCGTTCTCCGTCTGACGTGCTAAGGCGAAGAGCGCGCGGTTACGACTGTGAAGGGATGAGGGGACTGTGAGGGGAACTTCGGGATGACCCCCCGAGGGTGCGTGCCGTTATACGGGAGGTAACAGACACCTTAGTGAAAACGTAATTTTTAGAACTGTGGCATGCGCGGTAATCCAGTGAGTTCAGCGATCGGGTGCCGACGGACGTTCCCGGGGTTCAAAACCGGGTGATGCTCCAGGAACTATTGTCAGCGGATGACCAGCGGATCATGGAACTCGCGTGACACTACTTAACATGCGGTCCACAACCATACATGGTTGGTATTTTCTAATTTAAGATTTTTTTCGGAAAAAAATCTTTGGAACTTATTCGTCATCCCTCGAGGGAGACAATTACATTGAAAAAATGAGAAAGGGGAAAAGCAAGAGCTTAACGGGGTAAAGAAGAATGGAGGGTTGCAGTAAACTAATATTAGAATTGCCTTCATGTATATATGTGTATATATATATATATATAATAAAGTAGATAACATGTAAAAGGACACTCATAATTTAGATTGTTTAAGCTTTCGGCCTACTCCGAGGCCTCCTTCAGGTCAGACAGCAGCAGTCTGCTCAAACAATCTACAATGTGTGTTCTTTTACGTATTATTTATTTTATTCTGTGTTCTATTGTGCCGTCCAAATGCAATATTGCTCTCGTGAGTACTTCCACATCATTGATATACATATATATATATACACTTTTTTGGAAAACCCACAAACGTGTAATGTAAATTCACTGATAGTCATAACAAACACAGAAACCAAAACACACAAAAGAGGGAAAACTCACTGGTTCTCGAAGTTTTGGTTTCTGTGTTTGTTATGACTATATATATATATATAAAAAAAAAAATTGAAATGACGCTCTCCGGCGACGCACAAACACACAAACACTAAGATAATAAATATTGCACACACAGAAACATAAAAGAAGGACACTTAGTCTGACTATATAAAATATATAATTATATATATATATATATATATGCGGGTCGCGGTGGTCTAGCGGGTAGAGCGTTGGACTGCTGACCGGAGGGTCCCGGGTTCGATTCCCGGGCAAGGCACTTTGGGCACCTGCAGCTCCACCCAAGCTAGTTGATTTTTCGGGTACCAGATCTTCCTGGGAAACCATAACCGGCACAGGGAAAGGAACTGGCCCCCCTACCCTGATGTGTGAATATTCACACGCCGTTGGGCTTGGTACATGGGTGAGCTCTACCATCACCTACTAAACCGACCTTCGGGTTGATTACTGTGTTTATGGTTTTATTTTTTATATATATATATATAAGCTAAATGGGCAGGGACACATATAATGTCGGGGTTTTCGTGTTTGAATAATGTTGATGATGATTTCGTCGAAGTAACACTGAAGTGTTGAATATATATATATATTTATATGGGATGAGAATCAATATTACCACGATAAAAGTTATGCGATTTTCCAGAAAGAAAAAGGCTAAACTAAACATTTGAAACAGGAGGGCAAAAACTAGAGAAGGTAGAACAATTTACGTATCTCGGAAGTGTTTTGGACCAAAACATTCAAAGTAGTAGAGTTGTAAGGAGAAGAACTGCGCTGCGCAAAGAGGCTTTCACAAGGAGGAGGGGGTTGATGACGGGGACGTTGAGTAGGGGTGTTAAGACAAGACTCGTCAAAACTCTGATATGGAACGTAGCTATGTATGGTGCGGAAATGTGGTCGCTGAAGCAGGAGGATAGACGTAGATTGGAGGCTTTTGAAATGTGGGTGTGGAGAAGAATGGAGAAGGTGAAATGGACCGAAAGGAAAACATATGATGAGGAAGTACTAGGGATGGTGGGTGAGGAGAGGAGTTTGTTGAGAGAAATCGTATGGAGGCAGGAAAAATGGATGTAAGGCGTATTGATCGGTAGTGGGATGTTGAAGATTGTCATAGAGGGGGGGATGTTGGGCAAGCGAGGAAAGGGCAGGAACAGAATAGGGATGTTGAGCGGGATGAAGGGAGGAAAGAAGTACACAGAAATGAAGAGGGACCTGATGTAGATTAGGTTGCTGGATTGGGTTTTGTTTGGAGTTACAATATATTTATTTGATAGTTGTGTCCACCCAAAAACCTACCTTAACCGGAAGATTACCTAATAATAATAATATATATCCTTAGAAAATCTTAGTATCTGTTTTATTTATGTGACTTAATCAGCGTATTATAATAAGACGTTCGTGACTAATGTAAGAACTCTTCTTCACATTATTTTGACTGGCGTCCTCTCTCCTTTTGGACACGCTAACCTGCGAGTTTCGTTCTTAATGTTGTGTTGGTGCCTTGAAACTACTCGACGTTGCAACTATGCCATGTGATCTTCCTACTTCCCGCACGCGTATCGCTGAAGATCTTCTCTTCCGACGGCAACTCTCTTAGATTTCCCTCCCAGCATCCCATCTAACCGCAATCGAATTGGACCGCGAAACGCACGTGCGCTCCATTCCTCCTCCTCCTCCTTACACCCCCCCCGCCCCTCCCGGCTCGTTTTCGCCTTGAGGCCTCAAAGAAGGGCTGAGGAGGAAGAAAACCGATTATTACTACACGGCCTCGCACGCTGTGAGGAGGCGACGCCCATTAACGAGCAGCGGCACAAAAGACTTTCCCGACATCCCTCCCTCATGCCTCACCCATCATCCCCTCTTGAGCGTCACTAGAAAGGGGGGGGGGGAGGTTTGAGCTGGAGGGAGGATTCGATACTCATACACAACGCGGTCTCTTCCTTCATCCCTTTCTGCCCGCTTCTAGCTCCGTCTGTTTCCCCGTCCTCTAGACCGGTCTTCTTCTCTCATTCATTCGCTTCATATTCCCACGTTTCACTCCAACCATGTTTACGGCGACTTAGTAATCCTCCAACGTCTAGTGATAAACAAGAGACATTTTTGCAAGGTTTATGTCTCGTAGATACTTCCTCCACACTTTTCCAAAAGCACCCTACTATCATGCATACTACATTCTCCCTAATGTCCCAACTACTCCTTCACGACCGAAAAATCGCAAGGTCTACCTCGCCATTGTACACGTTTCGCCAATATGGCGTGGCGCGCATTCTTACATCTCAACAATTCGCCTCTCATGGGCCGTATTATTAGTATAATTATTAAAACGTCGAAACTGCTACATCCGACACTTAAGGATCTTGTTAAATTTTGCGAAGAACAAGGTAATAATTGGCCAAATATGACGTAACGTGAAAATTTCCCTAATAGTTTCTCCGTATTTTATCATAAATGTAATATATGATTTGTTGGGTTTTAATGAAAAACATCGTTATCTTCAGTAATGACATTTTTATGAAAAAAATGAAGAAATTCCCTGTAATTTTAAGAGAGTAATTCAATAATATTTTCGTTCAAGTGAAAAAAAAAAACGATGGGGCCAAGCATAATTTTAAAAATCGCCAGACTGATTCGCGAAGGTAAAAATGGCGCCTTGAGCGAAATATGTTTGCATTGTTGATGCGTAACTAAATTTGAGAAAAAAGCGACATTTTGATATTTCGATAGATTACGAAGAACTAATTGCGCATTTTCCACAATGAAATACAAGAACAACGAGGCCATTTTTTTTCCTTAAAACCTTTAAAGTACGTGTATATTAGATGTATAGAATATAATTCAGCACTGATCCTTTGCAGTCATTAAAAAAAATGTTTCATTCACAAAAACTCGAAAAGCTTATATTGGAAAGGAGAGCTGTATTTTCACGATACGCCATCGATTTGACCTCCTTATTGAAATAAATAATCTGGCCATGATTAAGGTCATCGTCAACAGACATGTATGTAAACCCTTCGTACTGACGAATCAATTTTAATTATATGTGTACAGAGATTCTATTAATTGGGTGTTTAAGGAGGACCATCCACCATTCGACTCTCGCAGGCGTGGAATTGCGACGAATGGAAACGTGCCGGATTTCTCATTCGAGCACTTAGAATTGGACGAGGGACGAAACCATGAATTTCAAAAGAAAACACTTTTTTATCCTCCTATCTCTTAACTCCACTGCCTCTTGAACAAATCATTGAATACAACAAAGAATAATGGAAATAACTGGTCTGTCTCGAGAAATTCCTTCAGGAATTGGAGTGAATTTACCTCAATCTAATTAAAACCACAACTGCCACTCCCTTCTTCATCTCCCACGTAGGGATCAAGTTTACACGATTGGGCTCAATAAATCGATAAAATTATCGTAGACTTGAACGAAATTGTCAACCAGGCAATGTTTTAGTTGTGGTGATGTTGTATAAGAATATACCAACGAAATGACGACATGGTCGATGAGATAATAAAAATCATACCTTATTATCGAAGTGACGAAATGGTCGGCATTGCTCGGCACAATCAAAGGTTGTTATTTATCAATAAAAGGACACAAACGCATGCGCCATTTCGATATATTATCACATGGATTCGTAATAACATTATATATATATATATATATATATATATATAAGATTATTGTTATGAAGATATGGTCGACTTTATTCGCTCTACTCAATATGGTTGAGAGGTATTGATAATACATTATAATACATTTGTAAGTCACTAAAAAAGATCGCGATAATATGATATATAGATGTATCGTCGCAATTGTGACGAGGACTGATGATAAATATTTGCAAATGATTATCGACCCGCTTTGAAGAATGAATGCATCGAGGGAAGCAATCAGTGATGATCGAGAAATAAGATATTTCGAATTCAATTTCAAACCGTCGATTACGCATCATATCGACTCCGTTTCCGTGAATGGGACTCATCAACCATATGATGATGACAATACATACATACATATATATATATATATATATATATATATATATATATATATATATATATATATATATAAATGGGTCGCGGTAGTCCAGGGGGTTGAGCGTTGGCTTACTGACCGGAGGGTCCCGCGTTCGATTCCCAGGCAAGGCACCTGCAGCTCCACCCAAGCTAGTTGAGTTTTCGGGTACCAGATCTTCCTGGGAAACCATAACCGGCACAGGGAAAGGAACTGGCCCCCCCTACCATGATGTGTGAATATTCACACGCGGTCGGGCTTAGTACATGGGTGAGCTCTACCATCGCCTACTAAACCAACCTTCGGGTTGATTACTGTGTTTTTTATATATATTAATACATGATTTATGCATAACGACGGGGACATTTTTGTCCATGCTTAAAAATGCGGATGATGATGCTGTTTTTGTCATCTATTCTAAATTTTCATCTCATTCGTTGGTAAAGAGAAACATATCTGTGATGACAAACTGCAGATACTTTGTATTGGCAACCTCGAAGTGATGTGAGGTGCGAAGACATTATTACGCAGGTCAAAGTTTTATATATATATATATATATATATATATATATATATATATATATATATATATATATATATATATATATATATATATTAACTTCGGGGACACTGACGATGAAATTCATATTCCATAGCGATCGATACGCATACACTCAAGAGTTAACGTCACAACTTGCCATATCGATCATTTAGTTATGGTCGCGTACACGGAATAGTGCGAAATAGTCGAGTGATTAATCGAACGCCATCAAAGGTCCAGCATCGTAGAATTCCGTTTCTCCTGGCATAATTTACTGTTCAAAAATGTCTGCGAATAAAAAATTCGAAGCGACAAGCTCGTCGAACTGCGTCGCAATTCTCACCAAACGCGGTCGTAATTTAGGAGACAGAGAGAGAGGGGAAAAAATGTTTTTCCATCGAGGGGTGGCGACTCGATCTTCATTATTTTTTTTAAGTATCTTGATTAACGTATGGAGAGACCCCCACGCCAATGGAGAAGACGGTCGCGAAACGGGATCGCGCATTACCGAAGCGGCATCAATGCGTGAAAATTCGTGATTCGGAAGGATATTCGAAGCTCGGAATTCGGACGAGGGTTGTATGTATGTGTGTTGGATTTGGGGTGGCCGTGGGGGGGAGGGAAGAAAAACGTGAGGTTGATGAATGGTGTGACTCCGCCGTCGGAATGAAAACTCGACCAGAAATAAATAAATCGCCTTTCGAATTCGATTGTGACCGGGAAAAATCGTGACACGTCTCTCAAACTTTTGAAAAAAAGGGTAAAGGATGATACGTACAAGGCGTCGTTCGGAGGAGGCCAAAATTTTTATTAAAAATGCAGATTAAAAAAATATATTCTTTCAAGTTCAACCAAAGGGAGATTGTTGAAGGCCAAAATTTTTGTGATATGTAGGGATACGGATATTTGCACAAAAAACTCGAAAATTACCTCGTTACTTTTCTTCCCCAACTAAATTTGAATGGAATTATGTTGTAACGAGTTCAACCCCTCACTGTTTAACGTAAATGTCCTCGTGTATCTAGTTTCCAATTGTATTAGGAAGAGTTATCTCGTGGTGTAGCTGGTTATCATATTACAGAAGTTAATCACCACTGTGTACATGATTAATTTCTACTGAAAGATATTTTTAAATAGTTCCTCGATATAAAAATACGTGGGATATTCATATCAACTGTGGGATTTCGCTTATCATTATCAAACCAGAAAAGAAATGATTGCGAAATTCGAACAAATAACCCGTACCCATCTTTAAAAAAGAAAGACGACGACAATAGAGCTCAGAGCTGCCCTCTCTATTTGTAAAAGTTAACCTCATCCATAAAGGGCTAAGAACTGCCATCTCTGTTTGGAAGTTAAACCATACGCAACCCGAGACCTCATTTCTTCACATCCGCTTGCATCCATCCTCCGTTTACCGATACGACCGCTGTAGTATTTTTTTTTAAACGCAAGTCCGTGTTGGAAGTTTTAAGGGTCTTGAAAAATTTAGAGCAAGCCAGAGGGCCATAAGGCACCCCCCCGGGTGGCAGTGACGTGTGGGTCACCGTAGACGAAAAGAAAAGGCCTAACTTAGACGCTGCTGCGCTGTCTTTAAATAATATACCGACACTCAAGTCTTCCACTTCAAATAACATTTCGCAAAATTTCACCAATTAGCTCCACGCCAAACTTACAAAAATCACTCCGGTGCTTCACGTTTGATGCAATAATAAGGGCAAAGTTTACAACAAAAAAACGCAGTTATCGAAAAAAAAAATATATATATATATATAATATTCATTCAAACATAGAAATAGGTATAAGGAAAGGGGATAGGAAAACATATTCTGTGTTCGCCTTTTATGTGTTTTCCTATCCCCTTTCTTTGCACCTATTTCTATGTTTGAATGAATATATGTGCGCCGTATGGCGGGACTTCGTATTTGAATGTATGTTTATATATATATATATATATATATATATATATATATATATATATATATATATATATATATATATATATATATATATTCACTTTCTTGGAAAAGCCACGAACGTGCACAATAAAATTCACTAAATAGTCATAGCAAACACAGAAACTAAAACATATATATATATATATAATAACGTATATATATATATATCATATTGTATATGATAGTAGACTCATATAGTATAAATGAGTGATATATATAGTATATATATGAGTCATATCTTATCTTCCAAAGAAGACGGAGTTCGAGTCCGTCGAAATTATCATGATATTATTGTGAGTGTTCTTTTTATGTGTTCTCGTGCTGTGTGTTACTGTCTAAGTTTTTTATTCAACACTACCGTGTTACTTCGAAGAAATCTTCTATATAAATATATATATATATAGATGATCCGGAAGTACTCACGAGAGCAATATAACTTTTGGACGGCACAATAGAACACAATAAAACAGATGACACGTAAAAGGACACTCATACTGTAGATGATTTAAGCTTTCGGCCTACTCCGAGGCCTTCTTCAGGTCAGACTGAGAGGTTTTGAGGGAAGAGTGCCTGGGGAAGGGGGGGGGGGCGAAAGGTTTAGGGACCGCTATCTTTAATTTCCTTCCCAACAGTCTGTTATATATATATATATATATATATATATATATATATATATATATATATAATAACTTTTGGACGGCACGTTGTGTGAACTTGCGTGTAAAGGGATAGGAATAGAAGAGAGTGAAGCAGAATTAATTACAGGAGTGAACAATCACCGGTACTCCTGCCTCACTCTCTTCTCTTCCTATCCCTTTACAAGCAATTTCACACAACCTATCATTCTACGAATGCTTTTCCCTAACAGTTCTAGAATCTCTACCCGATTCAGCCACCAACATAGAGGTGAGAACTCGGGAATCCGCATATAGCCTAGATTTCCGATCATTTAAAATTTCCACCCTTAACCGCCATCTTTAATTCCCTTCCCAGTAGCCCCTAAACCTTCCGCCCCCCCTTCCCTCCCCAGACACTCTTCCCTCAAAACCTCTCAGTCTGACCTGAAGAAGGCCTCGGAGTAGGCCGAAAGCTCAAATAATCTGTGATGTGAGTGTTCTTTTACGTGTTATCTGCTTTATTCTGTGTTCTATTGTGCCGTCCAAAAGTTATATTGCTCTCGTGAGTGCTTCCGCCATTTATATATCATCTATATATAAATAAATACAGAAAAATATTTTGCACATGTGTTTATATTGTGGGGCGCGGTAGTCTCAGGGGTAGAGCATTGGACTACTGAACGGAGGGTCTCGGGTTCGATTCCCGGGTAAGGCACCCTGTGCACCTGCAATCTATCTTCCTCGGAAACCATAATTGGCACAGGGCAAGGAACTGACCCCCCTTACCCTGATGTGTGAATTTCACACGCAGTATAGGGCTTAGTACTGGATGAACTCTACCATCACCTACCAAACCGATCTTCGGGTTGAATACTATGTTATATACATGTATGTATATATAACACAGTATATATATATATATATATATATATATATATATATATATATATATATATATATATATATGAAGTGTATATAGATCGAAATCATATATAGGTGATTTTGTCGAAGTAACAGCATTTAAGTGTTGAATAAAAAAACTAGGACATGAACAAACAATATAAGAACACAAAAAGAACACGGTATTTCTTAAAAATTTCGACGGAATTTAGCTCCGTCTTCATCAGAAGAAAGAGAAGTACTGCATATATATATATATATATATATATATATATATATATATATATATATATATATATATTAACATACAACTACATAGACATTGTGTGTCTGTGTGCAATTTCCTTTTACATTAGTGTTAGACAACAAATAATGATGAAATCACCAATGAAAAATTCGTTGCCCATGTACTTTTACCACCGGAGTTTTGGAAATCGCTTGGGAAGCAAGTCAGAAAGGTGGTGGCAGCACGAGAGTGACCTCTGGCTTCTAAATCCCCGGAGCGCGTAATAAAATCATGCAATAAAAATCCAGGGTCGGAAGTAGTTAAGTGTGGACAAAAATTAATGAGATCGTTCGCCACTTTATGGTTGGAAACGATTAATGCGAGTTACGGGAGCTAATGGATGGACGCGGTAGTCCAGTTGGCACAAGAGCAAGTACGGATTACTGACCCGAGGGACCGTGTTCGATTCCGATTAACACCTCAAGAGCACCTCAGCGTCTCACCTCAGAGAGGATTGATTTCTTTATTTTTAATGCACCAGATCTTCTTAAAAAGGGGATACCACAGGGAATGAGGATCTGTCCTGTACTCTCTTATTACCTTGTTTATTGTGTGAGTTTTACACGCCATATAGGACTTCGTATTTGTTGGATTCTTTTTATCATCAACCATCAAACCAACCTCTGGGGTTTGATAGCTTTGGTTGGCAGGGCAGCTTGGATGGGGGTTAAGGGTGGCGTGGCGAGAGAGGTGGGGGTACTACTATTGGGGCGCCGTCCAGCTATCCAGTCTCTGGATGAACGGCGGGAGAAGTGTATTTTCCAGTTTAACGTCACCCCATTCGAACGTTTCAATAATACACCCGTGCTTCATATCCCCTTTCCTCCATCCCAGCCTCGAACAAACCACCCCCCCCCCCTATCCCTCCCACCAGTACCACCCTCCTTCAGTGATGGGGTAGACAGGGAGGGAGAGTTCGGAAAATCCATTAATAAAAACCAGAGGGGCCACCTGGGGACTTGTAACACCGTCGGTGCACGTGGGAGGTTTCGGCGGGGTGAGGGATGAGGGGATTAGAAGGGTTGGGGGTAAAAAGTGCATAACCCCCAACACCAATAGCCTCTACCCCGCACGAGATAAAATATTTAGTTGACATATTCGGTTTGGGCGTTCAACGCGACGATGAAGGACATATTGCGCATTCAAAACGACGTTCGAAATTCGTACCTGCGCACAAATGGCCGCGTTCGAAACCTTTAATTCCAAAATTATTTTGAAGTGATAATTAATTTTTTATGCTTAAAAAATTAAATGGTAGCATAAATTTGATTTTAAATAAAGATGTTTTGAATTACATTATGGGTACAATACAGTCGATATGCTCGGTCCATTTTAAAAAGCAATGAGAATTTTAATGTGTCCGCGACCCACGATTTTATCCATGTCAGCTCGGGAAATGTGGTTGGGTGGGGGGGGAGGTCTGCCCTTCCAACCCAGCCGGTCGCCAGTTAGCTTTGAGCAGTCCGAGCGGAAAGATGTGCCTCCACGTGAAGTGTGTTTTTGTCGATTTTGTAACAAGGTAAACGTTACGGTCAAACTCCACCATAACAATGCCCCCAGCAACACGTCCTTCATCGTTACCAACTTCCTGGCCCAGAGCACCACACCCCGGTGGTCCCCCACCCCTTACAGTCCTGACTTGTCCCCGTGGGACTTTTTTTTGTTACCCCTACTGAACAGAGCTGAAAGGAAGTAGAGGTCTCCGCAAGTGTATTGATGCCGGGGGGAGAGTATTTTGAATAATTTTAACCATTTGTACAAGTATGATCAATAAATCTATTTTTCACAGTGAGTGTGCATTACTTTTATAGTGGACCCTCTATGTACATTCGTTCGAATACCACCTTGTTTTTGAGACCTAGTAGATACTGTGAATAATAGATGTCCCCACGTTCGTTGGAGAGGTATTCGTAGAGGCACTATGACCGGCGGACGTTTCATCACAAAATATTACACGATTTCAGTCTGGTATCCGCCCCAAAAACCGCTAATCCCAGTATTAATTAAAGAAAGATCGGTCATTATTTTCCCCGACCTAATTGACCAATTAAACCGCGCCTCATTCGATCGTTGTCGGAAATGGTTGTTTAAAATGTTACTACAATGCGCCATTTAACCTTCCGACAATCGCCGCAAGCGAACGTTTTTGACGCATTTGAGCAAAAATAATTGCAAAAGGCACCAATTCGGGGGTTCTGTTTTGTTTTTTAGTTTTTCCAGCCAATATGAAAAAAATGAAGGGCGAAACCGCTTCAGCCAGGAATAGATTTTATCACGGAGATTTCGATATCGGGACTGTACCGCGCGTTATAAAATATTTCTCAATTCATTGAAAACATTTTTGTTTTTTATTTTTATCAGAGGACACGAGACCGCTTGACAACAATGTCAATCACGCGGAAGGATACCTCATTAATCATCTTGCTCATGATCAAGTACTTCTTTCGGATGAAGTTGACAGCTCGTCATTAAACTTATTCTCTCTTTTTTTATATGAAAAAAGAAGGCATGCCTCTTCTCCTTGGCATCGATCATTCGGAGATTTCCGATCATTTTTTCGCCTGAACATCAATTTGTGACACTTGATTGAAATGCATTGGCATTCATGGTTCAAATAAACAGACGTGCCGTCCTTCCAAATTGACTTCACATTAATTCCATGCTCGGCACACTACTTTCCTGGGGCATATATTTTTCCACTTTTTTAAGGAGTTTTCCATTTTTTCCATTTTTATGGAGTATACAGGTTTTAGCTACCCCACAGGATAACACGAAAGGGGAAAAATAGGTGTACATATTCCGTACAAGGATAGCTATCATTATTAGGTAATCTACCGTTTAAGGTAGGTTTTTGGATGGACACAACTATCAAATAAACATTTTGTGACTCCCCACCTAGCAAACTAATCTATATCAGGTCCCTCTTCATCTCTGTGTACTTCCTTCCTCCCTTCATCCCGTCCAATATCCCTATCCTGTTCCTGCCCTTACAAGGATATATGTAGCCAAAATAATTATCATGACATTTAAGTAGTCTAGCCTTTAAGGTACGTTTTTGACGAACCCAAATGTTAGATGATACATTTCTCTGATTCTCCTAACAAAATGTAACCTGACACCCGACAGTATTTAATAATTAAACCCTTCTTTAATTCCGCATATCTCCTTCCTCTCCTTATTCCTTCCAACATGCTTATCCCCTTCCCACCCCTTCCTCGCTTGTATAATATTCTCCCCATTCATGGCACAGTATTGTTAAACAACCCATTTCCAACCAAAATTACCCTGTGTCCATCTTTACTCACTCCTTATGGATTTCTCCCAACAATCTTCTCTCACCTCTCCTCACACCGTGACTAGCACTTCCTCGTTTGTCATCCCCTCTGTCCATTTCACGTTTTACATCCTTCTTAACATCTAATTTTCATAAACCTCCAATTTACGGCTATAATTTTGCCCCCCCTCCCCTCCAAGACCATGTTTCTGCGCCGTACAGAACCGCGCTCAATATCAAAGTTTTAATAAACCTTCTCTTAACATCCTTATACAACGTCCCTGCCGACAACTCCTTCATGCTTGCGACAGATTCTTTGGCTGGTGCAATACTTCGTCTACCTGTGTCTACTACTTTGATCAGTTTGGTGCAAAACACCACCCAGCAGACTGTTCCATCTAGTTTTTTTCCCACCTGTATTAATTTTTAAATCTACCTAAATTTTTTCTCTAAAATCTCTTTTGCTTACGTCAATTACCATTCCATACCTATCGAACTGAATTTCCATTTAGCACAGCAGTAATTGTAATCATTTGGCCTAACTGCTAACTAGAGCTTGACATGCCAAAATATTTTTTAAAAATGGACATTTTTTTTACATGTGTGTGATAAGACTTTTTTGACATGTGTGTGATAAGGTTTTTTCGCATTTCTTTTAATTCCCTGAAAACTGAGAAGTGTCAATTGAAAGTGAACCACGTTGATCTCCCAATCAAAGGGTTATTGATCTTCAGAATAGGTTTTGCAGAAATTCACCAATCCACATTCAGTCACCTGATAACCCTTTCATTATTATTATTATTATTAACCAAAGATGGGTGAGGACTAAAAAGATAAGAAAATGCTTAGAATCGAAATATTTGGAATGAAGTGAACAGTTTACAAAAAAAAAGACGTACTTAAGAAGTTATAAGATAAATGGGACCGGATCAAGCATCTCAAAAACGACTCGAATATTGTCTGTTAACACTGATATCAAACATTTCACGACACATAAACATCAGAAGAATGTGCGATTAGGCCTTATAGAAGGTAGGTTTCACGGTTTTAGGAAAATAGTTAGTGTGAGTGAGTGTAACTTGAGTTGAGGCACATTTGAAAAAGGCATCAAGTATCTGGGAAAGATTAAGGAACTGGAAGAGGTTCAAGAGTAAATTCGTGAAATTTCTTCAAATGTTGCCGCGAGAAGGGAATAGGTGGGACGGAAATGCTGGAGTGATTCCGTTGGCACCTCGTCGATATACGAACAGAACGGGCAGGTCAAGTTTTGGAAATGTACAGGAAACCTCATTGAGTTTTACTTGTGAAAACCGAGTGAATATATAGAACGGTGCCAAAAAATATTTTTGATATATTTGACTGTCAAATGTCAAGATTCGAGTACTCGTTCTTCCTCCGCACGATATGCAATCGATACAAAATATAGCCCAAAGAGAGGAATAAACACTGAATTAAAGATTAAAATTAATTTAACCATCCATTCGAACAAACCAATTAATGGTGTACGTAGACCGACCATTTTTTTTAAATTAGCTGACATTTATCGATATTAACGAATGGAATTTGTGTTTCTGCATTCGTGGCTACTGCTTTTAACATCCGCATTCCATTGTGCAGATGTAAATGTAGGCAGAGGTTGGGCATCTTAGCTTTTCCAGCAGCAAATTCCAAATTCAGCCAGAGTATCTGGAGATTTCTTACGCCCCAACGTGTTCTCCATGCTCAAACCCAACCCCACCCCACACCCCATTTCCAACACGCCTCACAAAACACCCACGGCGGCCCATTCGACTCGCATTCGGATCCAACGTCATTCCCATTCAAACTTCTCCCTCCTTCCATCCATTGTCTTCAACGGCATCTCTCTCCCGGACGCCATTATCCCAGCCACGACAACAATGCGGCCGACTCCTTCCCGAGACATTCCCTCGACGACGACGTCACAGGACAATGCCAACACCTCTTCTCCCTTTTGGTTTGTTATATATATATGTATAATACATACATATATATATATATATGTATAATACATATATATATATATATATATACGTGTGTATGTGTACATGTATTTACGAATTTTTTTTAATGTGCACCATGATAGCACTAACGAACAAAAACACAAAAAAGAAATTCACAAGTATTCCGAATTTTTGGTGGCGATATCACCTTTATTAAGGGAGAGAAGTCAGCTCCTTCTCTTCCTTGAGAAAGGTGGTATCGCCACCGAAAAATCGGAATACGTTTGAGTTTTTTTCTGTGTCTCTGTGTTTGTTCGCCAGTGCTATCTTGGTACACATCATTATTCACATCCGTGAGAATTTCGCAAAAATTATTTATTTATTTCGTACTTTTTTCTGTTTTTGTCGATGTCATATTCTTTCAGTTTTACGTCCGCTGCGGGACGATAGAGACAGCGAGAGAGAGAGAGAGAAGGAAAAGCAAATTTCAACCGGTTGGCCCCCTCCCTCTTTAAGTAGTTCCCTCACCCCCTTACGAACGACACACTCACACAAACTCGAGTGCATTTCTCGACGGTCCATTAATGCGTCCTCTCCCTCTATTTCTCTCTCCTCCCCTCCCTAACCCCTCCCCCCGTCCCTCTCTCTCTCTTAGGCGCGTGCGTGCGATAGGAAGACCATACGCAAGTGAGTACCTACCAACTCGCTTAAGAAGCCAATAAACTCATGTCTTCTCTACCACTTAACCTGGAAGTACGTACTCTGTGACGGTTGACCTCGTAACTTAGGATGTCACACAATTCACTCGTGAACGCAAGTGGCCTCGCGGAAAATACCCTCCCCTGCCCCCCCTATTCCCAACCCTAGGCTACGGAATTTTCTCTCCATATATATTTTCACCCCCGCTAAGCGTCTGGTCGTGGTCCCTACAAAAGCTCACGTCAGGTCCTCGAAATGGCAAGATTAAATTTGTATTGTCCATTACCATTCCTTGGGAAGTCACAGAATTGTGTTCATTTGATAAAATCTTTATAAAGGGAACGAAGGGAGTGTAATACGCATCATTACCGTTCGTTCTGCTGAGTTAATTTCAGCAGCATCTAAGCCATA
The DNA here is from genome assembly GCA_037158775.1 of Hetaerina titia. NCBI lineage: Eukaryota > Metazoa > Arthropoda > Insecta > Odonata > Calopterygidae > Hetaerina > Hetaerina titia. The sequence goes on along the minus strand of CM073768.1, from coordinate 115,808,233 downwards.
AGTTAGGAATTAATTAAAATTGGCAATTTTCAACAAAATAAATTTTTTGAATACGACCGGTTTCGATGTAACTACAGATTATGTAGTCACATCGAAACCGGTCGTATTAATAAAAAAATTTATTTCGTGTAAAATTGCCAATTTTAATAAATCATGATATTCCGCCATATCACGCCTTAAAAAACGTCTCTTTATATAAGTTATGAAGTGTAGCTTAATCTAGCTATGAGCTGCACTAAAGCTAGCTATGGGCTACAAATATCACAAATCTACTTTTGTGCTGTGGTTATTCGCAAAGAGAGTGGAATGAATTGCAATTTAAATTAATGTCATTCAGACAATCAAAGAACTCAAGATGGTCCAACAACATACTTAGAACTTGTATTTGGGTCGGGCGGAGAACTTTTCACCTCTCCTCTCGTAAATGGCGTCAAACCTCTGAAAGAACTGACCTTCGCCTGAGATGACCTTCTTCTCGCCTTTTTCTCACTCGATATCCATCACCAGAAGGTATTCAATTTGACATTAATAGAATCTAAGGACGAATAAAGATTTTTAAAAAATCTAGAGATAGAATGCCCAGTCAACGAGAAGAAACAAGGAAGTTTTCGACTAGCTTAGAGCATGGCGAAGCATAGAAATCCTGGCTAGATTTGATTTGCTTATAAAAAAAATAAATAAAATGTTCCCACGTTTATTTCGAACCGACATTTTTCACTGACGAGTGGCAGGGGGTGAGTATCCAACCCCTGCCCCTCCCGTTTTTATCCCCACACATCTCATTTATGTCCTCGCTAATGAGGGGTGAAGAGAAAAGACTCGGCTACTTCCGCCGTGACCGAAAGCATCCCCTCGGAGGCGTTGCTCGCAATCAAAACTGATCCGCCTGAGGGTGCAGACTCACCCTTCGACGGGAAAAAGGGGTGGTTCCAACCCCACGTCACGTCACCCTCTGTCCTGTTCTTTCTCTCTTTTTTGTTGCCACCCAACCTCCCATATAAAAAAAACCCTCTCCGCCTCGCTTTCATTTCCTCCCTCTCCCAGCCTCAGGGTTCCTCCGAAACCCCTTTTTTCCCCCTCCTCCTCCCCCCCTTTAACCATACCCCTCGGCGCTAATCCCTTCACATCCAAACCCTCAAAAAAAAAAAACACACGCTCGAGTCCTATTTAGCACCTGCCCTCTTCCGCCGAGATTCACTCTAGCGAACATCTCGCAAAACCGATATGACAGTTGAGCATCGTTAATAGACGACCATTAAATCTGCATGCCCTAAGAATCTGTTAAGGGAAAAAAATAAAGGGTTTTTTTAAATCTCAAGGATTGGTTATGTGATAGGCGAGTGTAGGGTCCACTTCGTTAAGGTTTGTGTTTGAGTGTGTGTGTGTATGTATTTGAAGTTCAGTGCGCGCACTTATTTCCAACTGTGACCATTAAACAAATGTATGGTCATCCTGTTAATGTTACGAGGTCCGATTTCAAAATCATTAGCAAATCCAATCGCGTCCATTGACCACATCGCTAACTTCTAGGGTAGGAATGCTCTTGCGCTAGTAGATCTTCGGTCGACACTGATTGGAAAAGACACTACTACGTACGAAATTTTATTATATGAGATCAATGTTTAGCCCCGATACGATAAATATTTGAAGTATACATGAAAAGCACAGACTTCCGCGCAGTGGTTTACATTTTTGCTTCTTTAAATTACTTTCGTTTGAGCTACGATCCTTGGATTTGCACCGAAATGCGACAAACGAATTGGAAGTTCTTATTTTGTTAATTTTAAAGCGTATCTCTCTCGAGAATTCTGAGCAAAAGTACTTATAATGCGATTTGTTTAAGATTTTCGTCGGCGTTTTGTTTGCGGTTGCCAAGGACGCGGAATCCTTTTGTTTCAATTTTTTACGACTGAGACGATTCCTGTTTACGAAGAAAATGTGGCGTATGAGTGAGATTCGAGAAACATTGGATGCGTTTCGAGTTTTTTCATTGAGTGAGTAGCGGCCTTTGATATATTTTTTCAAATGTTTACAGTTATCGTTTATAAAAATAATGGGACAGTCGATTTTTCTCCCCGCGATATCTTTTTTATCAAATGCAGTATGGTTTTTCAATTTTCACTTCTTTCGGCACAACCTCGGCTCGTCCTATCGCATAACCCCATTTCGTCCTGTCCGTACCCCCAAAAACACACGCATCCCCTGCTTTTTACCCATTTCCTCCACACCCCTGCTCCTACCACTCAACCGCGCTCGCTCTTCGCAACCCTACCCGTGAATAACATCCTCCCAATGTCCGTCACTTCTTCTGCCATTTCCGACTCCATCACATTCCCCAAACCACTGCCACCCTAAACCCTCCTCCAGTCCGTCCCTCGCAAGCCACGAATCCGTTGGATTAGCATCGCACAGGTTAAACGCGCGAAGTCACCACTCGCGAACTCTTTCAATTGGGCCCGAGAATTGGGACCCCGCCCAAAGTGGCCGCAACATGGGCCTCCCAGAGGGACCGCGAGAAGGACCAATTCCAACAAAGAACGCTCTATGTTGTACCACTGACCAAAGGGCTGTTTTCCCTCTCCGCCAAAGGATTCTCGTGTGATTAATAAAATAAAATTGAAACTCCAATAGCCTTCAAAATAAACCTTATTAGATCAATAGATAATTTCATTTTATTCTATGAATTTACGAGGCCGTAGGGGTGAAGCTGAGTTCCGTCTTCCTCAGAAGATTAGTTAGGACTGACTGACTGTCAGTTTTAACTAATCTTCCGAGGAAGACGGAGCTCAATTCCGTCGAAATCATCACGAAATAACGTGTGACTGTTCCTTTTATGTGTTCTCATATTGTGTGTTTGCTGTCAAAGTTTATTAAATATATGTATGTATATAAAGTCGTAAAATCTGTGTCCATCCAACCTTAAACGATAGAGAGCATGTAATAATATCACATCTCGTGTTGTGAGATTGTTTTACAATGATAAATACACGATTGAAATTAACCACTAATGGCACTTTATTTACGGAATCAATTTGTCGCATAGAATTTCGTTTTCTGAAAACTTCAAACGTCTTTCAATCAACATCGTCATAGAATCAAGTCGATGAGAGGGTTATTTAGTCCGTAAGGTAAAGTTGCAGTCGGCGATGGAATCGGGGTGATGGAGTATGAGATCTTTGCGGGGGTGGCGTGAGGTCTAGTCCCCCTTTGAGGGAGAGAGGGTGCGTGGGTGAGGTGGAAGAGTCGGGATTGGCATTCAACGGGAGGCGATGGAGTCTAATGGGGAAGGCGAGGGAACTCGAAAATGTAAATGATTAAGTTGGAGGGGAGTCGCTATTGATTTTCACTCGAATCAACCGCTCTTCAACACTTTAAACTCATGTATCAATTAGGTGCATTATTCATGCATTAGCTACGCCACGCCATCTTTTAAATGGTGCATGATCATCGGATCATTTTTAGATCGTAATCATAAGTAATTGAATCCTCCTATTAATGTTTTCCCTGCATAATCATGTTCAATATTAATTCCTTTTAACCCACTGATGAATGGCATCCCTGTTTTACGTATTTCTTAATTTAATCCCACAAGAAATATCTTCGATATTTTATTGATAGAAAAATTAGTTTGAATAATTCATTCATCGTTTTATAGCTAGAACATTCCCTATATCTTTTAACATAACTATCATTTCGATCTATGCATTTTTTCTGGGTGCTGGGGAATATTTTGTACTCCTACGTCCTACCAGGTCTCCGTCTTGTCGTTTATTGTCGACGCGGTATGGACCTCATCTTCCATCCCACCTTCATTCTGAACTCCGCACTTAGTGACCACCAGTTGTTCCCTAATTTAAAAGAGCATTTGTCCCGAAGGCACTTCGGGAACGAGGTTAAAGTTGAGGTCCAAAAAATTCAAAAATATAATTAATGGAATGGAGAATAATTTATTCATAATTTGGAATACGACGAGAATAACACGAGACCATGTAAGGAGAAACCGAAGAGATATCAGTCCATCTATATAGATATAGATTTTTATATTAATATATATTTTATTTATAATATTTGTTCGCCATATAGCGGGTTTTCTTGTCTGAATGTGTATGTGTGTATACATATATATAAATATATGTATATACTATAAATATATATATATATACATATATATAATATATATCACACAACACAATTCAACACTCACGTGTTACTTCGAAGAAATCATTTATATATCTATATACATATGATTTCTTCGAAGTAACACGGAAGTGTTAAATAAAAAACTTAGACAGCAACACACAATATGAGAACACACAAAAGGAACACTAACACGTTATTTCTTGATAATTTCGACGGAATTGAGCTCCGTCTTCCTCGGAAGATTAGTTAGGACAGTCCTAACTAATCTTCCGAGGAAGACGGAGCTCAACTCCGCCGAAATTATCAAGCAATAAAGTGTGAGTGTTCCTTTTGTGTGTTGCTGTCTAAGCTATATATATATATATACACACACACACACACACATTCATACACGAAATCCCGCCATACGGCGAACAAATATTACTTCACATATAGAAATAGATATTAGGAAAATAAATTGGCGGATTCCCCATTCTATAGAAATTGCCGAGATTTAAATTTGACTCCTTAAAAAATAATATAATAAAATTCTCACACATGCAAATCCAAAGAGGGTGCTCCCTTCGCATGCGTAGTACTTCCAATCGTAGGCACGCGAGTAGAGGGCAGGGATTTAGCATTCCGACGAAATTTTCTGTTGGGTTCGAGAAATCAAACAGCGAAAAAAAGGGGGCGTTGACAATGATTATCGTCAACGACCGTCACCCGGGCGCCGTCGGGAGGGGGGGATGGGGCGTGGAGGGTGTGGGTGGGGAGGGGTGGTGTCGGGTGTCGTACGTGGGAGGGAGGAGGGTGAGATTTGCGTGGGTGGGTGGGGGGGCGGCGAATATGAATGGCGCGTGAGAGGATACACCCCATCGATGAGGGAGGTGATGCCGACATTAAAGGGCATGGATGTTTCCAGCGGAAGTACGCACGTATGACGCTGATGACCCCCTCCGCCCCCCCCCCCCCCTTTTCCAACCACCTCATCCGATCACGCCCACGAAATCAAATGAATACTAAACATACACCAATCCCTTTTATATTAATGGTTCCCTCAAATGGAATAAATATCCCAATGGTAAGAATTAACCAATGATCGTTTCTTCAAAAATAATCGTTTTAGTCGTCCCCTTCCGAACAAGGCCAGGGTAATAAGGGTACGACTGTTCTCTCTTCCAAAACACCATCTAAACTTTCCATATTTTAATATTTACCGTCTCCACAAAAAAAAAAGAGCATTGTTCATAGAAAAAATGAGATTTCATTTATTAGAAGTAATTTGATTGCTACGTGGGACCTTGAATAAGAATTTTAAAAATCCAAAGGGATGACCCTCGTGCGTAGTAGGGGAAAAGGTTTGTTTTCAAATAAGCCCTTATCTTGTTAATCTCACTAGGATGCTGTTAAAATTATTTCAGCAATGTCCATTATATGACTTCGCATACATATGATTGAAACGACAATCTTTTGTTCATTATATAGTCACAAAATGAAGTTTCAGGATCGATAAACCATACAAGAAAACGTATCGCAATGTCTCGTACAGCGAGAAAATATTCATCCCAAACTTCACGCGTGTTCAATCGCACGCCTACGAAAGGAAAATGAGTTTCCAACCGCCATTCGCACCAATGGTTCTATTTTCTATCTTTTCAAGAATATATTTCGAGAGGGGATGAAAAGTCCATAGGGTAGCGTCGATTAACCAATACCTAATAACACGTACTCGACTTCTCGATTGGCCGATTCGATAGTATAACCAGATACGAGAAACAATCAGTTCTATTACGGTCCAGAGCAGTAACTAGGAGGAAGCTGGTAATTATCCTCTTTACCCTTGTCCTAAACTCGAAACAACCAGGTGGGGGGAGTCGAAGACAGGCAACTTACGTAAAAATTAAAAAAAAAGACTAGCGAGAATTTTTCATATGGTTCGTTGTTTAGGATATACCTCCGAATTTCGGTCTTTGTCTGACGAAGATAAAGAGTAGATCCATGGCTTTAGAGACGTGGGCGTGGAGATGGATGAAGAACATAAAACGGACGGACGACTTTTTTCACATGGCTCGGAAACTTGGTCGTCGAGAAAAGAGGACAAGCATGAATTGGATGATTTTGAAATGTGTGGGTACGGAGGAGGATAGAATAAAAAATGCAATTGATGGAAAGGAAAACAAATGACGACGTCCTAGAAATAGGTAGGAAAGACAACTGCAGGAAGAAATGCGAAGGAATCAGGGGATGCCGAGATAGAGAGAGAGACAATGGAACGCTGAAGAAGACGGCGATAAAGAGAGGTGAAAATTCAGAGAAAGCGAGGAATAGAATGAGGCAAATAATAGGCTTTTTGGGTGGAATTATGGGCGATAGGAAGCACGCAGAGCTAAAGAATGAGTTATTGTAAAATGGGGCTTGAGGATTATTTTAGAAGTTTGGTTGAACAGTTATATTTAATAAAAAAGGCTTAGAACCAAGAGACATGAAAACCGAGTTGGATGAAGTTCTTCGCACCTCTGTTCCAGCGTTTGCGACTGTTTACAATTCCATTCTTTGCTTAGACTTTCCTTATTTCACTGTAATTCACTTTGTGTGTGTGTGCTTAGCTATATACTTTATATACTTAATTTACATAAGTATACGCATGTATAGTATATATGGATTTGTATGTATATATATATATATATTTATTTATTATTTATTTATTATAGGGTAATCTACCGGTTAAGGTAGGTTTTTGGATAGACACAACTATCAAATAAATATTTTGTGACTCCAAACAAAACCCAATCCAGCAACCTAATCTACATCAGGTCCCTCTTCATCTCTGTATACTTCTTTCCTCCCTTCATCCCTAGACCACCGCGACCCGCATATATATATATCGATGATGCGGAAGTACTCACGAGAGCAATATAACTTTTGGACGGCACAATAGAACACAGAATAAAACAGATAACGCGTAAAAGGACACTCACACTGTAGATGATTTAAGCTTTCGGCCTACTCCGAGGCCTTCTTCGGGTCAGACCTATATATATATATATATATATATATATATATATATATATATATATATATATATATATATATATATATATATATATATATATATATATATATATTCATTCAAACAGAAATAGGTATAAGGAAAGGGGATAGGAAAACACATAATAGGCGAAGACAGGTTTCGTGATCTGCTCAAAAACCGCCTTCCCCACATGTCCTGTCTTCGCCTATTATGTGTTTTCCTATCCCCTTTCCTTATACCTATTTCTGTTTGAATGAATGAATATTTGTGCGCCGTATGGCGGGATTTTCAAGTTTGAATATATATATATATATATATATATATATATATATATATATATATATATATATATATATATATACTACCTTGATCAAAAAGTTCCCGGAATAACCACCGTGTGGCGCTCCCATCGTTCCGATTTGAGTTCTGTTTTTTTTTGTTAAATTGGTACATCTATTGTTGATATTCCCTTTAAATCTTAGTGTCATAACTTGACATTTGCAAAAGTTACGTAGCCAAGAGTACATCTATCTCTGTGTGTGTTGGCGATTTTTTACAATTGCAGAAATGGATTTAAATTTGCAACAACGAATTTGTATTAAATTTTGCGTAAAAAACGGATTTAGTGGCGCACGGACGTTGGAAATGTTGGAAAAGTGTTTCGGCAACGATTCTCTAAAAAAACGGTCGTTTACCAGTGGCACGAGCGGTTCAGAAGTGGTCGTGAGTCAATCGAAGATGATGAACGCAGTGGCAGACCATCGACATCGAAAGTCGGTGAAAAAATTGATAAAGTAAAAGAAATGTTGGTCAATAACCGCAAATTAACCATCAGAGAAATAGCGGAGGACTTGAACATTGCCTATGGATCAGCCCAAGACATTGTGGTTAATGATTTGGGTTTCCGTCGTGGAGCAGCAAAGTTGGTGCCAAAAGACCTCAATTTCATGCAAAAAAGAGACCGTGTTGACGTCGCAAAAGACATGATTTGCGAGGCTGAATCCGATCCCACATTCATCAAAAGGATCATTACTGGAGACGAGACGTGGGTTTATCAGTACGACACGCAATCCAGACATCAGGCAAGTGAATGGCGTTCACCAAATGAGCCGAGACCAAAAAACCCACGTCGTTTTCAGTCAAAAAAGAAGGCAATGCTGACGGTTTTCATGGATTACAACGGTGTAGTGCATCATGAATTTTTGCCAGAAGGCCAGACAGTAAACAAATGAGTATTATTTGGGCGTTATGAGACGTTTGCGTGAAGCAATTCGCCGAAAGAGACCAGAAATCGTCGCACAGTGCGTCGAGACCGTCGCACAGTGCTATCATTATTCGTAATTTTTTGACGAAAAATGCAACAAATACCATCCAACAGCCACCGAATTCACCTGATTTGGCTCCCTGTGACTTCTTTCTGTTCAATTGAGTTAAAAAACCATTACGGGGAACGCGTTTTAGCAGCCGAGAGGAAGTAATGGAAAAATCGCAGGAAGCACTGATGGACATACCGAAAACCGAATATAAAAAATGTTTCGAGGATTGGATCAAGCGCTGGCATAAGTGTGTTGCAGTCGATGGGGATTACTTTGAAGGGGACAATATAGATTTAGATGAATAAACTTGTATTTTTAATTTTCTGAATAAATTCCGGTAACTATTTGATCAAGGTAGTATATATATATATATATATATATATATATATATATATATATATATATATATATATATAAACACACAAACACTAGGTTAATAAATATTAAACACACAGAAACATAAAAGAAGGACACTTACAGTAGATATTTACGTTTCGACGGCCCGGCCGTCGTCATCAGTGCCGTCGAAACGTAAATATCTACTGTAAGTGTCCTTCTTTTATGTTTCTGTGTGTTTAATATTTATTAACCTAGTGTTCGTGTGTTTGTGCGTCGCCGGAGTGCGTCATTTTCATGATTGTATATATATATATATATATACATAAATATATACATATATATACATACATATATATAATATATATTATATGTACGATTCAGTGCATAGTGTATGTCTGTCTGTCTATATGTATATATATGTACGTGGTAGCATGCATGCAGTTATAAATTTTACGGCAAATAAAATATGCATATGGCAATGGATCAAATTGAAGAGGGGACCATTTGGTCTCAATTTCGCCCAAATAAAGACCTCTATCTGTCTATCTACTTATCTACAATTGGGAGAATGCGCTTAAAATGTAGCCGTACATTCACGAAAGATGAAGAGCGTCTTTCGGGACGTTCAAAGGAAGTAACTTTACCATACGGGAAAACCGAAAAAAAATCGGGGAAAAGTGGATGGAAAGGAAAAATTGAAACTTTTGAGTAGTTTTGTTTTTTGCGGCAGCGATAGACGGGAGGACACGTTGAACAGGCAAATCGGGAGGGAGGATTGAAATTTACCTTTTTTTGAACCGGATGAAGGCACGAAGAAATCAAGAAAAAAACATCGTTCAGGGCGGACAAGATGGGATTATCGCGGTACGTAGACCATTATTTTCGTTTGGGTTTGTCCGAAGCCTCCCCTTAAGTAGATGGAATAAATTAAGAGGACACCGCGATAACTTAACTGGCTAAAGCACTCGGCCAGATATCGAGGCATTCGGGTTCGAATCCCAGTCAATGCGAATGATTTTTACGCTCTGAAATTGTTGCATTGAAATGCATATTAGCGGATGACTCCGTTAAACATTTACTGTTGCTGCATCTCCCGCAGTTTCTCGAAATTTGCAGATGGAATAACTTTGATGATGATGATGAAAAGGGAAAGACAGTTATGGAAACGGGATTCATTTCGTCAGGGTGTGTAGATGATGTCTCCCTCGGACTCGACCCTTTCAACAGAGCCAGAGATGGGTTAGGAATACGAGGGGAGGTCGGTCAGAAAAAATAAAAAAAATTAAATTGGAAACGATGAAAAGAATAAAATGGACAAAAGGAAGAAGTGTTGGAGAGGGGGGATGTGGGAAAACTTCAAAAGGAAAACTTCAAAGCAGCCGTGGAGAGGAGAAGGCATCAGCAGTGCATACTAAATAGCAACGGAATACTATATTACCAAGACTATGATGTAGGGGTGAATATTGTGTTAGGGAGGAAACAATTGGGCATGTCGGTGGGACTGAGAGGGGTTGATATATATACATGGAGCTGAAAGATTTCAATACTGAGTGTAATGGCACTGCCTGTTAGTAACAACGAAGTAGAAATGGACCAATGCAGTGTAGCGGGAATGAACCAGTTGTAAAGAACGAAACCTGGGACCGTTAAGGTGTCCGGAATGAGTTGGAAAGACGAATAAAAAAGAAGTTTAAGTCGAAAAATCGGCTGAAAATGTGGTAAGAGTAACTTTGACAAAGTCGGCCGATGGTTCACACGAATATCAGAGGAATCTCAAAGAAGAAGAAGAAGAATTTGTTTCACTCTGGCGAAAATCGAACTTTATATATATAAAGTAACTACGGAGAGCCGCAACAGATAATTTTTAACCTGAAACACAAACGACTCCACCTATTAACAGGAATACAAGTGCAAAATACGAAAATGTGATCCGCTTCCTAATATCCTTTGAAATTATAGCATAAGAGGAGGACTTCAGAGTATTTCGGCTAGACTAACCACGAGGCAGACACATCGAGGGAACCGACATCGACTCCCGGCCCAGGCTAATGCATCACCCTCGGCGATATTCCCCCAAATTTGAGGGCACATTTGAGCGGGGCTGTCCGCAAAGTCTTTTCCACTGCAGAATTCCGCCAAACGATGGATAGGAGAGGACGAATCGGCTATCGAACATTTGGAGTTACCTTCACCGCATTCAAATATTTCCGCCCGGCCGCCTGAAGGGGATGAAATAATTTTGCACTGGTGCATCGCGCCGCGCGATTTTCCTTGTTTTTTTGGAACCAGACGAAATCCTGGTTTACTGCGTTAATCCGGTTGCATATACGTACCTCCATGCTCCACCACGGGATATTTTTCCCTGCCGCGTGCGTCCCATTAATCGTGGAGTTGGGGAACTCCCTCCCACTCTAGGCTTAAATGCCCTCAATTCTCCCGCGTGTTACAAATCCACGCACAAATGGCAAGGATGGTGATGGCGAGGATTTCTGGGTATCGTTAATTCGCCCGCCGCGCTCCGAGCATAATTGAAAACTGGGAAACACGGGAGTGCACCTGAGGTTGATAATTACGCGAGCGTGGCTGGCGAAAGGACGGACGGATGGCGCTTTTGGACGGATGACAGCGAACGATGGGAGCATTAGACGACTGGGGCATTAGATTCAATTGTTGTTCATTCGCGCGCAGGGAGGGAAAAAATGGTAGGGATTGGATTGGGTCGGTCGCACAAGTAAGCCAGCCGCAAAAAGGCTTGACCAAATGTCACAGCGAAACACCTCGCCTGCGACATAACACATGTGAATTAGACGACCCACGCAGGTCATTCGCAAATTTCATATCGCAGTTCATTTGGCGAAACTTTAACATTTACGCCTAGGTTAGCTCAGAATAGTTCAGTTTAGTTGAAATATATATATATATATAATTATTATTAGGTAATCTACCGGGTAAGGTAGGTTTTTTTTTGGATGGACACAACTATCAAATAAATATTTTATAACTCAAAACAAAACTCAATCCAGCAACCTCATCTACATCAGGTCCCTCTTCATCTCTGTGTACTTCCTTCCTCCCTTCATCCCGTCCAACATCCCTATCCTGTTCCTACCCTTTCCTCTTTTCCCTAATATTCTCCCCTCTATTACCCTCTTCAACATTCCACTACCGCTCAATACGCCTTTCATCCATTTTTCCTGCCTCCATAGGATTTCTCTAAACAAACCCTTCTCCTCCCCCACCATTTCTAGTACTTCCTCATTTGTTTTCCTTTCGGTCCATTTCACCTTCTCCATTCTTCTCCACACCCACATTTCAAAAGCCTCCAATCTACGTCTATCCTCCTGCTTCAGCGACCACGTTTCCACGCCTACGCTCCATATCAGAGTTTTTACGAGTCTTGTCTTCACATCCCTACTCAACGTCCCCGTCATCAACTCCCTTCTCCTTGAGTAAGCCTCCTTGCCTAGCGCAATTCTTCTCCTTACGTCCCTACCACTTTGACCGTATTGGTCCAAAACACTTCCGAGATATGTAAACTGCTCTACCTGCTCTATTCTTTCCCTGCCTATTTTAATATTTAGCTTAGCCTTTTTCTTTCTGGAAAATCGCATAACCTTTGTTTTATTAATATTGATTCTCATCCCATATTTATCGCACTGAACCTCCAATTCACTCAACAATGCTTGCAACCCCTTGGCTGACTGAGCAACTAATGCTTGGTCATCAGCAAACCTAACCGATTTCACGAATTCCCCTCCGACTTTCATTCCTACCTCCAGTTCTTCCCATGCCTCTTTAATCATTTCCTCCACATATACGAAGATGGCAGATCTCACTGTAAATCAGGTTTCCTTATTAGCTCAACTGGTAGAGCATCCGCCCGGAAAGTGGAAGGTCCGTGGTTCAAATCCCGGATAAGGAAATATTTTTACTTTTATATATATTTTATATATATTTATTTATATTATATATATATAACACTTTTGTGAACAATAATGTAAATAGAATTAACACCAGTAGACACAAACACAGAAACACATACCAAAGAGAAACTCACTGGGTCTCGAATTTTCGGTGGTCTACCCACCTTCCTCCTCTTGAGAAGCCCCCCCCCCCCTACTCTGATGTGTGAATTTCACAAACACACGGCGTCGGTCTTAGTACTGGGTGAACTCTACCACCACCTATTTAAAGGCCGGTTTAGGCCTTCGGGTAGATTACTGTGTATTTTCGGTGATATACATATATACAAAATTTTGACGACATAGTAGAACTCAAAAATAGCATAGGTAACACATAGAAAGACACTAGTAGTTCGCCGGCCCCGGTGGCGGCGGGGTAACGTCCTCGTCTACCAACTGAGAGGTCACGGGTTCGATTCCCATCTGGGTGGATTTTTCTCCATCCAGGGCTTGGCTGTATGTAATTGTCTTCAATATAATGTATGTAATGTAAGGGTTAGGTGGAAGAAGGGACTATTTAGTCTCAACCTCGCCCAATTAAGTCGATAATAAATAAATAAATAGTACTGCAGAAAGTTGAAGCTATCGGCCTTCACTGAGGACCGCCTCAGAGACCTGTATATATTTTTTTATGCACACATATATTAAACACATATTATATTTATATATACACATGTATTATATATACATATTATATTTTATATATATATATCATTTGAAAGGAAAACAAATGAGGAAGTACTGGAGATGGATGAAAGGCGTATTGAGCGGTAGTGGAATGTTGAAGAGGGTAATTGAGGGGAGAATGTTGGGCAAGCGAGGTAAGGGTAGGAACAGGATAGGGATGTTGGACGGGATGAAGGGAGGAAAGAAGTACACCGAGATGAAGAGGGACCTGATGTAGATGAGGTTGCTAGGTGGGGAGTTACAAAATGTTGATTTGATAGTTGTGTCCATCCAAAAACCTACCTTAACCGGTAGATTACGCAATAAATAAGTATCATTTATCAACCCTTTGGCCGGTTTGATAGGTGAGAATAGAGCTCACTTACCACAAACCAAAATTTTGGGTGAAATTCACATATTATCAGGGCAATAAGAGGGACCTGTTCCTCATACCCTGTGTCGCCTGTATTTCTCAGGATGATCTGCTACCCCTTGAATCTCTAAATTTCCATTCGAGGGTTCCAAAAATCGAGGGATCAGGGTTTGTATCCCGGTAAAAAGGGGACTGATTTCGACGCCGTGAATTTCCTGCATTTCAATTAATTACTATCGGGAGACTCCCGTTAAAATAACCGTTGCCAAAACTTCCGGAGGGAAAACTCCAAAACTTAAAATGATGACGTTTCAATCAGGGCCTGGTTTCATCCAGCAGCATGGAGACTCCAGTTCAACGACGAAATTATTTCGCCAGTTGACATTAGGACTAGTCTTAATTCCCCAATGCAACGTTTAACGGCACTTAATAAGCGGACCTGAACGTGACTTGGAAAAATGAAATCATCACCCCTTCGACTCCTTCAAAAATGACTCACGAGACCAATTACTACGCGCGTGAATCGAATGCTATTGACCTGGATGATTCGTGTGAAGTGTCCGAAGTGATGGTGTTGACTGAGACTTGAATTTTGATCATGTCTGGACACTTAGCGCCCGAATCAAACCGGAAAGTCGTCATAAAAATTGCGAATGGTTCCCAGAACCGTTCGGAATCGAGAGAGAGAGTCGAATTTTCATTCGAATATTTACCATTCCATAGATTAAGCGTTTCCGAAGCATTGGATGTTTGTTCCACGTCACGGAATACGGAGAAATTTGCACGGCGGTCATTTCGGTGACCAATTAAACAACTGTGAACGGCATATGTAAGTGGAACAGGAGATTCGGATCAGGGGACCCGGATTGAGGAGATCGAATCAAGAGATCCGGATCTTTTGAAACAACCATCCATAACTTGGTTCAGAAAGACAATAATGAATCCGACAGAGAATGTAGTCCCATTTTTAAATTTAAATAATGCTTGAATTTTATGTAGAAAATCATTTGCCATCGATCTGGAAATCATACTACTTTACATGATGCCTTATGCTAGGATTTATAGGATATGTAAGCTATCCAAAAACGATATTTGTTTGTGTATATGTGTGTGTGTTATTTATAAGGCGAAATCGAGCAGATCACAAGTGTAAAAATATTTCCTTGACCGGGACTTGACACCGGATCTTTCCACGTAATTTATACGTCTATAGAGCACGGTAGCCTAGTGTGAAGAGAATTTGGCCTATTACAGAGTTACCGGGTTCGATTCCCAGTGATATGCACCACATATTAGCTTCTAAATTTCGTTAAGTAAAAGAACATACTGGCAAACCACAGATGGAATAGGGAATAAGGAACTGGCATGCCTTATTACGCTATTAATGTGTGTATTTAACTCAAAGGGCTTCGAGCGAGATGAATTCAAACCCTGTCAATGGTCAACAGGCACGATAATTAATTTTTAAATGTCAATGTCCCCCCTCTATTTTTTTACTAATCGACTCCAGGCATTTTTTTTAAACATTGAAACCAGGTTTTACTTCAAACGTAATTAATTAAAAAAACGAAATATGAAATTCAAATTGTAGGGACTTCACAACTTTTTTAAAATCCTACGACTTGACTTAGACTCAAACCCTGGATACCTTTGATTTCCGGACGAGTCCTTTAATCAAGACAATCTGGGTTCGAGTCTCGTTCAAGTCGAACGATGTTTTTTTTTAAGTTTGAAATTCCCTTCAAACGTATTTCTGTGCGCATTTGAGAGGTTGACTCAGTTGAAGTAACCGTCGGCGACATCTTCCGCGAAACTCTGAAAAATTCAACTTCTCTCCATCAAGCGCCATTCTCTCCCTAAAAAAATTGACACATAAAAAATTTTTTTTCGTGAAACTGAGATGGGAAAAAGGAACCATAACTCAATAATTATTAGCTCAAGATATTTAAAAAGGGGTTTTTTCCCTATTCAAATTTAAATCATAACCGTGACTTTTTTTTCATTCTCGAAAAAACGATTAAAAAAAATTAGGATCAATCAATCGGTGATTAAACGAACTTTAAACCGTTCCCTATCAATAAAGTTGCTTAGTTACGTGATAAACAGCTACATATAGTCACAAAATGAAGTTTCAGGATCGATAAAGATAAAACATACAAGAAATCGAATCGCAATGTCCAGTACAGCGAGAAAATATTCATCCCAAACTTCACGCGTGTTCAATCGCACGCCTACGAAAGGAAAATGAGTTTCCAACCGCCATTCGCACCAATGGTTCTATTTTCTATCTTTTCAAGAATATATTTCGAGAGGGGATGAAAAGTCCATAGGGTAGCGTCGATTAATCGATACCTAATAACACGTACTCGACTTCTCGATTGGCCGATTCGATAGTATAACCAGATACGAGAAACAATCAGTTCTATTGCGGTCCAGAGCAGTAACTAGGAGGAAGCTGGTAATTATCCTCTTTACCCTTGTCCTAAACTCGAAACAACCAGGTGGGGGGAGTCGAAGACAGGCAACTTACGTAAAAATTAAAAAAAAAGACTAGCGAGAATCTTTCATATGGTTCGTTGTTTAGGATATACCTCCGAATTTCGGTCTTTGTCTGACGAAGATAAAGAGTAGATCCATGGCTTTAGAGACGTGGGCGTGGAGAAGGATGAAGAAAATAAAACGGACGGACGACTTTTTTCACATGGCTCGGAAACTTGGTCGTCGAGAAAAGAGGACAAGCATGGATTGGATGATTTTGAAATGTGTGGGTACGGAGGAGAATGGAATAAAAAATGCAATTGATGGAAAGGAAAACAAATGACGACGCCCTAGAAAAAGGTAGGAAAGACAACTGCAGGAAGAAATGCGAAGGAAGCAGGAGATACCGAGAGAGAGACAATGGAATACTGAAGAAGACGGCGATAAAGAGAGGGGAAAATTCAGAGAAAGCGAGGAATAGAATGAGGCAAATAATGAGCATTTTGGATGGAATTGTGGGCGATAGAAAGCATGCAGAGCTAAAGAATGAGTTATTGTAAAATGGGACTTGAGGATTATTTTTGTGTTAGGTAAGTTAGGATTGGAGTACGTAGTTTATGCAGCTGAAGCAAGACTATGGAAACCTTGTCATGACCCAGGAGAACATTACTTTGTTTTTGTTAGGAAGGACATTACCTGAGGGCATCGGGGTCATCGGATGCAGAACACATTATTTATTACACACAGAGTACTTATATCGGAGAGTATCGACTCCACCGGACTTGCTTAAGTTCCTTTCAACATTAAGTCTCCATTCACGGAGTACTTAATAACGGTTCCTTGGCGGTCTAGCCCGAGTCGAACACGCGGTCGCTGATGGTGGAGGCGATGCCCTCGATCGAATTCGAACTTCGGTGATCCCGGATAGGATTCTCCTTCTCCCTCCTTCTTCCCTCTCTCTCTTGCTTCTGGGTTTTTTTGTGGTCTCACGGGAACTAGATGTGAGCGGTCAGACCGCGAACGGCCGAAGGAAACGTCCTGTCCTCTCCCCCTCTCTCGACGGGCAATTTCGCGCCTCGTTCAGGAGGATAATTATTATTCTTCAATTCCCAACTTAATGAACCGATTTCTGGATCGATGACGAGGCGATTCAATTACTTCCGGGCGAATATGTATACA
Organism: Hetaerina titia; assembly: GCA_037158775.1. Classification (NCBI taxonomy): domain Eukaryota; kingdom Metazoa; phylum Arthropoda; class Insecta; order Odonata; family Calopterygidae; genus Hetaerina; species Hetaerina titia. The sequence goes on along the minus strand of CM073768.1, from coordinate 115,790,767 downwards.
GATTGGGATCGATAGACAAACGATTTTATCTCAAAGCGCCTCTGAATATATTTCACTCGTTTTCCCAAGGCGAATATTCGTCCGAGCAGTTTTCTAAATGCCCAAGGTGATGGGAGAATTCTCTTCATTTTACATTTTCAACAAGGTCTACAGTTCCTACTTCCGAGGAGATTTTTCTTAGTGTCAAGTCAAAATCATTCGATGGTGAGTGCGGTAATCCCAAGAGTATACAACGTAATACAAGACCTGTGCAAAACAACGAGACTATTGAAATAAATACTTGATTTTATCAGTCACTCTCCTAATCGTGCCTATCGCCTTTAAGACACATCCATTGGTTGCCAACACAACGCTCCCAACATTTTTTTCCAGCTTTCAAAAGCCGCCTGAAAACCGTATTTCGCGATAGCCTTCATAAGTCTATGGTACAATTTTGTTGCACGTCCTCACAAGTTCTAAATAGGCGTCCTTTCAAAGTGGATTTCGAGTTAGAAGGAAAAATCCAAAGGAACAAGATCTGGAGAGTAGATAGGATGTTTGGGGGAACACCGGTGTTCGTTTTTGGCCAAAGATTCAGTAACAATCAGTGTTGTGTGCGCCGGTGCGTTGTCGTGATGGAAGCAACAAGACTTGTTTTTCCTCATTTGTGGTATCTTCCTCAACGTGGGGTGTCTTAACCTCCTCATAACCACTACATGTGCTGCTGCCCATTCAATGTTTATCTTTTTGGGAAATATTCATAATGCATGGACCTCTTGTTAGATTCCTGGGCAAGCCACTCTGGGCGCCTGCTGTTCTTCCCAAGCTATGTGATTTTTCGGGTACCATATCTTCCTGGGAAACCATAATCGGCACAGGGAAAGGAACTGGCCCCCCTACCCTGATGTGTGAATATTCACACGCCGTCGGGCTTGGTACAGGGGTGAGCTCTACCATCACCTACTAAACCGACCTTCGGGTTGATTACTGTGTTTATGGTATGTGGATTACTGTGTTATATGTGTTACATATGTTAACACTTTTGTGAAAGTCTCACGGACGTCAATAATTATGTATTTGAAGTTAGCACTAGTAAAATGAGAAACTTACTCGGTTTCGAATTTTCGGTGGTCCAAGCCACCTTTCTCAAGGAAGAGAAGGACAGCACAAGGTTCCTTGTATTTATTTCCTTCCGTTCCTTATATTTATCTCGATGCTTACATTTATCAAAGTATACCCTCGGTATCGTAAGACAACTCAAGATGTGTACTTTACCTTTCAAAAAGTCTTAAACTCTATCGTTCCTAAGCATGACAGTCACGCTTCCATTCCTCTCGTAACAATTTCCAACAAAACCAGGAGATGTTCATTTCTAGAATACTTTTCAACTCAATGCAAACTATGTCCGAGTATAAAAATCTTCCGACATGACCCGGATCCCGGTCATTGGTCGAATGATTTTTACACTCTCTTAATTTGTTACAATGAAATGCATATTATCGAATGACTTCGTTGAAAGTTACTGTTACGACATCTCCCGCAGTTTCTTGGAATTTTCAAACTCCTTTATATTAACCTTCTCTCGTGGCATTGCTGTAAACTCACCTGAAAGAAAAGAAAATCAGGAGTTAGCGAATGTTTTACAATAGATAAAAGAGACATTTTCGAATGAATTAGTTTTCCATTCATCTTCAAGCAACATATATTAAATTCATACTATATAATTCTTTATATTTAAGCCATACTCTTCAAGCGATAAAAAATAAAGATTATATGGTTAAAAAAATTGAATATTCTATTTTTTTCGAGAAGAAGAACCTTGAACATACACAAACCAATAACTTCCTCATAATATTTACAGAATATTTTTGACGAAAATATTGTTTAAATTGTTAAAGAGGACATTCGAACGATCGAACGTAAACAACCATTTTTGAAAGTAATCACTTTCGCAAATTATCGCACTGAAACGAATATTAAAAAAGGATATGACGGGACTAGCATTAATACATAGATTACATAGATTCAGAGTATATGAGATATTCTAGGAGGGCTTTGTTTTAAAATATAACCGGAGAAGTAGGAGGGGGAATCACGCCATCTTGTTTATCTGGAACGCCACGACAACTAACATTGTGTGAAAACGGACCAGACTGGGAGAAACTGTAACCAAATCAATTGCACTTTTACAGAAAATACCTTTGCCGCCATGTTGCCCAACCCTCAAACTCAAAAAGTGTCCTGTGCCTTTCTATTTAGAACCAATTAAATCTTGCGTGCACAATTCGTGAAACAAAGTGCTCCCAAACTTAATCCTTCCAACATACCAGTCACGCTTCCTCTCCTATTGTAACAAACATTAAACAAATCTGCCATATTTTCCCCTAACCCTTGATCCAAATTTTAAAATACACGTTTCTTCTCATGGATCCCAAGTACTTGCCGCGTTTTTTTTTTAATGTGGCCCTACTGAAGCGAAGTACCGCCTCTCTCTCTCTCTCCTTCTCGTAACTTGAAATTAAATTTTACTACAAAACATCTAATGAAACCTATCTTTTCTAATTGTTTGAATAGACAATGCCGTTTTTAAAACCCGCCATCTTGTTAACCCGAAACGCCATTTAAATTGTTATCTGCGCCGTGGATATCGTAAATATTACCCGACGCTTGAATCTATCGAATTCGTATGATTTGGTTCGCTCATTAATTCCCACTGCGTAACTCAAAGAAAGTTCACAAAAAGAGAGATGTCCTCTACCTTTCTAAAAAGCCTTTAAAAAAAACCCTTTCCTGTTCTATTGGTGAATCAATGGCTTCCACCACCTAATTCCTAGTGGCATGTCCGAGGACTATTACTCGCTTCTCATAGACTTGGGGCGGCTCTCAGGGAAGAGAAAACGTGACTATTGAAGGGCCCCTTCCTCTTCTATCTGGGCGGTGACGTGTTCGCTCAACAATGCGGGGAAGTCGCTAGCGTGCACGCACGCACGCATTCGCCCCCCCCCCCGCCCCACTATCTCTCTCTCTCGCTCCCACCTCCTCCTCCTCCTCCCTGACCATGAATGGGAGGGAGAGGGGGCCCTGGCTGGGGGCAGGGAGGGGACGAAGATGGACGGGCCGAGGAAGAAGCTGCCTCTTTTTAGAAACAGTCCCTTCTGGGGGGAGTCAAAAAAGGAAAATAAAACTGATGGCGACCGGATGTCATCACTATGCAGCAGCCATAATGATCGCGATGCACCAAGTGAGGAAAATAAGGGACCGTCAACATCTTATCTTGACGATCAACGACCCCGCTTTACACATAAATATTCCTTCACTTGTTTCGGCAATTCGACCAGATGGCGACGGAATATCCAAGAGGGAACAATAGTACTCCATTACAGACTCGGGCAATAATTGGACAAGTACACATACTACAGTGATAACAAAGTGACGTTTCAATAATATAATGATATTCCTCAATGAGACTGGTCAATTATCACAAGTCAATGTCAGTTTCCCTTAAACTTAGTGTTTACGCATTTGAAACTTCTTTTCGTAGGAAATTTCGAAAAAAATATCTTCAACGATATACATATTTGTTTATATATATATATATATAAATTTATATTTATATAGTGCGTCGCGGTAGTCCAGGGGGTAGAGCGTTGGACTACTGACCGGAGGGTCCCGGGTTCGATTCCCGGGCAAGGCACTCGGGGGCACCTGCAGCTCCACCCAAGCTAAATGATTTTTCGGGTACCTTACCTTCGGGAGATCTTCCTGATAACAATAACCGGCACAGGGAAAGGAACTGGCCCCCCTTATTACTCTAATGTGTGAATTTCACACGCAGTATAGGGCTTAGTACTGGGTAAACTCTACCATCACCTACTAAACCGACCTTCAGGTTGATTACTGTGTTTATATATAATATATATATATATAAACACAGTAGTATATACAAAAAGACATATATATTTATATGTGTATATATCTTTGACTATATATATATATATATATATATATATATATATATATATATATATATATATATATATATATATATATATATATATATATATATATATATAGACATAAATGTATACATCCAAACACGAAATCCCACCATATGGCGAACAAATATTCATTCACACAGAAATAGATAAAGGAAAAGGGATAGGAACACAAACATAAAAGACGAACACAGGAGAGGTGGGGAAGGCGGAATTGAGCAGATCACTAGCGTAAAAATATTTCCTTGACCGGGTCTTTGGATCTGGACCGGACACCGGGTCTTTCGACTTACCGGGCCGATGCTCTAACCACTTGAGCTATCGAGTAAATCTAATTTACCCTGAGATCTGTGATCATTGTGTTCAAGTCCCATTCAAGAAAATATTTTTACACTAGTGGTCTACTTGATTCCGCCTGCACCACCTCTCCTGTGTTCGCCTTTTATGTGTGTTGCTATCCTCTTTCCTTATATCTATTTCCATACATATGCGTTTGTGAATTCTACACATCACACGGGGCAGATGAGCTTCTATCCCTGCCCAAAGATGCCTCAACCTCACACTATGTCACATGACTATCTTCCTTTACTAGTTCGTGCACAACATCTAAGCTTTCTGGCACAACAATTGATTTTTGACGACCTTCACGACTTTCGTCACTGAGCGAACGGAGGCCATGATGCAATTCGTTGTACCAGCGTTTCAAAGTGGCAAAATATGGCGCATCGTTGCCGAAAGTGGAAGTAAGTCGATCGATCGATGCACTCCTTTCCTGATAATCCACGTCGAAAGTCGTAAAAAATCATCGCACGAAAGTTTTCTCGAGTTAATTCCAATTTTTTCCGCCGAGGCAAAATTTTCGAGTCGAGCGTAAACAACACAAGTTATGATCAAACGACAAAATGTTCTGAAGAAAGTCAGCGTTAAAAGGTTTCAAACTTTCGGATGGAAACGTCAGATGGCGCCTAAAGCACGTAGTGTTGTCAAGGCTATAAATGTAAATAGCAACCCTCGTATTGGAACAACACTAGAGTTGAATGCATTTTCACATGGGAGGATAAGAAAGTGGAATATATTCTGGCACTCGCAAAACACATCCGAGCACATCCAATGCATTGGCGCACAAACCGGTGTAACAGGTATTCGCGTAATATTAATTCGCGGAACTTCGCAATAATTCTCCTCGATCGATTATTTCCAGCTGAATGTTTTTTTTTTAAACGACGATGTGAATTTGAGTTACTGCGATCCAAGTATCTCCGCATAACTCCTCTCGGATCAGATTTTTGTCGAACTCGATACGCCATAGAAAATGGCGAAATGTGATGCAAATATTGTTGGGGGGGCACCGGAAAACCAACAATCACATTTTAAATTCCAAGAAACTGCGGGAGATGTCGCAACAGTAACTTTTTAACGGACTCATCCGCTAATATGTGCATTTCAATGCAAAAATTTCAGAGTGTGTAAAAATCATTCGCTTTGACCGGGATTCGAACCCGGATCATTCGAAATCCCGGCCGAGTGCTTTTAAGTCGGACATCGAGGGATCCGTGTTCGAATCCCGGTCAAGGCGAATGGTTTTTTTTATAATCTGAAATATTTGCATTGGAATGCATGTTTTAAGTTTGAATATGTTGGATTTTCACCTCAAGCCGCATCATGACAGCAATCACATTTCCCTTTTTTTTTACATTTAAAATTTCGGCCGGGACGTACCGTTCAAGAATTAATGTTACCTACATGTGTATTAACTATTGAGATTGAAATTATATTTTTTCCAGCACGTGCCACCGTCAATATATTTATTTATACATTTCAAAATATGTTAAATGACAATCAATGAATCAACAAACCAAAAAATTCTTTAATTACGCGTCTGTTTATATGATCCCTAAATTATTCGATATCTCGATGGAATATTGCATGGTTTTATCACTTTCTGAGTAACTTTAAAGAAGAACCAAAGGTTCATCTTCTTAACGTGATTGAATTTCATTCGCATCTCCATCAAATGAGAGCCCTGGATTGGATTTGTTTACTGTTTATCCCTGTTGTATCCACGGCAACAAAAACAACCGCAAAGCATTCCATATAAATAAGATGGTGTGTTTCGGGCATGCTATCTTTTAAATTATTCATATTTACTCGTATATAGGCCAATTTCTAATTACAAAATTTCATTGATAAAATTAACAGATTAACGTTACACTTTTTAGAGGTATTTTATAGTAGGTAAAAAAATATGCCATTTTTTATGTACGTTAAATTTTTGTATGGTCACATTCCGAAATCAATTGCCAATACTGCCATGTTATATTAATTTAAACATTTGTGACTTTCCTAGCCACAGTAACTATTGACTGCTTGTTGTAGTGACAGCGGTAAATGAAAACAGTATTTACAACCTACCATTTAAAGGCAGAACTCCCAACCCTTGCGGTGCATTTCGGAACTAAACCAATATCTCATCATCAAAATAATGGTCGCCATTGTATACATATTTAAATAATAAAAATAAATATGGATAACTTTAAAAACTTGACCACTACAGTTTAAAGTGTAAAATTACATTTCTGTTATTCAAAATCGCATTTATCACAAGTTCCCCGGTTATATTAAGAAATAAATTAATTGGAATAAAATTTGTAGTATTTAGTAAATACGAAAAGAAACTACTGTGTATTACCAATTAATGAGATATATTTTTTTAAATGCAGATTTTTAAGTAATAATTCGTGGGTAATTTACACGATATGGACATATAAATGAGGAAACATCGAGTACATATCCATTTCCTTGTTTAAGGAAAGTTTTATTTCGATAATATATCCGAAATACAAACTGATATCGTGATATTTTCAATTGAAATTTCGCCAATGTAATTGAGACTTTAATGAAACTTCATATACTGACTGCTACGCAGATATAGACAGCTGGTGTTATCATTTTTGTATTTAGAATGGCATGTTCCTTTCCCTTAAATCTAATTCCCAAAAGGCGTTCAGATTCGCCAGTCGCGGGACGCCTCCTGAGAACAAGACGACGTGGAGTGCCTGGTTAGACGGAGGCGCCGCGCCGTGTCGGATACGGTAACTGCTGGAGGAATTTCCTTCCGCTCCCTTCGAACGCGTGGAGGGAAGGGACATAAGTACTCCCCCGAAGCGGGCGCGGATTCCTCGGCGAACGAAATGACGCCCTTCTTGAGAGAAAGAAGGAGCGAAGACGCCCAACGTGTGACGCAAAAGAAAACTAATTATTCTCGCCTCTTCCGGGGAAGAGAGGAGATCGCCGAGATTGGGGGCGATTCGTTGGGCTTGGAGAGGGAAAATGGGTTCCAAATTTCACCACTAGTGCCACGAGCAAACTGTATTGTTCCAATTGTTTGCCTCCATTAATATGCTGGAACAATCAGGCGGCAGTAGAGGCAGTTATTGCGATAAGAAAAGTCATACCTGTGACGTTAATATCGCATGACTGTAATAGCAATGACTTTTGGAATTCGATCTTGAAGAAGTTTGAATAACTTCTTGAATAACATGTTTGCTTAACTAACTACAAATATCTCTCTCGTGTATTGGCCAAACATGGATTTTTTGTCGATATTTTACATTTAAAGATAAAAGGCGAACACAGGAGAGGTGGGGATGGCGGAATCAAGCAGAACACTAGTGTAAAAATACATCCTTGACCGGGACCGGGAAAGATATTTCCCGGTCAAAGAAGTATTTTTACACTAGTGGTCTGCTTGATTCCACCTTCCCCACCTCTCCTGTGTTCGTCTTTTATGTGTGTTCCTATCCCCTTTTCCTTGTATCTATTTCCATGTGAATGAATGTCTCGTATATATATACTCATTCACATGAAAATAGATATAAAAAAGGGGTAGGAATACATATAAAATATATCTGTATGTGTACACACATACATGTCCTGTGTTCGCCTTTTATGTGTTTTCCTATCCCCTTTCCTTATACCTATTTCTGTTTGAATATATATATATATATATATACTGATAGTCATAACAAACACAGAAACCAAAACACAAAAGAGGAAAAACTCACTGGTTCTCGAATTTTCGGTGGTCCAACCACCTTTCTCAAGAGGAATTAGGAACAGAACTCCAGAGTTCTGTTCCTAATTCCTCTTGAGAAAGGTGGTTGGACCACCGAAAATTCGAGAACCAGTGAGTTTTTCCTCTTTTGTGTTTTGGTTTCTGTGTTTGTTATGACTATCAGTGAATTTACATTACACGTTTGTGGGTTTTCCAAAAAAGTGTATATATATATATATATATATACGAGGCGTATTCTTAAAGTAAGTACCGTTTGCTTATATTTAAATATTGGCGCTTCAGAACACAGTTTTGCTCCTTCAGCGCCATCTACTGATTCATTGAGAAGCTATAGCAGCATTTGTTTTGTTTCAGAAGTCGTTTGCTTGTCCGTGCATGCAAACAACAATGTCCGCGACAATCGTTGATCCCGCCAGCTGTGAAGTGCGTTCTGTCATACGATTCTTATATGCAAAAGGTTTGTCGGCTGCTGAAATTCATCGGGAATTATGCCTAGTTTATAAACCTACAGTTATGAGTGAAGGAAAGGTTAGACAATGGTGCTGTGATTTTAAAAATGGACGAACAATTGTCCATGACGAAGAGCGAAGTGGTAGGTCCAGTATTCTGACCGATGAAATTGTTTCGCAAGTGGAACAAAAACTGCGATGTCATCGTCGATTGACAATTAATGGCCTGGCTGAACAATTTCCTCAACTTGGACGCACTACTGTCTACAATATTGTTACGGAAAACCTCGGATACCACACATTGCGTGCAAGGTGGGTACCGAAAATGCTCACCGATCACCAGAAAGAGCAAACAATGTCCAGTGGACGAGAGTTTTTGGGTCGTTGGGAACTCTTTAAACCACCCACCGTACAGTCCTGGCCTTACACCCAGCGACTACTTCCTCTTCTTGCACTTGAAACAGTGGTTCGGTGGACAACGTTTCGAGACCGAAGAGGAACTCAAGAATGGCGTTGTCGATTGGTTCAACCCTCAGGCGGCGAGTTTCTATGCAGAGGGTTAAAGAAGCTGGTGCAGCGGTACGAAAAATGCTTAGAAGTGAACGGCGATTATGTAGATAAGAGAAGTAGGTTTGTAGCTAACTAAAAGTGCCAATAAAATGTGTTTCATATGAGTATATTTTTTCCTGTGACCAAACGGGCCTTACTTTATGAACACGCCTCGTATATATATATATATATATATATATATATATATATATATATATATATATATATATATATATATATATATATATATATATATATAAAACACAGTAATCAACCCGAAGGTCGGTTTAGTAGGTGATGGTAAGGCTCACCCGTGTACCAAGCCCGACGGCGTGTGAATATTCACACATCAGGGTAGGGGGGCCAGTTCCTTTCCCTGATATATATATATATATATATATATATATATATATATATATATATATATTCTATGTATCCCTGTCCCTTTTCCTTATACGTATCTATTTCCATGTGAATGAGTATACTCGTATGATCGTCATTTGGCGGATTTTCGTGTCTATTCAACCTTCACATCCATAGTAATACCGCAAGGTAGCTGAAAGTGACATCTATGGGCGAAATATTAATTAGTGGTAACTTCAGTAAAATGGCGCTTAGTTGCAAAAAAATAGCACCGGAATTGGGGCAAGAAATCAAGTTAACGAATAAGTATTCAAGTCAGAAAATTCTAGGCATTTGTATCAAGTATCTATGGAAAAATATCCCAGGTCTCGGTACTTGGGGATAGTATCATACGCGTTTCTTCGACACTTCGCTACCTGTAGGCATTCACGCTACATTCAACGTGGGCCTGTGAGCTCTACATATCAGACGCCCGTGGGCAAAAAAAAAGAACGCAACGGCACACACCCCCTCCCCCGTTCCCTAACAATGGGCGTCCCACGCCCGTCACTCCTTCCGTCCGTCGCGCGCCGATGCACAACCGCCCCGGGCGAAGTTGCCCCCCCCCCCCAAGCGACGATCCCACTCCGCATCCGCTAAAGGGGTTTGCCTCGCCACCCCGACCGACATGGGAAGGACGTGAACTCAATCGCAGACGGGGCAGGGCAGCGTTTCCCATTGGCTGTCAGTCTACTCCTCTCGAATATCTTACCAGTACCGAGGAACGCCGATGAGAGTTGTACTTCAGACTTCTAAGAAAGAATCCACGGCGTTTGAAGATTTATTTCTTCGTTTGACTTTGTTCCAACTGGTTTTGAACAACTTTAACAGGGTGAAATATCACGCAAATCTAATTTATCGCACAAACTATATCGCGCACCGATCGATACTTGACATGCGATGAATTTGACCGTCAAATGACAGAAGAGCTTGATTTTCCCAATTCCACTGCCTAATCTTTTAAGTAATATTGATAATTAATTGAGAATATCTGACTGGCGGTGGGATTTTGAAGTCTGTGATATGGAGGGGAGAACGTTAGACAAACGAAGAAGTGGTAAGGATGGGATACAATAATGTCGGACGTAATGAAGGGAGGAATGAAGTATGCGGAATTGTAGAAAGGTTTTATTGTAGTTTCAGATGTCAGTTTTTGTCTTGTTAGGCGAGGCAAAGAAATGAAGGGTTATAGTGTCTTGTGTCCATCCAAAATCTTAAAACGGTAAACTACCAAATACAGTACAGCAATCTCTCATTTTTCCATTTCTGAAAGCTACATGTCAGATTACAAGTCCTTGTAATTTGCATAAGTCGAGTCTGCTGGCGGTAGTAAGCAGTGCAGGCAATTGACTATAATCTTAGAGACACAAGTATAACACAATACAATATAAAAGTCACAGAATAATTAATAAGAACGAGGGTTTATCAGACAAAGAGCCTCGAAGATGGTATAACAGAACAAGAAGAATAACATTGGCTGAGCGCACCAGAGATATCGCCGAAGTCAAAAATATAGGATAAATAATTAATATGTCACGACTGTGATTCGTCAAAATCACATGATTTCCATTCAAAGTTTGGGTTTCAAAAAATTACGATCAAAATCAACTTCTGTCAAATCGGCCAATTTAATTAAAGTTAGCCTCAATTCGAAGAATCCTGGGAAAATGGCGAACGTTTTCAGGAATCTTCCGTGACGTTTGGAGTTTCATTGACAGTTCTTCTCGAATGAAAAGATTCAGTTCTCGATACGATGATACGATTTCAGTTCTGTCAATAATGTCACGAAATCATCCGTCTGAAGGAAAATAAATCAAAACCTGCGAGACACAACTTGCGCTTTTTGTTCACGATATTCTTATTTCGGGAGAGAGCAATGTTCCAGTGGACGCAATTTTTCTAGATATTAAGAAATCCTTCGACAAAGTATCTCACTTGCAAAGCTAGAAGCATATGACATAGATAAAAAGATCTTTCTGAATGGTCGGGTTCAAAAAGTATTGATAGATGGAGTTAGCTCAAATGCAGTAGAAGTTACTTCAGGTGTTCCCCAAGGAAGTGTCATCGGACCTCTTTCATTCCTGCTTTACGCTAACGACATTGACTTCGAAGTCACAAGTAATATACGCTTATTGGCCAGTGATGCAGTGGTTTACAGAGTTATCGGTAATCCTGAGGATACAGCAGCTTTGTCAGATGACATTGATGCTATATAACGCTGGTGCGACACTGGGCAATTATAACGAAACTTAAAAAAGTGCGTGGTCATAAATTTTTGGAAAAAGAACAATTCCCACCCGAATGCCTACTGCATTGGGAACACCGAAATGGAATGTGTAGACTCGATTAAATACCTAGGCGTTCCCCTCACTCACGACCTCTCCTGGGTGAAACACATACTATGGGGGATATGTGGACAAGCTAACAAAGAATTAGGATATATTAGGAGGGTACTTGGGAAAAGTGATGATAAAGTTAAAGAGAAATGTTATCTGTCGTTGGTTAGACCTCATTTAGAATATGCAGCCGGCATTGGAATCTTCAAGAAATACGGATTGATTGCCGAATTGGATCGCGTGCACCGTAGAGGAGCTAGATTTGTAGAACGTTGTTATAATAAACTTAGTAGCGTATCCAAAATATTAGAGCAGCTAGGCTGGGAATCACCCAATGGAGCGAAGGTTAAAGTATAGATTGAAGCTCTCGCATAAATTGGAAGAATGTCTCTTTAGCAGTAATGTTGTAAAAGTATTATTACCCCCATCGTACTACGGTATGATAGATCGTGTTAATAAAATTATAGAGATTAAATGTAGAACAGATAGATTTAAGATGTCCTTTTTCCCTCGAACGATAGGAGATCATAACAACATTGTTCGACCGCGGTAGGGTCATGTTCGGGCAAAATTATTCTGGTGTGTATTCACCCCCTGCCACACACCTTGGCGGTGACTTGCAGCATATAACTTTTAAAAAAAATTCCACTCAGCAGCATATGCATGTACGTCCCACGGTACACCAAGCACGCCACCATCAGGTAGCATGTTCAACAAATTATTCAACACCGTCGAGCGGCAACAGTGAAGATACTATTGTGACGTCAGGTCCCTCGACAATTCCAGATTTCCAACGGTGAAGACGTCACAATTGTCAAATAATTGAAAAACATTTTTTGAGTCGTCACTGAATAATAATCGACTATTATTGGTCATGGGAATGCATCGCGTGCTGGGAAGAATCGAACTCTTGTACTAGTCCAATGAGAACAGTCTATACCCTCTTAATTTCTCCCCATTGCACAACGATTGATTCTCTTTGATTGAGATCAATCCAGTGTTGCGCCAACAAAAGAGTCTCACGGGAACCATTAAATATCCAATGCCAAGACGTAATTGCGTTATCAGAAGCCATTCGATCCAATTCGAAACGTTTGAATGTTTCAGGAGGCGGAAAAGGCGACTTTTCCTTATATTCCAAGGTAAGATAGAAGAGGAAATGGAGAGTTTAATAGTGTTTCAATCAAGGCAAGTCAACGTCACGAATGATAACTGACGTGAGTGATCTGATGCGACCATATGGTTGTCGGAGAGCTTATGTTAAATTCGCGACAGAAAAACGAAATTTGTGACTCGCTAATGAGTTGATTAAGTACGAATTTTAGACTTAAAAAAATGAATAAAAAATCAAACAATTGATTTAAGGGAAGATTGAATGGTTTGCAAGGTGATGAATTCCTTGATTCAAGAAGAAAATAGACAAGGCTCTCAGATTTATAAAAAGGTACAGGACATCTTTAAAGTTTTTTTACGGCAACAAGAGAATTCTTGTCTCCAAATTAATATTTGGATAAATTCGACCACCAGGTGATAAAATAAGAGAGAGAGAGAGAGTTTGACACCTTCAAAGACGGACAGCTTCAAGTACACATCGTTCCTTTGCATGACAATAAATCATAAAAAAAATGAATCCCATGAGCCCGAATTTCTTTGCCTAAGGACAAAATTGTAATTACTTAGTCAAACACACATCCTAACGTACGGTCTCCATTTCCAAAGACGAAACATTGATGATCAGAAAAGAATACGTCATTCGTTTGCCTGAAAATCTTCACCCGTTCTAACATGCACATGGGATCATCCGATCTGGATTCGAACTCTGTAAACTCCCTAGGCTATAGTTCAGCCACTCACAGCAACCCTATGCAAAAAAACACTTTACAGCAGGCTAGAATACCGGTTCAAAAACTACGGGGAAATTCCAAGACGGTTATAGCGGAGTCACCTTCTGTTTTTCCCGCAGATACGAGAATTTCACAGCGTAAAAAAATTCGCCCTGACCGGGATTTGAACTTGTATCCACACTGTTGCCCGGACGGGTGTTTCTCACGCACTTGAGCCATCCACCTACGAGCATCTTCTCGGCCGGGAATCAAGGTGTCTAGGGTTCGAATCCCGGTTTGAACGAATGATTTTTTTACGAAAATATTTCCTTGTGTTTATTTTAGCCCATCAATTCCATTTAATCTCTGCTGACAAAAGTGAGGAAATTAGTGTTTTCAGCCCGAATGAAATCCTCCGTCCAAAAAACGCCACTTCTTAAAGTTTGGAGGAGATTAAAGACAGCCCGGATCCATTTATTACCGTTTACAAAAGGCCAAAATGGACTACGTTGGATTCCAGGATGGAGGTTTATGAATTCCTATTCTGTCCTGGAACCCCCATCCCCACACGTTTCCCGAATAACGACATTAGAGCTGGAAGAAAATGGGGAGAAAATTCAGGAAATAACATTGAGGCAAAGAAAAACAAACGAAGAAGTGCTAGGCATGGAGGGGTGGGGTGAAGGGGGGGGGGAAGAGAGTATTGTTGGGAGAAATCCAATAGGAGGCAGTAAGGGTGGATTCAGAGCATTTAGATTGACAATGGAATGTTGAAGACTGTTAAAAAGAGGGGAAGACGTTAGGCAAACGAGGAAGGGGTAAAAATAGGGTTGGATTCATTTTAAGGACAGAGGAAGTAAATGATTAGAAAGTTAGAAATTAGAAAGTTGATACTTCTTCGTTAGACGAGACTAAGCAATGTAGTAGCGTACATTATGTGTCCATCCCAAAACCCAACCTTAAAAAAGGCAAACCAACCAAATGGCAATAAAAACAGAAATTTCTTCTAAAAGCATGCCATGGGAGTGAGAAGGGAGTATTTCTTAAAGAAGTCTGAACCCATTTTTCACTAAGGATACTACGATCTTCAAGGTTGACCAATGGAAAAGGATTATGTAAGACTGGAGAAGGGAATAGGTTCCAAAGTATCTCTCCTCTTTTTCTTTTTCCTCAACAAGATGGGGGAGGTCAAAGGTCATTTGCTTCATGCGTGCGGGGATACAGGAAAGCCAATCTCCCCAACCTGGCGGAATTGACTGAATATAAAAAACGTGCTGTTTCTTCGCCGCCAGCATATGGTGCTCCCGAAATGGTGCTCGCGTGCATCAAACGAAAAGTACCTCTCGCTACGCTGGAGTGACAGCGAGGGAGGGCCCCGGGGGGTGGGGGGGTGGGGGGGGGTGGGGTGGGAGGGTGAAATGGTGATGGTAGAAGGGGCGATTTTCTTGTTCGTCTCCGTCACCTGTTTTTTCGGAGCTTTTGTGTTTATTTTTTTACAAGTCGACCTTGGTCCGCGGGTAATGGCCGTGACCACCAACCGTCCGAAGAGGCCAAGGGTGCTATTACATATATAAACACTGACCAACAAACACTACCTACACCTGCACCAAAAAAATTCGAATGGAATGAGAGTGTTTGATCTTCCCGATGTCCACGAACGTGCGCACTACAGCTATCGACTCCAAGGAGTATTCAGACTTTTTCGCTCGTCTGACGTGTGTCGTGAGGGCTTCTTGAAATGTACGAACTCTCTCCGTCTCGTATTCGGGTGACTCCCGCTAGAGAAATCTCCGCCGAAACTCTTCTAATCGTCTGTAAATATTTCCTTTTTCGAACTAACTTGACTTCAAGGTGACTGCCGGAGTATTGACGATGAATGGGTGTCCGAAGTAGTTTTTTTTTTATTAAAAACCGTGCCGATATTGAAGTTTTCCAACTCAAACTTTAACGAAGGCCCTTTTTATAAAAATCAATTAACACTATCCGATTCATTTCATAAATGAATCCACCATTTTTGCGTTGCTCAACTGATTCATTGTTGGAAGATAAACAGTGTTGCTAACCACGCCGCCGTCGAATGACAAAGAGTACCGAAGCACGAAATAAGTCTTTCTCGATGAGTAATAGATGAAATTTTTCCATAAAAATTTCATTTTCCAGTAGTATTCCTGATAATTTCCTCAAGATTGATCCGCGTACGGTAAATCAGCTCTCTTGACAATATTACGAATAAATATCATTCGTCAACTGTTCGATTTGTTTGCGTCGCCATGGCTAAACGTTCCAATGCTTTGCGGATGATTTTCAGGACATTTCAAGATGGCTTGGAGCGAAAATATCGGAAGAATTCGAACGAATCGGAGAAAAAATACGAGAAAAATCATCGGAGAAAAAAATAATCGCAACAAAACAAATGAAATGCATAAACAATTCCAACTGTCTTTTTGAGTGCAACGTGACGCAACACAAGGCATGACCAAGTGTCATGTGGATCCTCAAGAAATTTTTTGCATCGTTTACAACAATTTAGAACATCCGATGCATTAGCTTACAAATCGGAATGGATTTGTTGAAGAGAAATGACAAATGACAAATGTCAAAGCGCGACCGATTAATTCGCATGGATTCAGGAACCTAATTTCGCAAAGCGGTGACCCCAACCTCCCCCTCCAATCCACTCTCTCGGGGATGTGGCAGCCCTGGGCGTCCCCCCTCAGACCCCCCAACCCCCACCCCCCACCCCTCAGCCAAACCCCTTCCACCCCCGGGCGACGCGCTGGCGACGGCCGAATCGAGCGAGCGACGCCACAACCCCAACCCCCTTCCCTCATTCCGCCCCCGACAAACAGCCCTCTCACCCCAGGAGAGAGAGATAGGGCGGAGAGGGAAGGGGAGGAAGTGGGAGGGGGTAAAAAATGAACGCCCAATTACTCTTCACCCCCTCCCCACACCCCCCCAATCTCTCTCCCTCGAGCACAGGGCCCTCCTCTATATCACCCACAGTCGCCGCGCCGCCTCCGTATTCAGGGCCCAAGGACCCACCGAGTTGGAAAGGCTACGAAGACGCCCCTGGGGTTCTATGCCTCCGGTCACCGGAAGGGTTGGGGAGGTTTCTTTGGAGCAACAAAAGCTACTCTATTAGCGTGCGGACTGTTTGGAATGAAAGCGCGTTCGGGAGGACACCTCTTAATTGAAAACCGTTCCCCGGTTGCTATTTCAATCACTAGTAACGTACATGTACTAAGCCTGTTCAAAGAGTAACGCCAATTTTTGAAGCAAGCCAAAACACGTCCAAGCAAAACGGCTGTCAACAATTAACTGAACATTCAAAATAGCCGAAATTTTCGGCATAAGTGAGAGACATAAATACCAACGTAACGCCACAAAAAATCGAAAATCAAATATACGTAACCCGCGGAAATTCCAAAAATTGGTGATACTTTTTGAACGCAGCTCGTGTCTACTTAAATTGGGTCTTGCTCGCAATTAGATCGCCATTTGCCTATTTGTATTACGCAAAAATTTGTTGATTTGTTTATGTTTGTGTCTCAGTTGTCGTTTACATGCGTTTCGTTTCTATGACAGCGTTTAGGTAAACATGTTGTTTACTTTACTTTGATTGTTGACTTTCGTATCACAATGCCAGACGGAATATATCCAATGCTTGTCGTGGTTTTGATTTATTAATCGGAAAATATTCCAGGTGAACAACATGCACTTCTGTTCCTGTCACACATACTTCAAGACGTTGCAATCAAGGATACGAAGTAAGTTGGACACTTAAATGATAAGGAGGAGTAATGGCGATTCTATCAAAAGAAAAATCCTGTCGCACTTTCATAGTTACGTCTGAGAGAGTACACATGGTTTGGAGTTAAGTTAAATCTGTGTGGAGGCCGTTGTGTATTTCCTGTAGTGCTCCATGCATTCAATTACTGCAACGAAGAGTTTGGAATGGCCAGATCGACAGTAATTGACTGGAGAGATTTTCTTATAAAGGTTTGTGCGTATCCGTAGAAAGTGACGATAGAGTCTATCACTGAAGGAAGTCCACAGAGAACACCAAGAAAAACAAAATTAAGTCCGTTTTCGGAACAAGATCCCTTAAATTATCCAGTCATCGTAGGGAGAACAATAAACTTGAAGGACAATACCAAATTCAATTAATTACATCAAGGAACATGACCACCGACTTATCCTTCTGATTGTAATTTTGGAATTGGTTTAAACTAATAACTACTTTTAATATCTATTTTCTCACATTGAAAGTGTCCTGATAGCCTAAGCGGTGCGATTTTTCTTCTCTGCCATAAACTTCCAAGGGCAACAGATATTTGTGACGTAGGGAAAAGAATCGGTTCCCTAACCTTGAAAGTGTGAAATCCTCAAATCCTCAAGTGAAGGTTAAAAAATTTAACCGACTCATTAGAATATCCATTTGTATTATGGTAAAATTCCGTCGTCAACAGTACAATCACTCCTTTCTGTTCTCAGTGCATTAATGACCCGGAAGAAGTGACGAGGTAGAACATCTCCGCGTTAAGTCTAATGTAGAAATATAACCAAACCACGAACTTAAATATTTTTAATGGAGACAGAGAGTAGAACAATTGAAACAACACTTTTCTTAAAGTTCAGAAGACGGAACGGACTGATTTCGAAATAAGAAGTGAAGTACCAGACGGACAAGAAAGTCGCCCTTAACCAAGAAGGCAAACAATCCACCGGAAGAATTAATCTCCCATCAAATTCGAACGCTTCATTTAAATGTATTAACTGATCACGCAATGATATTGAATAAGAGACACGAACAATGGCACCAGAAGAGAAGAGAAAATTGGAAGCAAGAGGGTTGAAGATTAAATTTAGGGTCGAAACACAAAGAAAAACAAGGGAGTCTCAAGAATTGCGGCAAGAGAGAGAAAGGAGTTTCTTGAGGCTTGACGATGGAGAAAGACATGTAGGACAAATAGTCTTCGAAGAAACAACAATGGAAGAAGCCGCGAAATAAAAGAGTTCTTCGAGAATTCGAAGAGGATAAACTAAGAAGGTAAGAGGCTGGAGAACTGGACCGGATTAATCTTCAGATTGAAAATTGTGTGCGCAGGGCGTAACTAAGTATACTTCGGGTTGGGATTGCTTCAGCAAGAGTAATGATTGTACCCTTTTTTGAGGATTACCATCTTCAACCCTCCCTCCACTAGTACAATTATCAACTAGAGAGGGTTGTTTTGATAGGCGGGGGTAGAGACCTCATAGCACTAAGCCCCCTACACAGCGGGGGGAAATTCGCGCATCGAGAGGGTAAGGGTATAAGTGGGACCAGTTCCTTATTCCCTGTGCCTCCAAGAGTTTCTAAGGTAGTTCAGGTAGTTAAAAAATCACACAGATTAGAGTGAGCCTGAGCTAAAGCAGAGGCGTACCCGAAAATCGAACCCGGGACCCCTCCGGCCAATAAGACAAACCGAGAATATTGTACTAACAGAACTACCATCCCAACTCGTCATTTCCACATCCAGTAAAAATTTTTATCCGACAAATCTTTTCGATGCATGAAGACATATATTCAAGTAATTCGACCAAGAGATAAGAAATTGGCGCCCAATTCGATATTAACTAAATGTAGGTCATCTCAAGGATTAATTAGAACGTCGAAAATGCTTCCAGTTCTTTTGGCAAAGGGTTTTTCCACAGCGGATACACTCAATCGCGGAACAAGCATTGAACGCTTCTTACAACTGCCTACTCCGTCACCCCTCTCATTAATTGACATCGACCCCAAAAATTAACCGCTTCCCTATCATTCGAAAAGGGGAGACATATTGTGCTGCTCAGACGAGAATTTATATGGGAAAAAATTCTGTAACGAAAATCTATAAGCTGATACTATGTACAATGTAAACACTTGCTGTGTAACGTATGAACTGGACCGAAAAAAATTAATTGAATCATAGCTCAAGTGGTTACAGCGTTGGCCCGGCAAGTGGAGAGATCCGGTGTTAAAGTCCTGGCCGAGGAAAATATTTTTGCGCTTGTGATCTGCTCAATTCAGCTTTCCCCGCCTAATCTTTGTTCGTCCTTTTTATGTGTTCCTTAAATCTGTTTCCATGTGAATTTAAAAATATATATAAAAATTATAAAAATATAAACATATATATATATATATATAATTATTATTATTAGGTAATCTACCGTTTAAGGTAGGTTTTTGGATGGACACAACTATCAAATAAACATTTTGTGGCTCCCCACCTATCAAAATAATCTATGTCAGGTCCCTCTTCATCTCGGTGTACTTCTTTCCACCCTTCATCCCGTCCAACATCCCTATCCTGTTCCTGCCCTTACCTCGCTTGCCCAACATTCTCCCCTCTATTACCATCTTCAACATTCCACTACCGCTCAAGACGCCTTTCATCCATTTTTCCTGCCTCCATAGGATTTCTCTCAACAAACCCCTCTCCTCACCCACCATCTCTAGTACTTATATTATTATTAGGTAATCTACCGGTTAAGGCAGGTTTTTGGATGGACACAACTATCAAAATAAACATTTTAGTACTTATAGATATATTCATTCAAACATAGAAATAGGTATAAGGAAAGGGGATAGGAAAACACATAAAAGGCAACACAGGACATGTGGGGAAGGCGGTTTTTCGGTTGCGGAAGAGCATCCGCCCGGAAAGTGGAAGGTCCGTGGTTCAAATCCCGGATAAGGAAATATTTTTACTTTCGTGATCTGCTCAAAAACCGCCTTCCCCACATGTCCCGTGTTCGCCTTTTATGTGTTTTCCTATCCCCTTTCCTTATACCTATTTCTATGTTTGAATGAATATTTGTGCGCCGTATAGCGGGATTTTCAAGTTTGAATATATATATATATATATATATATATATATATATATATATATATATATATATATATATATATATGCACACAGACACAAAAATAGGGCACCTGCGGCTCCAGCCAAGCTACGGGTACCAGATCTTCCTGGCACACCATAACCGGCACAGGGAAAGGAACTGACCCCCCTTACCCTGATGTATAAATTTCGCACGCCGTATAGGGCTTAGTACTGGGTGAATTCTATCATCTCCTACCACACCGACCTTCGGGTTGATTACTGTGTTTATGGTTTATTTATAAATATATATATATATGCATACACACATACATGCATGAGCGAGCCTTCAGTCTCTCATAACTCCAGGGTATCGCTAAGGGGATAGGGTAGGGTTCCTTCGTCATATGACGCCTCGTTTCCACGCACCGAATGATTGCTCATCACGGAGATTTTAATGCGCCGTCTTCCGCGCGTCATGAATCGGATGTCAGAACGATGCTTCGTTATTTCCATCGCAGGAAACGGGATTAAAAACTTTTAAGGCACTTCCGCGTCGGGGGTGGAGGGTGGAAGGCAGAGGGGAGGTGGGTGAGAAGTAGACGTCACGGAAACCAACCCCTGACTTCCACCCTGCCCTCATTTCGTATACCCTGATCGATAGGAACCACTGTGGCGCCTCACGAACCCTTCCGCGCTTCCCCGCCCTTCCTTTCCACCCCACACCCCTTCATTCCCCCCCCCTCCCCCTCGTCTCCACGCGCGCTCAGTTCCGTAAACAACTGAGTTGGGGGGGATCGAAGATACGACGACTTCAAGGAGTAGAATACGCCGCCCAGAAGGAAGTCTCGCTCGCTCTATACTATTCGATTTTGTCGTCGCGCACATTCCCGCGAAATTTCAATACAAGCATCAAATCAAAGATAATTTAATTAATTTTTAAAAAATTAAATTAAAATAAATTTAAATTTTCCAAAAAAAATAGAATTTAATACGACCGGTTTCAATGTAACTACATCATCATCATCATGTCACCTGATGATGATGTACGAGGCGTATTCACAAACTAAGAGCCGTTTGATTATATTTAAATATTGGCGCTTCAGAAAACAGTTTTACTCCAGCAGCGCCATCTACTGATTCATTGAGAAACTATGGCAGCATTTGTTTTGTTTCAGAAGTCGTTTGCTTGTCCGTGCACGCTAACAACAATGTCGTGGTTACATTGACACCGGTCGTTTTAAAATTTTATTCCGTGGAAAATTGCCAAATTTTAATTAATCATACTTAAAACACACCATATCGCGCCTGAAACGTCTCTTTTTATCAAATCAAAGATGGTTTGATTCATTTGAAATTTTTCGCAACACCGTACTTATATCCTGACATTAAAACCATATAGCGTTAATAAAATTAATTTTTAAAAGCAAAAAAAAATAATTAAAACCACCCTTTTTCCTACCGAAATATATTATCATTTTTTTTCTCATTGAGATGAAATTCAACCTAATTTATTATCCGCTGCCAAATATTAATGTATCATATTTTTATCTTCTACTAACACTGCAAAAAATAAGTGTGAGTATAGTTTCAATTTCAGTGACCATCAATAATTTAAACAGTTGAGCACTGCCGTTGCTAAAACAGAAATGCTAATCCGCTCTTTTAATATACAAACGCATATCCGCGGTGTTTAATGCACTGCACGCGCCACACTCTCGGAATTAAATACAAAAAACAAACCTATGCGACGGATGGAAGGGAAAATGAAGTAAACAAAGAGGCCCATGCAACCAGGCCATTATACCGGAAGGGAAGAAGAGAGTATTTTTATTCTAGGAATAGAGAGGTTTATCGCGCCCGCCATCATCGGCCGGGCGTGTGACCTATCTCCCGGTCGAATCGGCCAACACCCGGAAGCCTGTGGAGGGGATTTGTTCCTTTATTTTTTTTCTGTTAATTTGAATTTTTTTGTACAAATATACTTTTTTTAACTTACATTTTTTCTCTTTGAGAAAAAAACCGCGTAATACCGTGGCGACCGCGCAAATGATCGCTGGACGGATGGAGGGTTGGTGGTTATAAACAAAGGCTGGCTATGGGGGAATCTCCCGTCTGCGCTCATTAAACCCCTCGCTAAACCAACGAACCCGCGCGAAAAAAAATTTAAAAAAGAATGAAGATCAGAAAGCGCTCCTCATATCCCGCATACAACGAGATGCCCGCCGTAAAAATTACTGTTTTCGGCACAAAGGGGTGAGGGGTTGGGGGGGGGGGGGGGAGGGGAGAGGAGGAGTTGGGGGGGGACTGATGTAATTGATGCACCACACCCCGTCAACCCCTTCCCCATCCCCCCTCGGCGTGAATATTCATAAATGGGAACAACCATTTCGTCGACAAAATTAAAAAGAAAATAAATGAAGGACGCACACCGAAACATGAAGAGATTACCAAAAAAAAAAAAAAAAGAGGGAGGAAGAGCGCATTCTTTCAACCTCTCCTATTCCACCCACCTCCCCCTCTCAAAACTCCGAACCGATGTTTTATTGCACCCCCACACCCTCTCATCCTGGCACCGTGACCCCTTTTGTACCCTTCCAGCCATTTCAAATTATCCCCACGGAAAATCACCACGCCCAAAAAACCCTGGGTCCATTCGGGCCGCACTTTACCTCCGCTCTAAAAGGTGGGACGGCAATTTTTCTCCGAAATAGGCGGATCATCAACCCCCTCATACACACACAGGGACACGCCACACTTCACCCCACACCCACCCCCTCCCCCGTCCTCTGGTGTAATTTCCAACCTCATTTGTGTTTTTCCCACTCACCCGACCATGATCCCTACATTGTTCACCCATCCGGAAACTTAACTCCTCCCCCCCACCCCAAAACCACCCTTCGTTTCATCTCGGTATATTTAAAAAAATAAATAAAAACACAACGGATCAACGTCTAAAACGAAGAAATAATTGGAAGAGTGGATTATTTTTCGCATCCTGGCAGGATGTAGGATTAGGGGTGACCTAATGAGAGAACGTGTTAATTAATACGAGGGTAGGCTTAAAACTAATGCACACATGTTTGTAGACCACAAACAAAATGACCTTCAGAAGCACTCCTCGCGGCATGTGGAAGTAACATTCCCCCTCAACACGCATGCGCCGGTTTGAGATCGTTTCATTCATCCAGTGTACGTACTATATTTCGAGAAGCGGAAGTATGGAGACGTACTCTAATGCTATGACAACGCGAGTTAAACAGTGTGCTGGTATCGAATTTTTTAACTGATGAAAAAGTGTCTCCTACTGAGATCCATCGTCGTTTAAAGGTTCCTCATGGTGACGATGCTGTTGATAGGTATACTGTAAATCGGTCGGTTATATGCAAATGGAGTGGTAAGGTTTCGTGGTTGTGAGCCTGGAAATGTCATAATTGAAATGAAGAAAGAAATAGGAATTTCATACGATAATCAGAAATAAATAGTCGTCTGGAAACGTCCAAAAAATCTGCGTTTACAACTGGGTAGAATACACCTTGATTGAATATACCTCGGTATGAATAGTCAAATGTCCAGCGCACATAATTTTTTTAACCAGACAGTTACGTATATTTTTATCCAAGTTCCCACGAAGGCGGATATGCGGCGAATCTTCCGACTCGTTTGATGGTTACTTTCTGCACTTCCCAACCACGTCCCAACATCTCTCCCCGGCCCCCCAGCCTTTGAAAGTCACCTCCACTCCGTTTCCTGCATCGCGTCCTATTTCCGCCCCCCCCCACCTCCGTCTCCTCTTCCTCCACACTCCGGGAGGCAAGGTAATTGCATTCCCAACCTGTGATCGCCATGCCGAGGTCGAGAATTCGCACCCCTCCGCCGAAGTGACGGGTGCATCCGGACCTGATTAAAATAAAAAAAACCACCCTTGGGGCATCATGGCGTCCATTACGCGAGCGCTTGTTCGAAAGCCACTCAAATTGTCAGTCAAATGGCACGACCATTGTCGTCGCGTTCTCGCAGTCAACGCGATTTGTCTATTAAACCACAATTCGCGCGAAGTTCGACGACAATTGAACGACGCGCCCTGAAGTTATTTTGCAACAAATTAAGGTGCTAGAGGGAAATCTATAGGTTATCTCCATTTTTTCTTAAGGATTTTACTGGTTAGACACGTTTATAACAGAAAATTCGTCACTTACGTTGAGTCGTATTGGCAGATCCAATATGGAAGGACGACTCATACCTAAATAGCCCTTAGCGAGCTCGCTATCGATTAAGTGTCCGAGTTCAACATTCGGATGAAAGTAACCGCGTTTTCACGACGTTAGGATAAGGTTACGTAGAGATCTCTAGCGCGCGAACACGATTCACCCCCCAAATTCGATTCGATCTGTGTTTCGATTCGATTTGAATCGACAGGTGTACGAGAAGTTGAATCTCGCGTGTATCTGTGATTGAACTTGAGAGTTGACTTGGAAATGATCGATTTTTTTAATCGAATCAAAAACCAAATCGATTCGGTTTGATAGGTCGATCGTGTCCGAACGTTCAAAACTGTGGTCAATGGTTGTTAGTGGTAGCAATGATGGAACCATTTCAAATCGTACCCATCCAACTAGGCAACAATGTATGCGACTATTCCATTCATTTATTGAAGCCGACCTCAGAAGTGGACTAAGTACTGAGAAAGTTAATCCCAGAGGATATCATCATCTGCAGCTCTACAGCCCGGTGTGGGCCTTGGCTTCCTCTATGATATGCCTTCATATTCAGTTCTTGTTCTTGCTTTTTCCTTACATCTTGTAACTCCCATTGCCTTCAAGTCATCCTCCACATCCTGTAGCCATCTCTTCCTTGGTCTACCTCTTCTTCTGACACCTTCCATCTTGCTATTAAGTATCAGTTTGGGCATTCTGTCATTCTCCATCCTTTCTACAAGCCCCAACCACGCCAACCGCAGTGACCTGGCAAATCTAATTATGTCCTTCCCTTCTAGTAATTCATTTATCTCCATGTTCATTCTAATTCTCCATCTCTCTCCTTCTCTAATTGGGCCATAGATTCTCCTTAACATTTTCCTTTCGAATTTTCTAAGTGTTTCATCATCCTGACTTGTTAATGTCCATGTTTCAGCTCCATAAGTTACCACGGGTCTAATAAGCGTTTTATAGATCTTCATTTTTGTGTTCATTGATAGTAACAGTGATTTGAGGGTTGTTACATTTGCAAAGTATGCCCTGTTACCTTCCATTACCCTTTGGTTGATCTCCGTGGATATCTTATTTTCATTGTTAATCCCAGAGCATAAGGACCACGTTTTTCGAGTAATGTATTGGATAATGTACGCATGTTTCCGACAATACCAAAGCTGCGACATGACTTTATGGACAATTAATCGCTTATGTATGAACCCATACAAAGTGTAGCATCCAATTGTTTCATTTTATTTTGAAATTATGGCGAAAGGTTGTAACACTGAGCCAATTTAAAAGAGCAAAGATAAGGATGGAAAACAGATACAGATTTTTTTTAGTTAGAAAATGCTATTGGAATGAATGCGATCTCAAATATCTGGCCAAAAGAGCACCCTTATCTAATATTAGATAAGGGTGCTGTCATAGTAGGAAGGCTGTGCTAGTAATCAGTCCTTAATCAAGAGAATCCCCTAAAAGCATTGGTAAATTCGTATTTTACATCAAAACGTACGCATGGTACGCATATCCAAAAAATAACCAAACCAAAATTAAACTCAGGCATATTCAAGAAGAGCAAAGGATGTAATTACCAACTTCAGAACCCTTACAATTTATGAACCCTTAGAAAAACCTACTCCGTATGCCGCTTTAATTTGCTCGAGTTGAGTAATTGATTTTATAGTATGAAAAATTATTATAGCATTGCATGTTTGTGATCAACAATTTTTTTTCAGTCTGTTATTATGGTAATGCATAATAACAGACAGGTAAATATTTTTGTCGTTAATCCTCGCAAAGGATGCTATTTTAATACTCAGGTAAAATATTTCTGCATTTTAACGGACGAAAGTGCAATTTAGGATACCCTATTTGAAGTATTCGATGGCATTTAACGATTTAAAAAAGGCGGTTTCCCTGCTTTAGACCCTGAGTGAACAGAGTCGGAAGATAGACGCACTCTTTTGAGTCTTTGTTGCCCTTTCGGCGAGCAGGGGCGTGACTTTCAGCGAAGAACCCTTCGATCCGTTTCCCCCAGGTTG
The DNA here is from genome assembly GCA_037158775.1 of Hetaerina titia. Taxonomy (NCBI): domain Eukaryota; kingdom Metazoa; phylum Arthropoda; class Insecta; order Odonata; family Calopterygidae; genus Hetaerina; species Hetaerina titia. Next base: position 115,764,076 of record CM073768.1, on the reverse strand, counting down.
ACCTTTCCGCAGCACACCTCCCCCATTCCAGTTGGGTGTGAGGGCGTAGTAGTAGTAAGCCTGGGAGTAGTAATTTTCAGCCGTGGAGGTGGCAGGTGAAAGAGCAGGTGTTCGGCCTACAAGGAAACGATACGATTGCTCCCATTCGCGCCCGATCCTCAACTGTCATCCTACACTGTGCGATTCATGCACTTAATCGATTTCGAATGACAGTGTTCGATTATTCGTTATTGTTACGGGAGGGAAGATATATCATGTCGGCGTGACAGTTTTTTAAAGACACTCTTTTAAGAGGTCCTCATCGATTTTTCTTATAAATATGCTCTTCCTCAATTCTCTAAATATCCTACCCCTACTTAATCCCCTTAATGACACAAAGTGACCTCAGCTGTCAGTCTCCCCCCCCCTCCCCTACACAAACCCCACTACTGGCCAAATTAACCCCCACAGGTTACGATGTTTTTGAGTCATGAACAAGTGAAGAAGCACGATTTTGAAGAATGAAATCAGTTCCATGATGCATGTAAGTTACCCCGGGATATGACTCCCGAAATGCTTTGAAATTCATGGTTTTTGATATTTTTTGCGAAATTTGGAGCATTAAAAAGTCTTGCTTGTGGTTACCGGTGACGTATGCATTGCACAAAGATGAAATGGTCACTCCAGCATTGCTTCTCTTTGGCCAGGGTCCCGCTGTTTATGTCACGACGACCAGCCTGGAATATTTCCGAGATATATGGCGACCGTAGGCATTTGTCATATCATCCGACCCAGTCGCCACAGACGACATGCGCACTGCGTGGGTTTCCTTGATCAAGATAACAACAACCTCGACCAATTATCCAGATATCCACAATTATCCTAATGGAAGCCATGCGCAAGAGGAAGCAAGACCCAATGTTTTAAGCGTCGAAAAGATGTCCTATCAGAGGTTTTTCTTTTTCTTTTTTTTTAAATATAATTTGCAAGGTATGACTGACACTCGGTAATTTTCGGTCACGCAAACTTTCGACCCAAGCGAAAGCAAAACTTGATCTAAATAAATTCCAACGTTCGCTTTTTTTTCAGTCGTGAAAATGAAAACCTATCATTTAAACACACACATATCTGTACGTCATGTTTTCTAACGTGATACAAGGGGTCACATTCATGAGGTCAATTTCTTTCTCGTAATTTCGTTCAAGTAGTCCCGTGTGAAAAATTTAGAATTCATTTTTTATTTATTTATTTAACTATATACCCTGCAAGCCACCGCTAGGGTTTGTGGCAAGGGGTTAATACAGAATATACAGGGGTCAATAATTTGATACAATATAATTCATGGGGGTGAATATAGAATGCAACAGACGTCGTGATCGCGGCCATGTTTATTTTGGATTCTTTAGGATTCTAAATTCCCGAAATTTTGTAATACCCGGGAATCGGGAACGGGAAACCGAATTTCCCGAAAATTCTCGAGAATTCCCGAAATAATCTTTTTTATTTAATTTTCGTGCATCATCTGTAATAATGACTGCGATACTAAATATTAATAAACAGAACAGCCGTAGAGAAGGTGGGGCGATCGGGTTCCTGGTCCCGGTGCAGTCTCTCTGACACTCCTATATGTAACAGATCAACGCAAATCTTGACTCGATAAAATTAGAAATATCATAAAAAATAAGAGGTAGAGTGATCTTAAGATGAACTAAATAAGGAAATCTAAGGTGGTTCACCTGAAGATGACTTTATAGTCAAATCCTCGGTAGTGAACATAAATATATCTCTGTTTAAATCCGAACTGTTTTTCGTTTTCAATGACCAAATGTGATCGATTTACTAGGCTTAAAATTAGTAGTTCATGTGATATCTGATTCTGGTGTCTGGCGCGAGCATGCCTAGTGGAGTGTAAACATTGTAACTTCAGATAGCGATAAATAGAAGAAACGTCTAAGAGATACCCAAAAAAGTAATACAATTATTTCCTATTGTGGGTGTTGCCCGGTTCAAGAAATAGAATTTCCCGAAAAATGTATCCCGGGATTCGTGAACGGGAAAGCGAAAAAAAAAATTCCGGAGAATGGCGGGAAGGAATTCCCGCCCGGAAACCATTTTCAGGTAAGACTTAAATTTGGTTCGAAATTAAATTTCTAGTTCAAAGCCTTCCTCGGAAATGTCTTTCGTTCGTACTGCTACAGAATGAAATTTCTTAAACTCAAAGTCACCCTTAAGTGTCTAAAACTCATTCAGAGCTTGCATTCGGGTGCAACAAGTGCATCGATTCGCAACTGTTATTCACCTTCACGGCGTCACAAGGCAAGTCCAAATTCTAAAGTCTTCTAATTTTTTTTCTGATAAGCTACCAAAAACTTTAAAGTTGAAACTTCCGTCGCTTCTCAAAATTATCACTATGTATAACCTCACACTTTGTTAGTTAATCTCTACGCTTTGACTCCATTGTCGCGGAGAATGTATTTCTTGTCAACTTCCGTGTCCGAGATTTCTTTGGACTCGACGGCCATGTTTGTACTATCCCACCCACAAAAGCAAATTAAAAAAAAAAACATCCACAGCACTATATATCACCAAATATCTCACACTCAATTGAAGATGAATTTCAATTGGTGTCAAAACCGCACAAAAAGAACTACCACACGCAGTTCTTATTAACTAAACTAGGCTATTTTAATTGTCAACAAAAAAACCTAATACTCTAGCGGCACTTGCCTGAACTCGGTGCGCTGTAAGTTAGAGCCATCTATGTTTGGCATTTATAAACAGTACCTATTCGTTTTAGGCTCGAACTACATTTATTTTACCTACTTCCACTTTCGAGAAGAGAAATGGGCGACCTTGGATATTGATATTGGCTTGTAAAAGTAAGCAATACATTTTCTGTTTTCCGATCACCCAAGCACATTTTTGAAGATCGTAATTGCGGCGTATATTTCAAATGCCTCGACATCATAACGGATTGGTTACAGGTCATCGCCAGTCGTGCGCTACTGATCAGAGTACGGGAACTATCAAAGATTCCGTGGCCAAATAGGAAACCTTGTCCGAGTTATCGCCCAGATCGTCGGAGTTGCATACAGCATGAAAACAACGCTTCTATTCAAGACGTGTGATTCCATTTTCATTTTATTTTCAAGTTTCATTGAACCACGAGAAGGGGGCGTACAGATTAACGACGCCTTAGGCTCCCGAATGATTGTCAGTTGTCTCTGAAAACATCACTTCTGAAGGCCGGATAACGACGACGGGGAGTAGGAAACGCATCTAAGGGAAAGGAGGCGTTGTACAAGTGCCATTGAAAGAGTTTTCCAAGAAACGCCAACGCGAAAAAGGAGGAAAGGCTTTATTGAAAAAAAAACTTATGAACCAGAGACCGCGGGATTGAGGCATGGTGAAAGAACAGAAGTGAAAAAAATACAACTGATGCGATGAAAATGTGGTCCAATAGGAGAATTATGAATACGTAGGATAATGCCCTAAGATTCACTTAGGTAAAATATATAATCACCACTATTAAGTCAATTTTTATACTCAATCATTTCATTTAAGCTTTACTTGGTTATTCGGTCAAGGGGTTAAGGGGTTACAAATCATTACAGATAACATTAAAAAACAGTGTGGGATGAAATAGGAGGTTAAACTATATGGAGAAGGGGGAAGTGATTACCATATCTCGAAAGTGTTGTGTTGACCAAGTTGGTAAAAGTAGCAAGGACGTAAGAAGGATTTCGTTAGGCGAAGATACTATCCCAAGAAGGCTGGAATTGATGACAGGATCATTAAGTAAAGAGGTAAAGAAAAGAAATGAAAATTTTGGTATGGAACGTGATTTTCTACGGTGCGGGAACTTGACCGTTGAAGGTGCAGGTATTTGAGATTTTTGAGATATGTGCATACCAGATGACCATTAACACAATAATCAACCCGAAGGTCGGTTTGGTAAGTGATGGTAGACCCGGACTCTACGATCAATAGTCCAACGCTCTACCCTTTGGGACTACCGCGACCCACACACACACAGATTATACATCAATATATATTTTTATAAAGTCACTTTCTTGGAAAACCCACGAACGTGCACAATAATGTAAATTGACTAACTAGTCGACACAAACACAGAAACTAAAACATATAAAAGAGGGACTCACTGGTTCTCCATTTTTCGGTGGTGCAACCACCTTTCTCAAGAGGAATTAGGACCAGAACTCTCTTCTGTTCTGTTCCTAATTCCTCTTGAGAAAGGTGGTTGCACCACCGAAAATTCGAGAACCAGTGAGTCCCTCTTTTATATGTTTTAGTTTCTGTGTTTGTGTCGACTAGTTAGTCAATTTACATTTTTATATAATATATATAAATCATATATATATATGTATATATATATATATAATATATATAAATCTGTGTGTATGGGGCGCGCATCCATGAACCATGTATATGCATGGGTAATGGATGGGAAACGGTGAAATGTACGTGAAAGAAAGCAAATAATAATGAAGTATGCACAAGGCATTGTTAAAGGGGCCAATAGGAAAATAGGGGAAGATTGTTGGGAGAAACCAAAAGGAGGGATGAATGATGGACGCAGAGCGTTCATGGTAAATAGGAAATGTTGAAGACTGACGAAGAGGCGTCATCCATTATTTTTTTTCTTTCAATGCTCGATGTTCATTTTTTTCGCGTTCACTAGACCGAGATGCGGATTCGCCACGTGCCTCGAATGCATGCAGCACAGACCGCAGTCAGGAGGTGAGGCGAGAGCGTCTGGAGCACAAAGAAGGTCAACGGAGAAGCATCCGAACGAAGGGGGGATGGGGAGAGAGGGGAGAGAGTGGGAGGGTGATTGATGAGGGCCGCGGCCTTACCGAACGGAACTTGGGGAGGAGGGAACGTGGAGGAATGGGGAACGATGCCGGGAGAAGAGAGCTCAAGCGGAAGGCGAACGAACACCTTAAGGAAATCCTCTGCCTTCGAAGTGGCATTGATGCATATCAATGGGATTGTCAAACACACAAAAGTTTTCATGAGTACCAGGAACCACGTTTTTGGTACCCACACCGAAAGTTTAACTTCCGCTTGCCTAGGTAACCCTAACCAGGATCTGATCAAGTTTCGCTGTTTTTGGAATCGTGGTACCGAAAAGTGAAGGCTCAGGTTTACCGGAGTTTCCATAAAGAAAGATTTTGTGAACCACGGTTTTTCCATAATCCCTAAAAAAAACAAGTGTCGGTCCCATAAGGGATCCTCGGACCCGCCAAGATCCAATAGCAACCCTTGATGCACTGAGCCATTGCAAGCATTGGAACATACTATAGTATTTTTACCCATTAAGAAAAACATGCACTAACAGATACGTCCTTCCAAGGAATAATTTCCCGTGCCCTCTCGTATCGAATACGATAGTTCGTTGTACTCTTCCTGAAGAACCAATCCAAACGCGTGGAAAAAAGACCTCATGGCAAAAGACATAACCTTCGTCACCCATCGGATCGTATGGGAGGAACTTTCAAGGTTGCTACGAAGGCCGCAAAAAATGTGGAGACTTCAGATCTAACATTCCTTCGTTTCCATCGCGGATTCGTTAAGTATAATTTGAATTAGAAAACCCAGCCACAAACCAGACCTAAGGTCACCCAACAATTTATCCGGACGATGTGACCAACACGATTACGAAAGCCAGAAAGGCAGAAATGCTGATTTCGCTGAAGGTGACCGACTATCACAAATGGAGAAAAAACGGGGGTAAAAATTGAGTACGGCAATCGAATTACCAATCCTTGAAGAAATACAGACGTCAGGATGACACGACGTAGACGATACCCTATTCCTGTATATGAAATTCAGGATCCATCGAGATAATTACGACAATATTACATCTTTGTTGCGTCTCGGAAATTTTGATTCCTTACTGAATAGTCCCCCTGGGAGGCGCTAAGGGATTTTTTTATTTAAACAATGAACTCTTTGAGTTGGTTTGCTAACCTCGCTAATCCTTTTCCAGGGTCAGTCGAAATGCGGAGCAACAGATTGCATACGTACGTAATGTGATTATTCCGACGTTATGACTTTGGACCATAATCTCAGCATGCGTGACCAATTTCCTCAATTTTGATTGACGTTTTACCCTGATACGCAATTTACGAGATGACATTGGAAATTGCGTCCTTCCAGTTCCAGGCATCCAGAGGCGAGCGTTGATCCGCTCCACTAAATCAGCTTCGTTCCTTGCCGGAAGCAATGAATGAAGGGGAATTACTAAAATCGAGATGAATGCATTTTCGGTGAAAGGCTAATTCAACTCGCTAATCATCTCACCGCTTGGTGACCCCCATATGATGTGAATTACTAAATCACTCCAGCAGTGAACGAATCACTCCCATACCACTTGACTCACGAGTGTGATGATTCACGCCCACGCGTTCGATCATCGGCGAAAGGTTTTTTAGTGACGCGGGCCGCAAATATTCTCCGAAGTTTGAACTTCAAGTGCTAGTGTGTGTCGTGCCCCTATTCGTCGAGGACAACTAGGAACAAAAGTATGGGGTCAATGTCAGTGACGGGAGTCATTCGTCGAGTTGAATGGAATTTGCCTACATGTTGCAGTAGTATCTAGCACGCAGGGTCAATTCCAGTGCTGACCTGCAGTCTGTTTGCGTCCCGGGGACGATTAAAAGATGACAATCCACCCTAAATTTCAAACCAGACTCAACTGAGTAGACCTTAGGATTGGACAGCAGTTTTTCAGTTTACTGAAAATACTTGGGCATAACCACAAACTTTTATCAGAACTACCCTGGCCAATACTCGCGATGCAGTACGCGATAGATTCGAAGACTGAGGAATCTAATTCATAAATTCGCAAAAAAAAGTTTTGGCAAAAAATTACGACGAAAAAAGTGAAGAGCGAACACAGAAGAGAGAGTCGTATTTCTCACGCAAAAACAAAACAACGTCGCACTGCGAACATAGTGGAATCCATCCCGGATTCAAGAATTAAAAAAAAAATTGCAGGGGAGTTTTCTTGGTCCGTGGAGAAACTTTAAGATTTTAAATTAAGGCACCACAGTGAAGCCATTACATTACTTGGGATTGGATTGCCCCCGAGAACTCTGGGAAAGACTTACAGTTGGATCGGTATCAACGATAGAGTGATTTTTATCAATGAATATTTTTGTTTGGAAATCTATTGGATTCTAAATAAGCATTTGATTAGTCATTGTTTTCAATTTGATTATTTCAATGTTCCTCATTTGATTATTTTGATTTATGATTTTGATTATTATTTTAAAGCTACCGATTAGGGAGGCGTTGAGTATAGGCTAATGGATCCAAGGGGGCTAAGGCTTGAAAAAGTTGGGGAAACACTGCGCTAATGTACGCACGTCGTGGTTGTGGACAATCCACCTGATTTTCCCCTATGGACTGCGCAGTAGAAATTAAATACACTTATTTCCTGCTTGTTCTTCAATACACTAGTCAACCTCTAGGGTTTTGTGGGTTAGTATGCGTCATCTCCTTGTGAGTAGATTACTCTTCTCAAATGCCATTTTCTTCATTTCCACGCGCGACAATTTTCGTTTTTAAGCCATCTATAAAATTTGATTCGAGGTCTTTCAAATCCTAATCTGCACGTCGTAAAACAAAGGGATGTATATAGCGCACTATAACTTTGTTTTGTTTTTACATCCATTTTGTTTGTTCAGCAAATTCAGTTTATGTCATTGTTGTTAATAAAAACAAAATAATCAATTGACTTTTGATTGGCGTAATGTCATTGGGAGACCGCCGAGAGAGATGAAACAGAAGGACTTATTATGGGAAGAAAAGGCTTTGTAAAATATTTATTGTGGCAATCTCTCGCGGCAATTAGTGCAGATTAACAGGGCATATATAGTATACACCAACACGAGGGCTGTGGGACCCCAGATATAAGCCAGAGGTGAAACATAACGCAAACCAAATGCGTAAATTTAACGCAATTCATTCTCTGTCGGCAGTTTGTCTTTCGGCATCAAATTTCCATGCATCTTGTTTAATGAAGAAAAAAAACAATTATTTAAATTAGGTAATTTCCCCGTGACTTGCCCGTCAGTCACGGATGGCCGATTTAACCCACCGATACAATTGCCTTAATTAAACGAGTTCGTCAAACCCCAGAGAGAAAAGTTAATTCACGAAATCTTTGATTCAGCTCCTCGAGACCTTTAATTACTTTCATGCTTCGTCGACCCAGTGGCATCGACCTCCACGCATAATTCAAGCGCGGTAATAATTTATTTGAGCCACGTCGGGAATACTACGTACGTGCCAGGTCTCTCTGTAAGTCCCCCGATTTTTCTTATTTTGGATCTTATGAAGAGAATCAAAATGAAGAGGTATTTCGAACGGTCGGTGATGAGAGAGGGTGAAACTCTAGAGGAAGAAGAAGAGGAGAAGAAAGGAAATTGATAGGAAATATACTCATAGGCGAGACTTATCCAAGACCATCAACTATTTGATCAACAACAACACAGCGTATCTACTTTGCTAGACAATTTAGGTTGGGATTCTCTTACGCAGCGGCGTGTCCAATATAGATTAAACTTATTAAAAACATTTAAAGAAGGACCCTTTTCCGATGACATCAAGAATATAATACGAACCCCAACGTATTCCGGTCGGAGGGATCACGAATATAAGATTAGAGAGATAGACTGCAAGACTGACAGGTTTAAAATGTCAGTTTTTCCTAGAACGATGAAAGACCAGAATCCTTGTAGTCGAAATCCCCCAGGAGTCAGTTCAACACAATAAGTATTAACATACAGGTTAAAGACTATGCGTATATATATATATATGTACACACATAATATATTTTATATATATATATATATATATATAAACCATAAACACAGTAATCAACCCGAAGGTCGGTTTAGTAGGTGATGGTAGAGCTCACCCGTGTACCAAGCCCGACGGCGTGTGAATATTCACACATCAGGATAGGGTGGCCAGTTCCTTTCCCTGTGCCGGTTATGGTTTCCCAGGAAGATCTGGTACCCGAAAAATCGACTAGCTTGGGTGGAGCTGCAGGTGCCCAGAGTGCCTCACCTGGGAATCGGGACCCTCCGTTCAGTAGTCTAACGCTCTACCCACTAGACCACCGCGACCCGCATATAAACGCGTAAAAAATATATATATACGCGTATATATATGTATATATAAAAAAATATATGTATATAATAAACCCCAACCCCCTCATCCCTTATCCTTTCCTCCTGGTGCTACACCCCCTGCCACACACATTTTTTGATGGCTCGTAGGGTATTTATGTAGATGTAGATGAACTGAAGAAAATATGATACTAAGGAAAAATTACATACGAAGGCGACTGGATGAACTATAAGAAGCAGTTATGGAAAAAGTCGGTATTTGGAGCTTTGAGTGACTGAAGAGATTACAGGGAACGGGATGTATGTAGATTGTAGAACTGCTATAAACCAGTCCTTGCATGCATACTCCTAAGTCGTAATGACACAAACCTAACAAAGATACAAGACATTTTTTCTGAAATTGTCTGAGCTGGAAACTTTTCAGACCACCCTTGTAAAAGTCACCTTCAAATTTTCCAGAAATTACTCCAAAATGGGTGAGAAATGATTAAGTCTGGAGTGGATTAATTGGCCGATCGTTCCTCGGAGGGCAATTTGTAACTCATTTTTTTTGGACACGAATCCCATTTAAAAAAAGAAACTTTCCTCTGAGCATACTGACCCAAGACCTTTCTGGTATATCATCTTCCCACACAATTTACCGATTGATTTAGTAGTGTAAATTTCTAGGACGGAGAAAAGAGAAGGGCGAGGCGGCCAAGTTATTTTCGATTGGAAATGCTAGTGATTTCCACCAATCTGAAGTAATCAACCCCTAAAAAAAAGGTTAGAGGGGGTGTGGGACTCTCTTTCGAACTGTGTTCTAAGGCGCGTGCAAGGAACACATCAAGGGTAAATTTGGGAGCCATTACCTTTCCTGTGACCCCATTCGCTTGCCCAGGAAATTCTAGCAAAGAAGAAAATAGGACCGATTGGCTTTTGGATTGGGTTGTCGGGAGGCACCACGTGGGATTCGAAACAAGGAATTCCGTCAGCGTCATAACGCTCCTCCTGCCTAGACTACCACACCCATACCTAGCACTTTCATTGATCCAATTGTCTATTAGAAGTATGCGCTCGGACAGTCACTCATAAATATTACAAGGTGTGATCCCAAAAAAAAAGACAGGACTGATTTCGTAACTTGTTTAATTCGACGGATAAAGCTTAATCGAAGTTGTCGCCCTCAAAGTATATGCCTTGGCTGAAGACGCACATTTGACAACGTTTCTTCCAGCTCTCGAACCCTGCCCGGTAAGTCGCCTAAGGGATCCTCTTCAGGTCCGCCGTACTTTTTTAAGTTTGGTTTTTTTAAGTTTTAATTTCCGCAATGGAGTCGAATGGGCACCTTTTCAAGGTTGATTTTAACTTGTAAGTCACGTGTGGGCTATTTTTTTTAACCCTAATCATTCCTTTTTTTTCAGTTCTTCGCGTTTCCCCTACCTTCCTTCCTGCAATCTAAATAAGCCTGACCTCTGACCTTCTCGGCCAACATCCTTTCTACTATCACGGTATTCTACGTACATCCCACCAACTCTCCATGTTACTAATCCTGTATATTGCCCCGTAAATGACGTCCTAACCTCTCGTGAAACAAAACGGTTTTTTATTCAGTTATGAAAAATCGTGCGAAATTAAGTTCCATTCCGGATTGGAGAGATTGGGGGAGGGGGTGGAGGGAGTGGATTATAAAACCCTTTAACCCTAACCCCCATGTACGTATGTGGGATGATCTGATGACGGCAGATATGTTAAGTGGTTTAATGGAAAGAGCGGAGTCATTTTGCGTCCGAGGTCATTTGGGCCATTATTGAGGCGTGAGCAATTGGGGAAAGGTGGGATTTCGAGGAAGAGGTAGAACAACGGGGAGGAGGGGTTATGACGTGAAATGTGAATGCAGCCAGAGACGTCATTAGCCTGATCTTAGAGGACTATTCCTTCACCTCATGTACGTCTGGATACTTCAATTACATACGTTGAATTTAACACATATCACTACAGCCCAAAGCTATTCTCCATTAAAAAAATAGTGTGCAGGGTCACTGACAGTTGAAAAACGTTTTTTAAGTTAGAAAAAAAACACCAAGTTCGCTTTCTATAAGATTAGAGTAATGGTATCACATTCATTCATTATATTCCATTAAGTGTATTCATTCGTATTCCATTCACAAGAAATAGATATAGGGAAAGGGGATAGGAACACACATGAAGGAAGAACATAGGATACGTGGGGGAAAGCGGAAACAAGCAGATCACAAGCGCAAAAATATGTTCTTGCCCGGGACTTGAACACCGGATCTTCCGACTTGCCGGGGCGATGCTCTAACCAATTGAGCTATCGTGGGAACGTAATTTACACTGAGATCCGCGGGTCTTTTAAGCAACCAAATGCCCCGATTCTTAGGCCAAGAGATGGCATTAGGGAGCTGTTTCACCCACCAAAGGCGAAATAGACAGCACAAAAGAGGAAAGGAAGTAGGTTAGCAATCATACAACATCATAAAGGAAAGGAACAGTGCGTTTTATTGCACGCATAGCCAGAAGATTATGTGTTCCTATCCCTTTTCCTTATATCTATTTCGTTATGAATGAATATATATATATATATATATATATATATTAATTTACTGCAATTACATACAGCACACCTCTTGCTAAACACTTTGAAGTCATGCTTAGCGCATCACACTGCGTGATATTTCCAATCGGAGAGCATTAATAAAATAAATGGCATTTCATTAAGCCAAAGACTTAGTGGGATCCCATTGGCCGACACCAATAACGCGTTCATTGCGAATTGCAATATTTCGAACCGCTTGGTTTTAGTGCGAGGCGACGAACGGAGTGGGGGGGTTCAGCTGGTTCAGGGGTCGGTACACTCCAGATGGAACACCCTCCCGACTCCGGAGCCTTCTATACGGCTCACTCTGATGCAGGGAACGGAGTGTCAACAGAAGGTTACGTGTGCCCATGCGATTTCCGGCCTAAAACGACCCGCTAATCCGATTACAAAGGGCGAACCAACACACAAATCCGGTCCCCATTGTCACATACATACATGCACGGTCCCGTCGCGCCGCTCACGAAATTGACGTTTTGTTTGAGTACTACCACCCCACGTGTGCTTTCCCCGATTGTATATGGATGGGAGGGAGGGGGGTGGTACTAAAACAAAAGAGTATCAAACAACCCCCTCATTCCATGTCTAGTACAATTTCGTCTGTTCTCTATTCTGTCCATTTTATCTTTTCAATCACTCTCCATATCCACGTCGAAAGAGAATCTTTTTAATTTTTACGCGCGAATTTACGTGCACCATATTACTTTTTAATAAAATAAATAATGAACATGAACTTCCACAAAGTTGAGCCTAAAACAATAAATAGCAATGTAAATGGAATTAGCACTAGTAGACAAAGACAAAAACAGAGAGTTGCTCTTTTTTGTGCACTTCTTGTGCAAAGTCTTTGTCTACTGGTGCTAATTCCATTTACATTACACACACACACACACAAATATATATATACATAATATATATAATACATACATACATACATACATACATACATACATACATATATATATATATATATATATATATGTATATATATAAAATTGACTGAAACACACTAAATTAAAAGAAGAAAATAAATTAAGCATTAATGACGATTGAAATAAAGCTTGGATTAGGCATTGCTTTATCTATTTTTCTACAATACTAATGAGTCCATGCCAACTTTATCTACTATCCGATAGCACGCCCAAATACGTTCATGGCTAAAGGGCAGAGACCTCCTAGAACACGCCCGTGTCCATCCCTAGGACTCCCGCCATAGTTTTTCGTTCCGATACGAGTTTACGAGTGTTAAAATCGATCCCTGGAAAGGGAGCGCGCACGAACGCCGTGAGAAGAGTGTAGGAATGTGTTTAAGGGGGCGGGAGGGTGTGTCAGACGCAGGTCAATGCCGAAACCGCATGCGACGCAGGTGGGCGGGGGCGGGAAGGGGATAAGACGGGAAGGGAGTGAGTGCGTGAGACGCCCTAAATTTTTTGAGCCCACATCAAAATCACCGCAAGAGAGAGATATGGATTTGAGGGAAGGCCTGATCGAGTGGAGCGAAACGTCTGACTGGAGACCGCGTGAGTTAACTTTTCAGGGGATGCTTGTTTTCATACGGGGGATTATTTCTCAGTCTGAGGATTATTTTTTAGAGTTTCGTATGGTCCGTATAAGACGAACAAAAATCTATGTGACCTCCTTAGGGCGGGAGGAGGGTTGAGGGGCGATGATGAATAACAGGCCCCCCCGCCCTGTCCGCGTGGGCGTGCTCGAATAGGCGTCACTCCGGCCCAGGAAGTAACTATAGGGAGTCGCATCGGAATGAGCCTGTTGAGATGTTCATTCACGTAGATAGAAGACCGCCGACACAAAATAAATGTCGAGATTGGGACGATTAACGTCGAGTGTTTCAAGTAACATCGACCATGTCGCTTTTCTCAAGTCTTCTTCTGAGTTGAACACAAATATAATAATTATGCCTATTCAGCTTATTCAATGATTATTAATCGAATGTACGTTATATATATATATATATATATATATATATATATATATATATATATATATATATATATATATATAGAGAGAGAGAGAGAGAGAGAGAGAGAGAGAGAGAGAGAGCGAGAGAGAGCATACGTCATTACTCTATATCGCGCTCTACTTATTGCAGTATTACCAATAGAAAAATATATGATATATAGAAATCAAATATATACTTTCAGCTTATGAAACTTGTTGGAGATTTCTGGCGTAATTGCAATGTAATATGCACAGTGAATTGCCCTTCTAGCACATATCTCTATCACAGATATACGCTTAAATATTACCTATTTATAGTTCAGTCATCTTATTGTTTCGATGTCGCTCTAATGTGAATTTAAACCGTATTCTTTCGATCCGGGGTTAACCTGTACGAAAACTTTATAATTCTTATTATTATTATTAAGAGTGCAAATTGACGATTACAGAAAAATAATTCGTAAAATTTCTTTTGCAAATGATAATTTGCACTGCCATTCACTATGTAAAAACCTTCTAAGATCAAAGAAAAATAAACTGAATTCGAGCATTGGCCTTACTTCACGTCCGAAATTTCTGACGAGATTTTCTTTTCTAATCGACACTATTTGTAAAGGGCGACACTTGAGCTACGACGCTAAAGCATAAGGCAGCGTAGATTCACGTTGTGTTGGTACTTGCGTCCGTAGCGTAAAGTGGGGACTCCCGCCACAAAAAGAAGAGAGCGAGAAAGAGGGTGGGAGAGGGAGGGTGGGAGGCCGGCTGCTGCAGTGAGGGGGCGCACGCATTCCCACAAGGTGCCCACGATCCGAAGCCGGAGGGAGAGGAGAAGAGGGGGGTCAACGGAGGTCAAGGTCCACTGCCAAGCACCACAAAACCACCACCGTCGCGGGTAAAACACACGCGAAGCCACATTCCCACGGTCGAAACTTGGAAATGACTTCGGATATGCAAGCAGCCTGGATTGTAACCTGTTATCTATTCCCTCTCACCTCATTTTTGCATTACCGTTAAAACTTTACTCGCATGGGTAAAACACTAGTTGAAACCAGGGTTTGGCACCAGTTTCACGGCATCGAGAAACAACTAGGATGCTGGTGCCAAGCTAACGAGAAGAGCTTCGGTCTAATCACAGAGACTTTCAACATCAACTCCCCTAACGGCATCAACTTTCAGTTCTCCTTCATCAACTATCACAAAAATTTTCACTTCCAATAAATTATCAAATTAACCAACACAGTTTTACGGAACCACGCTCTCAAAAGCTTCATTATTTGAGCGTTACGTAAACAATCCTTGACAACCATTGTTTCGCACCGAATGACGAAAGCAAAGCCCAGTCTTACGCTCGTATTATAAATTTTTGCTGTCAGCTTGTAATTTGTTTTCATGGCAAGAAAGGAACTAGACTTCACGGGGATATTGAGAGCGTGGGCAATATGTCGGACTGGACGTCGTGGGACCGCCTTATATATTGATTCAATAGCTTCTTTAAACGTTGGGTTGTCAGTCAAAGAGGCAAGCGACAATTCTGCTAAGAATTTCTCTACCTAAAAGGACCTCTTACGGAGAATATGAACTCCCCATTGAGCGTTGGCAAACAAACGACAGTCTATTATCATATTTCTTTTCGCAAAGGAAAATTTGGAATATATATATGATACAAATATATACATTTATCCTGACATTAACAAACCAATACACTAACAATCAATTATCTGGATGAACTCGTCAAAACTGAATTTTTATTAATTTCCAATTTTAATTTCGAACTCCCGAACGTGGAGGGCCAATGAATTTTCTTCATGAATCATATGTATGTGTATGCTAAAATCTTATTATACCCGTATGTATATGAATGACAGGGACGTTGAGTAGGGAGGTTAAGACAAGACTCGTAAAAACTCTGATATGGAGCGTAGCTATGGTACGGCGCGGAAACGTGGTCAATGAAGCAGGAGGATAGACGTAGATTGGAGGCTTTTGAAATGTGGGTGTGGAGAAGAATGGAGAACGTGAAATGGACCGAAAGGAAAACAAATGAGGAAGTACTGGGGATGGTGGGTGAGGAGAGAGGTTTGTTGAGAGAAATACTATGGAGGCAGGAAAAATGGATGAAGGGCGTATTGAGCGGTAGTGGGATGTTGAAGAAGGTAATAGAGGGGAGAATATTAGGCAAACGAGGAAAGGGCAGGAACAGGATAGGGATGATGGACGAGATAAAGGGAGGAAAGAAGTACACAGAGATGAAGAGGGACCTGATGTAGAGTGGGTTGCTGGAGTGTGTTTTATTTGAAGTCACAAAATATTTACTTGGTAGTTGTGTCCATCCATGAACCTACCTTAACCGGTAGATTACCTTACAATAATAAGGTATGCTAAAAAATTATTTTAGTTCTTTTTCACGTTATTTTGGTACAGCATAGAAGGAGAATGGCGAATATCCATAATACTGTGACTCATTTTTTTTTTAAATTAAACTTCACCAATAATAGAAAATTCAATTCATCAAAGCCAACATGAAAATTTTTATCGAAGAAATATAATTCTATACATTGGCAGGATGTCTTATCCTAGCAATACATTAAGAGTGCAAGGAGTTGTACAAGACGACTGCGTCATAATTATACAAAGGAAAAGACGCCAAGGGGATCACAAAGTTAAACTTCCCATCCGGAGGAGAGAGTACTCCGCTCATAAGTTCTCTCTCCTATATATATATATATATATATATATATATATATATATATATATATATATATATATATATATATATATATATATATATATATATATATATATATATATATACACATACATATACATATATAAAGCAAGGAATCGGAACCATGTAACCTCCGGGATATCCAAACCCTACTCCTCGAGGTGTGAAGCCAGTACATGAGCCACCGCACCATCCCAAACCACCATTGACTTCTATCAGAGTCAACCGAGCTAATTGTTAGATAATCCAAAAATGTTTAAGCGTGGTCTACCGTTAAAAAAGGCGGAAATAAATAGCACTCACAATTTATGCCGGCTGAATGACTGTTACAACCCGATACGGCGTAACATTTTCCGTTTAAGAATTAAAAAAAATGTAGCCGATGATGTAATTAATGAGAATGACCGCTGTGCTAGGAGCTATTTCCGGAAGAGTGCGATGAAATCACCCCTTTCACCAAGGAATGCATCATCTTCCACCGTCCTAAGAAATTTCTAAAAATATACACGGCGCCGGCAGTTTTGCGGACATAGTATGGCCCCCAAAACCTTTGGCTGAGGGGAAAATAAGAGCCCTTTTCGGACTATGACGGCAGAATTGACCAGGGAAAGGGTTGACGGGAGTCGAAGTCTTAGGGTTCCTCCTTGCACCTCACGCTCACACACGTTCGATGCTTCAAGCATGATGCTGCCACAGTCACGTCAAATGAGAGGATTGTCCTTCGACGGAAATAATTAAGATGATTCACATCCACTAACTGCGAAGCATGAATGGAAGGATTACGATCAATTTCTCACGACACGATAAAAACCGAACGACGTGATTGGACGACATTTCAAGCCTTTTTCCAGAAAAAAACCTTAACTCCAAAACACTTAAAGTGTCAAAAGTGTAACGTGACTGCGTAAAATAATACGAATATCTACACTTCTACACTGGCACGTGCGGATTTTACGAAAACTGTGGAAAGACGATTAGCGGCAATTTCGCATTAACAACATGGACGCATATAAAATACCTCAACTCAGATAACGCAGAATGAGAGAGTTATAGATTCGCTACCTTTTACTTTTTTACCTTTCTTTGCAGAGTTTCTAAACCTCAATCTAGTATTTTGTGTATTTCCTATCTTACATAATTTTATCTCGTAATGAATACGTCATCTTCCGCACCACTACCTTCATTTTGTTTTCTCCAAAAATATAAATAAAAAGAATAACCCAATTTTCGCTTATCATTAAAATGAAAAAGGCATTTGTATGATCAGGATGATGAATTGAGTTGATCGCGAAACAATCTTTTATTCTATCCTCTTTGAGCCCGAACCAATCATTTACGTACACACGCTTCTCATTTCAAATCGAATGACTCATACCAAGGAGATCGCATCCCGTGGTCTGACGAAAAAAAATGAAGAACGTCGAGCGAACGAACTATCCTTGCGACTGACAGTATACTAAATGCTGGCACGTTTTGCCACGCCTTAAGATTCCAATGTCGTCGATTCGGAGAGTATTGGGAAGAAGCTATGGATTTCATGGCAAGGAAGCATTACGCGCGGAAGGAATGGAATTTTTAACGGACAGCGCGTATTCATTTCCCGCATCCATAAACGCAGCGGAGTCGCGGGCGTCATCAAAGGAGGCGCCACCTCGTTAACTCCCCCCCCCCCCAGCAATTACGAACGACGCGTCGTCCGGTCAGCTTAGCGTGCCTTCGCGCAAGAGAATGGAGACGTGTGCTTCCTCCTCGGTCACATTCGTTAACTTTAGACAAATGACTACCAAAACGGAACGGACTCTCCCGACCCGTCAATAAACCTCCTCTGGATTGGATGAATTTTTCATTCATACCAGATGAACACACATTCGCATGAAATAGCAGCGTGAAAATAAAACAAGTGAACAATTAAATTAAGAGGTGCCCGACATGAATGGACGATCACGTGGCTCAAATATTAGTACGAGTATAACAATACGTTTTCATCAGGTAAAATTTAGAAACCTCGAATGGAGAACATTAGTCGAAATTAAAAAAAGAACATCTTTTCCACCACCAATCAATTTCTTGTCTTTTTTCCTAAATGTCTTCATCATCAAAGTGATTATCTTAACGTGCAAACCCGCAGGAGCGATTTTAGTCATTTTTAATTTTAATTGGTTAATCTAACAGTCGGTACAGTAAAAGTTAAAAATTAACGACCGAGATTAACAACGCTTAGTTATCTAATTCAAGGATTAGAAAAGAT
This sequence comes from Hetaerina titia, assembly GCA_037158775.1. Classification (NCBI taxonomy): domain Eukaryota; kingdom Metazoa; phylum Arthropoda; class Insecta; order Odonata; family Calopterygidae; genus Hetaerina; species Hetaerina titia. The sequence goes on along the minus strand of CM073768.1, from coordinate 115,745,402 downwards.
TTAGACATTGCACCCTCAAAAGACAAGCAACCCTCTCAAAGGAGGGGTAAGTAAAAAAAATAGAAATAACTGACTTGCCAAACCCCACTCCGTTAAAAGAAACTTGGGCCATAATCAACAAATTGAGTAACGTAATGTACACATCGACTCTACAGGTGTAAGTGTTGGTCATTGTTAATATCGGCACGTGGCCTTCATTCCTGTTCATACACGATGGCCACAGTCAGAAATATATATATAGTTCAGCTAAGAGATACGCATGTATTGCAGGTTACGATTAACACTTTGGAGTTGAAAGTATAAACCAAAATTATGTAGCCATCGATGAGTTTCATCAGTCGTCTCGAAAATGCATTGTCCTAGTTGTGCATTAGCTAGTAAAGATTTTCAATTCTTCAATAATGTCATTTCCAAATAAATTAAATACAAAAACTCTACCATTAATGTTATGTAAACAAATATTGTTACCTGGATTCACGCATTATAAAACATTACCACTTGGAATCAGATCAAACAGACTTCTAGAACTATAAAAATAATTCAAATAAAAATTCCCGTAAGAACACTACACAAGGTAAATGGATTACAACATATCTCGCACTATATTCACAAATCAAAATGAAACGACAACAATCGCCGACTTTGCCACACCAAGTACAACTTCTAAGTATTTATGAATAGATTTGTTCCCCTGAATTATTTACCTTTTTTACATTCTCACTTTAACATCACACGCTGGCAAAACGCTCTTTTAAGTCAATTACAGATTTATTCACAACATAATTCTGTAAGCGTCCAAATCTCAAACCGCTTTCACGGTAAATAAAATTGTTGACGGTAAACTTCACCCTTGGCAACCACAACAAAAATACTGTAAACAATAATAGTATACGCTCGGACCTTTTCCAGTTGAATTCGCGAAGACCGCAATGGACCCAGAGTAAAAGTTGCTTGCAAGATTTGTTTTTTTCTAACATCATACGAAGAGTAATGCAAACGTGACCGGCGAAAGACATTGCATTTGAACATTGACACAACAGAAAGCTTTCGAGAAAAAGACAGTAAAGGAGCATATCAACGAGACTCGATTGGATCAAACAAGAAACCAGATAGTGCACCCAAGAACGTGTAAATAAGATCCAAAGGGGTTCAGAAAGCCGCCCGGGTTTGGCTCGGCACAAGGAAGCGGTCCATCGATTTTTCCCATGCTTCTCCCACCTTCCCCTCTCCCTTCATCCAAGATTGAAAGAACAGCAACCATGGCGATGCGTGTCGCAAAACGCAATTGTACTCACCACATACTCGTCCATGTCGAAGAGGATTGAAGTTGACTGACAACAGCAACACGGGAATACGGGAGAGACGTGCTCGCGCTAGAGAGACCTCGCGTAAGAATGTCCGCCGGAACTCCTCCGCAAAGACGTTCGTAGCCGAAAGACCTTTTTCGTCTTAACTGAGGAACGCGCGAGATATGAAGGAGTAAGGGAGAGAGAGAGAGCGCGCGCGAGTGAGGAGAGACACAGAACCACAACGTGGGTGGGTGGGAAGGAGGGAGGGAATTTCAACGTCGGGTACGAATGCGATCGCGTCACGTGACCCTCCCGACGACGTAATATGGGATGGAGGGGAGGTGACGTCACCGATTCACCGCGAATCTCGACGGGGATTGGTCGCCCGAGGGTCGGGGGGGCGTGGCCCAAGAAGTGACGGCACGGGTTGCGATTCCCTCAGCACCAGGGAGCGGTCGCTGGTGTCACTATTCCAGCTCAAAAATATTTCAAACATGACCTGTCGAGTCCGTGATCACGTTTCATTTCCCTGGAAAATGTCCTTCTCTTTCTTCCGCAAAAAACCAAGACGCGGTCACGTCTAAATTTAAGATGGACAGATACTCCACAGTATTGGAATACCATCGTGAAACTAATCAAATACTTGATGAGTCGGCTTCAGGACAGACTTCAGGTCAACAGGTTCGTGTACCATTAGACTCCTGAAGATCTGACCAATGTAGTTCAGGAAGTTTGGTTGTGTGGATGCCAGGTTTATGATGGAAAGCTTAGAGATATCCTCCCACTTCTTTTTCATAATTTAGTAAAAATACCATAAATTCAGTAACCAAACCGAAGGTTGGTTTGGTAGGTAATGGTGGAGTTCACCCAGTACTAAACCCTAAAAACCATAAACACAGTAATCAACCCGAAGGTCGGTTTGGTAGGTGATTGTTGAGTTCACCCAGTACTAAGCCCTATACGGTGTGTGAAATTTATACATCAGGGTAGGGGGGCCAGTTCCTTTCTCTGTGCCGGTTATGGTTTCCCAGGAAGATCTGGTACAAATCACTTAGCTTGGGTGGAGCTGCAGGTGCCCAAAGTGCCTTGCCCGCGAATCGAACCCGGGACCCTCCGGTCAGTAGTCCAACGCTCTACCCCTGGACTACCAGGACCCACAATAAACCCTATATGGCATGTGAAATACACATCAGGGTAATTAGCGGGGGCCAATTCTTTCCCTGTGCCGGTTATGGTTTCCCAGAAAGATCCATTGTTGTAATGAAGATGAGCACGTTTGGAGATGAAAGAAGTTCTATCTGGTAAAAGTGAATTGCGATATTGAAGTGAGCGTTCAGAAGAGATGAATAACTTCTTCAAGAACATTTGCCAAAAAAAATCAGCATTGATTACATTCCCTCCCTGCAATTATTTTCTGGGGAGAAATAGTATTTCCCATCTCCACGTCATATAATTTCAAATATCTCGAGCTTAATAGGAGCATAAAGTGAGCCATAACTATGCTGACAAATCACTCTGGGCTGATGATGACTGAAGTCTCACAACAATACACTCTCTCACAAATAGACTTAAAAAGTTCAAAACTTTCCATCTGCAATGAAAGGGTGGGACATTGACTGAGTAAACATGGAAGTTATGATAGTTCACATATTTTCAACCACCCATTTCACATCAATGAAGAGAATAAGTTAGACACAGAGGAGGGCAAATGCAGAGGTTTTTTAAATACGATGGGCAAAGAGAGGAAGTTGCCTTGGGGGAAATCCAAAAAAAGTCTGAGAAATTGAATGAATATGAAATATTAACAGGCAGTGTGGTATGTTGATTAGGCATTGATATACACAGAAGAGAGAACGTTAAGTAAACTGGATTAGCAGAAGTGTGAGTTTCTATAAGCGGACATATGTTACAAAGAATGAAGAAAGAACTAATGTGGCACGAAAGAAAGAGGACAAAGTTCTCACGATACTTTTAAGTAAATGTCATTGAGGAACATCCAAGTCTTTCTTTTATGTGTGTATTTTTTTATATAAAACTTAGACAGCAACACACAGCACGAGAACACATAAAAAGAACACTCACAATAATATCTTGATAATTTCGACGGACTCGAACTCCGTCTTCTCCGGAAGATAAGATATGACTCAAGAAGACGGAGTTCGAGTCCATCGAAATTATCAAGATATTATTGTGAGTGTTCTTTTTATGTGTTCTCGTGCTGTGTGTTGCTGTCTAAGTTTTTTATTCAACACTTCCGTGTTACTTCGAAGAAATCATCTATATATATATATTAAGGAAATATTTTTACTTTCGTGATCTGCTCAAAAACCGCCTTCCCCACATGTCCTGTGTTCGCCTTTTATGTGTTTTCCTATCCCCTTTCCTTATACCTATTTCTATGTTTGAATGAATATTTGTGCGCCGTATTGCGGGATTTTCAAGTTTGAATATATGTATATATATATATATATATATATATATATATATATATATATATATATATATATATATATATATATATATATATATATATATATATATACACACACACACACATATATATATATACGTAGAATGCCTCGAATGGACAGTGAATTCCACCATTAATACGCAAAAATACTGACTGAACTAAATAAATGTACGAATGACTCACTAAAAAAAAATTTACAAGCACCTCCACTCCAGCTACTCAGCGAAAACTTCAAAGGACACTGAAGAATGATCTGGTACTTTCCCGGCGAATAATGTTTTCCAAGGTTATAAGGCAACTCTACGAACGTGGACCCGGTGGGAGACCCGAATAACCTTGGAATTCAAAGGACACTCATAAACTTTCACTTATGAAAAAAATGAAATACTATATCCCAAGAAAACATTGGCCCATGTTTGAATGCAAAGAGATTCAGGTCTTCTAACAAATTTAATGAAAACATGACATATTTCCGTGCATAACAATTTTATTTCGACCATTAAAAAAAATAAAAATTGAGTTATAATACTAATACCTTAAATAATCATGATAACTATTTCAAAAGGTCAATTTCATTTTTTTTAACAACTTTTTAAAATCACATGTTATCATGTGATGATTCCTTAGCTTAAGAAAGAGCTATTGAATGAATGTTGTTGAAGTTACACGCATTAATATTTGTTTTTTTTTTCCTTCAAAGTAAAAAAGAAATTTTTTGGACGACCGAGTTTTGGTTAACTCATGTGTAATTTCATTTGCCCCACCTTCATGACTCTCATTTGAATGACTAAGCACTTCTGTTCACATTTCTTTACGAATGATATTCGTCTCGTGGATATTTCTTTTGGTTCACGCAATCAGTTTGCAAAACACATGCACCCATTAACTCATTTCCAAACGAAAAATTACTTATTATCCACGATAGAAATTTTCTCCTGGTAATAATACATTGCACTTTGCAAAACTCACTGACAAATACAAAATAAATAAAGATACCCTTGTATAGTAAAAATAATACGTTTAACAGTGAATTTGTTGCACATATATGTAATGTCATTATATGGCTTACTAAGCACATAACCTAGTGGGCACAGAAGATTGTTAATCCACGTTTTATCAGTGGGCTACCAATAACAGGGTTTAATAAGTAGCCATAAAACAGTTATTTCGACAGTAATAAGTGAGCTAAGCTCATATGCACAATATATTGTGAAACCATTAAAAGATGAGTAAATGAAGACACACACAGAGTTATTGATTGGAGGAAAAATAAAAAACAAGACTCCATAACATAAAACTGATATTGATGAAAGAAACGTGGAGAAACACAACTTAACACCCCGGGTGGTGGAAATTTGTGTATGAGAGACACCAAAAGCTCATTACTTATGTAAATTATGTAAAAGCAAGTCAGAATTATTATTATGGTTGCCTACCATTTAAGCTACATTTTAGATGGCCTCATAAACATAAATATTTCAGAGTCCTGCATACAAGAGAGAAATTGCACAACCCTAAGTGACCATAAACCTTTCCTTCATTTGGTGTACTTCCTACCTCCCTTCACACCATCCAGAATTCCCATTCTTTCCTTTTCTCCAACTCGTTTCCACAACTTTCTACCTTCCAGCACAGTCTTCAACATTCTGTTACAATTTGGCAAAAAGAACTAGTTAGAGGAAATCCACCAGATTCATTAAAAATATTTATAATAAGAAAACAAGTGTGACAGGTCTCTTATTGGATTTAGACTGGGAGCCACTTGGAATACGAAGAGAAAAAGCGAGACTTAAGACTTTTAGAAAGGTTCAGAACCAACGAGTTTAACGACCACACTAAAGGTATTGTAATGGCCCCACACTACTTAGGTGGATCAGACCATAAAGATAAAAATAAGGGAGATAGATTCCAATGCAGATTGATTCCAATACACATTCTTCCCACCAGAACAATCAGGAATCGTAACAGTAAGAAACCAAAACATTAAATGATATTAATGAAAGGAACGTGGAGAAACACAATTTAACACCCCGGGTGGTGGAAATTTGTGTACGAGAGACACCAAAAGCTCATTACTTATGTAAATGATGGAAAAGCAAGCCAGAATTATTAATATGATTGCCTACCATTTAAGCTACGTTTTAGATGGCCACATAAACCAAATTTCTGAGTCCGGTATACAAAAGAAAAATTGCACAACCCTGCATGACCATAAACCTTTCCTTCATTTGGTGTACTTCCTACCTCCCTTCACACCAACCAGCATTGTGACCATTACGACCACACTGATTTTCAAATGCACTCAATGGTGATTGTAACCTTTTGCAAACTGGCTAACTGAAGCTTGAACATCCGCAAATCTAAATTTCATTTTAAGGGATTGTCCATCAACTTCCATTCCCAATTTCTAAGAATTTCCCAATTCAAATTTCTCAATTCCAAGAGCACAATTTATACTAACAACACATTGGCCAAAATACTTCCCAAAACATACATTAAATCTTCAAGGGAGAATAAGAAGAGAAAATATTGGAATTAGCGATCACTTACAGGTTCTTTTCTTTTGGAAGAGAAGGATTTCGACAGCCACACCTATACGTATCTACTAGATCCTTACATTAGAAGTTAAAGTCAATCACTTTTCCAAAAATAAATTTAAAAAGCAATGGAAATTAAAGATGGCATTTTGGCATACTCAAAATATTCAAAAGGAAACAAAAAAAACTAAATCATTGACAATGTACAAAATTGATGTGATGCAACACTGATCCAAACAGGTTCAGAAATTATTCTAATGCCAATGCTATTCTTGATCACCTCTTAAGTCAGTGAATTTCAGCCGAAATGTACACATTGCTAAAATATGTAATGTAGTAAACGGATTACTCTAGTTAAGATTAATTGTCATAGGTCCACTTACACCAATCAGGTCTATTAAGGAATTAGTTAAATTTTGATTTGATGTTTTTCCCTATCATGAAAACAATGATTCCAAACTAGCAGTATTTTAGTAGGGAGGTGACCATTTTGCTGAGGTCATTTGTGCCCCTAGGGTATGGACAGCAAAGGACGAAGGGTGGAGAGAAACCTGGCATCACCAGTGGTCTACTCTTTAATGAAAGACACCAAAAGGCCTGCATCTTAGCGTCCCATCCAACAAACGAAACACTCACTCAAAGTGACCTTGACCTAATGAGCTAAGCCTGGCTATGGGGGAGGCAGGGCCTCTGTGGTAGTCGTCGCACAATCAGGCTGAAAGTAAAGGAAAAGAACACCCAGAAGAGGATCCCACACAACTGATTTAGGAACAATGGGAAACTGTATAGAGAAGGGCAGTGAATATAGATCAGGAGAGTGATAGAAGTCAATTGGTAGAGATAAGAGTAGACCCAACCAAACTAGTGGTAATCCAGGTGTACATGCTGGCAAGTCGTCAGTGGAAAGAAAGAAATAATACAGCTTGTATGATTAATTACATGAAATCATTAGGGACATCTCAGAAAGAAAGCATCTAATAAGAAATGAGGTATTGGAATGCAGTTTTGGGAGAAAGGAGAGATGGAAGAGGGGGAGGAGAGTATGGTTTAGGAATAAGAAATAATGGCAGAGAGGAAGCAACCAAGTTCTGCATAGGAAGAGGTCTGATTACAACTAACACCTGGTTCAAACATCATCACAGGCATAGGTGCACATTAGAAAATGCGGGAAGAAATAGCCAAGCACTACTTAAATAACGCAATGGTTCAACGTAGATTTAGAAACAGCATAATTGACTCGCGAAACTTCCCTGGGCGAATGAAGATTTGAGTCTTAATTTTAGCGCCATGAAATGCAATTTAAAATTCCAATGGATTAGGAGGGGTAGGAGAATTACAAAGTGGAATATAGAAGATTTAAACTGGTAAAAAAGAAGGAGTACCAAGACAAACTTCAGAAGAATTTAAATGATAGGGGAACGAAAACAGTTGGGGGGAATTGTGATTAGAGGATTGGAACAGGAACGGAATGGTAGGGGAACGAGAGAATTAAACAGTCATGGGAAGGAGAAGTGCTAGTTCAATGAAAGATCTTCGGAAAGTGAATAATTGAATCCCCATGGTCACATCTTTTACTGGAGGAGCAAAAGAATATACCTTAGGGCATCTGCCTGCATTGTGCAAATTAGGGAATTCCACTATCTCGAAAAATTTAGGGAATTTGGCAGATTATCAAGAAAAATTGGATGGATCATATGTCCGAGAGTTTCCTGATTTTCTTTTTGAGAAGTTTTAGAGAGACACGACTAATTTGCACTTTGGCATTTCTTTTCACAGATCATTCAACCCCACTTGATCCTTGATTGAGAGTAACTGCATTGAGACGGGAAAAATTAAAGCAGTGATTCATGCTTTATGGAAAAATCTAGGGCTTTTATTCATTGAATGTTTTCAATGATTTTTTTCTCCTCTAGCCTGTACATTTGTGATTTTTGATCCTTCAATAAAAATTCTTCATTTCGCTCATTTTCCATTCAATTTTCCAAGAAGTTAGTTTTTTGTGCTTCCGAGGGATTTCCATGTTTCTTGTTGATGATGAAAATTATGAATTTTCTTGTGTGGCTGAAGTTTCACAACTTTGGCAATGTCAGTGGAGTCGTATATATTTATCATTTCATTGAAACAGTGCATTCATTCAATGTATTCTATCTAATCATATAGTTACAGTCTACAGACAATATCTAAGAGCCATAAATACTTCAATGTGTCATGAAAACTTCCTCTGTCTTTGACCAGTATTATTACTATTCTTTCTTCATTTTTTCGTGACTTCTGCTTGCATTTCATGCTGTCTATAAAAGCCTACTCTATTCATTCCTCTATCCCTTGCTCACCCAATATTCTCCCTTCCATCACGACCCTTATCAAAATATACGACTATCTTTCAATAATTCCTACATCCACTCTCTCTGCCTTTTTTGAAAATTTCTCTTGATAAATTCACCACATTAAAAACTTTTTCCATTTGTATTAAGTCTCTGTTGGATTTCTTTCATTCCCCACCACACCCACCCATATCTCATAGGGCTCCAAATATACTCTCGTCCTCTTGCCTCAAAAGACCAGGAACATTTGTCATTTAAAAGATCATTCATATTTAATTTTTAAATTTCAAGTTGCTCTAAAATATCTTTTGCCCTTATATTTGTGTTAAATCATCCCACTCATGTAAATTTAATTACAAAAATAAGGGCAAAAGACTTGATATTTTAAGGCAACTTTAATTACAAAATTAAATATGAATGTTCTTACAAATGACAATATTTTTATAAACCACTCATCTCTCCTCAGAATCCCATTTCCACAGCTAACAGTGAAACTCCGTCTGGTTTTATTCTGTTCTCTCGAAAGGTTCTGGTCACTTTACGAGATAAATTCCCCAGAAAGATAATTCTTTTCCATTTCGATGTGTCTTCCTTGGGAATGGATTTGAAAATGGATGAGACTGCTATTTCTTCAAAATAAAAAAAGAGTGACCAGAACCTTTCCAGGGAACAGAATAAAACCAGTCCTCCATAATAAAGGCAACTTACGGAACCTTTTATCAAACAGCAAGGACAAAATTGCCATGTGGAGTGCATGGCATGTTAAGTGGAGTGTATATATTGCATTGCGAGTGCCAGGAGGGAATCCCGTGAACATGTGAAAGAACATTACACCTGTTTCAAAAACAGAGATCCTTCTTCCCATTTTGCCAAGCACCTTATGGACGATAATCACACAAGTGACTCTGTTCCTGGGATTTCACATTTGGAGATGAAAGGTTTGAGATTACATGGACCGTTTGGAAATTTCCAAGAACAGTCATTATAAGGGTATACTGGTCAATGACCTGTTGTATTTCTCCCACTCCCCCCTGATGCCATCCAACCCAACCACCCTCACACACACCAGTTCCCCTTCTCTTACCCCTCCTCCCACATTACCAGCACCTCCCCCTGCCACTCATCTGTCTACTATTTTAAGCTGTGTGTCCTCTGTACTCCACCAGATGATGACTTTGTCATTCAAAACCTAGGTGGTGCATAATAAAATATATGTGGAAGAATAGAGTATTTTTTTTCCGATATGAATTGCTTCCACAAAGTGATGCCTCAAAACCATTCTAGAGGGCAGTGCTCAACGAATATCTGTCTGTCTGTCTCCAATACTCTTTAACTCCCAAGAAAGCCACAATTGGCTCAAGAAAAGGAACTGGCCCCACACACTAAGCTGATTATTTCACATCTTAGGACTAATTAATGAGGTGAACTCTTATAATCTTCAACTATCACTCTGCGAACAAACTCTAGGGTTTATAAAATGTAGCTCCCTCATAGATGTAACTGATGAGGTTGCAATATCGATGGTGGAGGACGTGTACACATCTGTAGTGAACCTTTGGTAGATAGATGCCTAAATGGGAATATCTATGTTTGAAGATGGCCACTTTTTCGCACACTTGAACCAATAAATAAACGTTCTAAATTTGTGGCATTGCGAGACCCCAAGTGAATTTAAGCAAGTAAAATTTTAAAGTGAAGATAAAAATTAGCATAAAAACCAAGGGTGAAAATGGGTGATTGAACTGTCAAATTTTACCATTTTAAGACTAAAACATTATGCCTTTGTATATAAAACACATGTTTTTCTACCTCAAAAATTGAGTGGAAGTCAAGCGTTCCATCATATAAATGAAAAAAGGTACATATAATTACCATTTCCATCGATAAAACTAATTTACCAATTTCAACTGATTAAATTGCTACAAGTTAAGACAAGACTCGTAAAAACTTGATGTGGAGCATAGTTATGTATGGCGCGGAAACGTGGTCGCTGAAGCAGGAGGATGGACGTAGATTGGAGGCTTTTGAAATGTGGGTGTGGAGAAGAATGGAGAAGGTGAAATGGACCGAAAGGGAAACAAATGAGGAAGCACTAGAGATGGTGGGTGAGGAGAGGGGTTTGTTGAGAGAAATCCTATGGAGGCAGGAAAAATGGATGAAGGGCATATTGAGCAGTAGTGGAATGTTGAAGAAGGTAATAGAGGGGAGGATGCTGGCCAAGCGAGGAAAGGGCAGGAACAGGATAGGGATGTTGGACGGGATGAAGGGAGGAAAGAAGTACACCGAGATGAAGAGGGACCTGATATAGATTAGGTTGCTGGATTGAGTTTTGTTTGGAATTGGAAAATAATTATTTGATAGTCGTGTCCAACCAAAACCTACCTTAACCGGTAGATTGCCTAATAATAATTAATTGCTACAAACAAATTCCATTTCAACACAGGTGGGGAATGCCTGATGGTAACCTGCCACTTTCATTTTTTTTAAATAAGGGTGGTTTACATCAAATTGAGAAAAAAATTATCCCAAAATGATATTTTCTTAAGTTTGGATAAAAATCGTGCATTATAACGCAGAACATCACGACAGAAATAACTCCCTTACACATGGCAAAAGTAGATGTTTTCATGGCGGAATGTTGCAAGATACAAAATTAAATTTATGATAATTTACACACCTGTTCATCGCGTGAGATCTAAAAGCTCCGACTCTCACATTAGCAACAGAGATTTGGGCACGAAGCACGCTTCAACTGGTCCACATGCACATAGGATTGGTCCTTAATTCTTGCAAGTTAATTGAATTTTCTTTTTCCTCTCTAGGCACAAAATGTGGAATGTACAATAAAAAAAATAAGGTTCCAGTTTCATTTTAAATAGAATATTAGTATTAAAAGCCATTTACCTTTCACAGAACTTTCCAGGCAGACAACAATCATTACCACTCGTGAATCTTAAGAAGGCAGTATAAAATGCAACATTGATCAACTTTTACTCACGACAGTTCAAAAGCTGTCTAATCTCACTAAAGTACGATCTTTAATGGGGCTTGGAGAAATGCCTACTTTCTTTTGGAATTTCACTAATTGGTACCAAATCAACAGCTTATTGAAAATGTTACAGGAAAAAAATATAACCACCACATGCAATATCATTTTGCAAGTACACCAACCTATACTGAAGAAATCCAGAAGAGAAATGAGCATAAAAAACAATCCATTGCTATGTGAAAGAACAACCACATATATATTACAACAACTCGCATATATTAGCAATTGCACCACACCTGATTTCATGCTGACTTCGGAATCTTCTCACAAGACTACGATAAATCCTCCAAATGACTTATCAAACCACGGTTGAGTAACAACTGCAGTAAGATTTGCATCAAGATGACAATAGAAAGGCCAGTGATGTCAAATATATTAAAATCGGGGTTATTTGATACTTTCTTTCGAACTGTTGGAAAAAATGGAGAACTAAATATTTATGCAACAGATTTATTAAGGAAAATGTACACTGATCAGTAGATCACAATCACGTCTGATTAAGCAAACTTGCTTAGCATGGTGTTACTTGCCTCAGAAAATGGTTAAATAAGTATTCTGCCGCCAAAGATAACCGAGAACTACTGACACTGATCACCCAGGAGTCCACATAATTTTTTACAAACGATAAACAATCAACGGAAAAAATTAAAAATATTTACAATCTTTCCGATGTTTTAACAGCCACATTTCTTAATTGACCATAAACTTTCGATGGTGGCGTGCCAAGGATTAAATTGCATATTGCTCTTCTTGCCAGCTGAATGTTTTTGAAAGACCCTAAAATGTGAATTTTTGAATCTGCAAGTACAATACGGGTCTTAGTGACATTTTCAATGGTAAATTTTGTCTTTCCACCCTTTCCTGCTAAACGGCCAATTGCACGCGACAAATGATCACCTTTGAGGGATTTAACGTCCTGAATTTCGAATGATTCCACAAATAAATCGTCTAGCCTTAGGAGGGCTAGAGCATCTTCCACTGCAAACCCACAAACAAATGCTTTCACAAAATCCGCTGCCTTTTGCAAATTTGCAATATCTTCAGTTTCGGAAGACGTCCTAATTTCTACAGTCCTATTCTTTAAGTTGAAACGAATTTGAAGATTTAAGTATTTCACTATAGGTTCAAATATTTTCATCCAATTTTCCTTGAGTGGTCCATATCGATGAGAGGGTACTGGTATCTTCCTCATTTCTGCATCTAGTTTGCCTCTTTTGGCAACATTCTGAGACCGTTGAACTTCATCAGCAACATCCATTTCCACATCAATATTCACCGAATTCCTCCTTTTCACAGCTTTCCTAGCTTCTTCTGCACTAGCGGTGCCACTCGACATCTTGTTGGAAATTCACAACACCACAGTAGCTAGAACTGAATAAGGATTTCATTAGACCAGTTGGAACCCTCTAACATTAGTTTAGTAGAAGACCAAACTCATTCGAATAAGAAAACAAAAACATTCAATGCCCATTACTTAATGAATATTAAATAAACTCACAATTTAAAGTATAATAATTAGAATTTAAATGTATATCAACCGATTGTCCATGTGGTCTTCAATGCGTAACAAACGCGGAAAGAAAGCGGCATTTGTTTATTTTAATGTCCTTGTCTGACTAAAGATGTCGTAACAGTGACGGAACGAAATTCATGGCCATGGAGAAAAAATGTCATCTACTAAAGACAAAATTTATTGATTATAAAAGGATTTTGCGAAATAATAAATCTATGCAGACACCAAAGTAGACTTTTAAACAAAATTACTTAGATCATTGGGAAGAGAAAAAAAGAGAACTGACGAAATACCCATTTTGTGGGCACGTACACTGGAGAAAACCAGTTTACACAACCCTCATAACTGCAAGCAGGATTATCAGTAGTATCCATGGCATGTTAACGAAAATATTGCTTGACTGCATGCCTCAAAATTTCCCTTTTTAACACTTCTTTGCCTACTTCCCAGTCTGACACAAATCCTCTCCATCTCAAGGTATACCCTGATTCCTCTGCCTTTCATCCTATTATTTCGGGTAGGTATACTTTTGTAGGGTTAACATTGGTTTTTCAGTTCATCTGTCACCTAGATCCAGTACCGTTTTCTTGAGATCTTATCCTAACCTTGTTCACTTCTCCAATAGTTCATCTTTTTTATCAGTCACCGAAATACCATCGTGTCTTTACGCAGATTTACAGAGCTTTGTAATTGCCAAATTATAGTATGTGAATGGCTTCTTTCCTTGAGCAATCTTCTGTTCGAGCCATCATGTCCATTGAATTCCTTCCAAACCCTTTTGTGCTGATGCAAACTTAACCGGATGAAAGATTACATCTGTTTAAGTTCTCTGCTTTGAAAGGAGCATGGGTATAATTTTACTCTCCCAGTTGCTTTGTTTTCTTTATTGCATATCATGTGATTTCAGAAGGCCAAGAACAACAAGGACATTACATTTTCCCTAACAGGATTCTGAAATTCTCTGCTATTGCATCAATGCTTTGAGCAAATAAAATGTTAAATTCTTACCAATTTACATTCCCTTGAGATATTCACTGTTAATTATATATACAGATTAAATATACCACTACCGCATTGTTTCCTCGGAGCTGTCTAATAAAAAGGAATACATATATTCAGATGAATATAAATAATCTTCTGTATCAATTAAAATAATTTTCTAATATATTTCTTATCTAAAAATGCCATCCATAGATTCTTGTGAACTGAAAAACTACAGGAAAGGCTCCTGACACTGTTCAATCATCCCGGTTTTCTATCCGATGATGGCCTTAGGTTCCAATTATTCCATAACGTTGGTATTTATGCATTTCCATATTCAACCAGTACACAATAAGTTTTCAAGTGGATTGAGAACAATATGGATTCAATGAGACTAAATCAAGGAAGATGAAATCATATAAATGGTTTTCTCATAAGAGTATTTTGCAAGACCTTTGGTATCACATTCTTAGGTGGAACACTTCTTAGGCTAAATATTCCATGCATCGCATAGCCACTATTAGCATTCAAGTTTTAGAATTCTGGGGCTTCGGAAAAATGATTTTTACGGTAAAAAATTATTAGATAAAGTATCAGGATACTTCTATGAGGAATATCCAGAAAGAAATCATTATTAAGAAAAAAATTAGAGATCTCTGAACCCTATTGTTCAAAGGAAGGCATCTTAGAAATGACAAAAACGCAGAGTTAACTTGAGAGGTGCTTTGCTACCATTGTCACTTGGTAGTATATCTAAAACCTTATAAAATATATTAGGCCTTGTGAAGGGCCTCAGATTAATAATAGTGATCATCAGTGATCTTTCTAAGAGAAAACAGCCAGTGTGTACTATGGATATTCAGGTTTCTCACTAATTTTCATTTGCCTGAAATGTCGTTAGCAGATAGGATCCTGTAAATCACCTAAATGTACATCTATGCAATAAAAATCAAGGTATTTGTCATCAAAAAATATCATCAATCAAAATATTAGGACATTCTCTTAAATTTCCAGGGTGCTTCAAAGCACCAAACAAGTTTGTTTCAGGAATACTGGTCAGGTTATGATTATACAAATTTTCCTAGTACATATATATTAGGTACCAGTTAAGGAAGGTTTTTGGATGGACATAACTATCAAATAAATATTTTGCGACTCCAAACAAAACCCAATCCAGCAACCTACTCTACATCAGGTCACCTTGTACAAATATTTGATAAAATAAAACTGGTTTCTGAAATTAATTTTTTGCAATTTGATTTGAATGTGAAGCAATTCCTCTCCCCGAAGATATTATTACTAACAATTAAAACGATTTTCATCCAATTTTGACTTGAATGTTAAATTTTTTTGGCAGTGATCGTAAAAAAAAAAGAAAACTTTGGCCTAACTCTTGGACAATTTCTTTTTCAGAGTTTTAATTCTGTAATTATTCATAGGTGATGTAGACCTATTTCAGCACACAAATTTCATGGAAAAAACATTCTATGCAATCTTTTACAAACAGACTGTTTCAGAAGTTGAAAAGCAGCAGCATAAAATATGAATTTTTCTGGCCACCACGACACCACCTTTTGAGTTGAAGTATAAGATATGACTTAGCCAGCCATACATAAAGAATTGCAAACATGAATAAGAGTAACTGAAACTAGGTAAGTCAATTTGTGAAGTAATCAAGTCTAATGAATTTTCTCAGGTAAACAAATGATTACAATTAGAGTAATAAAAATGGTATTACATTAAAGAACAAGTTCATTTGCACTTCATATAAGTCACCATCAATTTCAATATGTATTCCAAATTAATATTACTCATATCTAAGCCACAAGGCTGGATCAACAAGGGAAATAATTGATTTTGGCAAATTTTACGACATAATTCAAAGTGTGAAAATAGAAACAAAAAATCACATCAATACACTGTTAACTTGACACAGGCTCCATTTTTTCATGAATCACCATAAACAGTGGGATTGCTGATAATATTTTTGGATACAGAGATCGACAAGAATGAATCGACAATTTAAATGTAAACAAATTTAATCTCATCACTGTTGCCAACATTAAGCTATAAAATAAAACAACAGAGAATATGTCAATGGCATGACACTCATACTCAGTTACATAGATATGCTTTGGTCAGCAATGAAAAGTGTGCTTTTGTTTGGTTCATCAGCATTCACAGTCATGCATAGTTATGATACCTTTTCTTCATTTGACTCCTTGGAAGTTTCATAAAGCCTGTTTTACTCTAACAAATCAAATATAAGCATTAAATCTCATCAACAACAAGCATTAAATAACTTACAGACAATAAGTTATAATAAAAAAGTTAAATACATAAAAAATATCTTTTTCTTCAGCAGAATGAAATGGTTTTAAGTCAAAAGGAGATTAAGTTCTCACAACAGAAACAATACTTTAGCAACATCACTCATTTTTTCTTAAAGAGAACACAGCCAGTGTGTACTTGAGCATAAAGCTTTCTCACAATCCTTACTTTGGCCGCAATGTCATTACCATTTTGATCCACCTGAAAATGAATTAAAAATATTTAAATGAGGAAAAAAGAGGTCACTGTTTACGATGTCTAATGAAACTGAAGGCCAACTTTAACCTCCAGTCCACAAGTCAAGTTTAATAATCCCTAGTTCAAGTTCAAAACAAGCTTGTTAAACATCTCAATAAATGACTGGCAAATATCTCAGAGCAGAGATACAATGCATGCCTTCAATGGTGACCAATTTAATAAATTTCGAATAACTAATGCATTCTAGTCTTCAAGTCCTACTTGTTATTTCAGAGGCTAAACATTCATATTAATGGTAGAGTCCCTAATCTTTGAGTAATCACGCTCCATATGAATACCCATTAGTGTCTGAATGCCACGACTCTATAGAATGCAGGAAACTGGGTGTTTTTAAGTACTAGTTGTTTATGTGTTCACATAAACTTCATTGCGAGTTAAAAGACTGGTTAAAATGAACTAATGATTAAAATAAACTGACCCCAGTACTCATCTAAACAAATCAAGACTTAATAAAAACTCCACTCTGTGCCCACTTTCTTAGCTACCTTTGCATAAAAAATTGATGAAATTACTGTATTCATTATAAACTCGATGGTTTCAGGCTTCACTTTGTGGAAATCCATTCTAATAAATCAAAAGAGAGATGGTACTTTTTTCCACACTTTATTTACCGGACTATTGTTTACCGGACTTTGACCATAAAATACCGAGTGGCGTCTCTAAACATTTTCTTCAATAGTAGATGTCTCGCTCTCGGTGTGACACCGAAGTATGTGACGCTAACCACCGCGTCCAAGACTCCAGCGGCCAGAGCTGCACTAGAGACTGCACGCAGAGTATGGATAAAAAAGGAACTCCAGACCTGGTACATGAGGAGGGACAACATCGCTCAGTACAGATTCCGCCTACACCTAGACCTCTGCAGTGAATTAAGTTGGACGGAATGGACAATTTTCGACGACTACGTACGCCAACGTAGCAGCGAAATCGCGCATAAAAAGAGGTTAGTGATTGTGAAAAAATTGGAAAATCTCACCAAAGACATCCTAGTTCCACCGCTGAAGTCCCGCACGAACGTACCAGCCAACAGTTTTTATAATAGAGTGGTGAACTTATCCAACGTTCAATTGAAAGAGCAAGACATCCGTTTCTTAGAGAAAGGTTTAAAATACGTCCCCAACCTTCCCCTAGGCATAAAAGAGCTGGAGAATTTAATCGTGGACTGTGACGCAGCCCTTTTTAAAAGTGATAGAAGATTGAAAACTGTCTTTTCCCATAATATTTCCAAATTAATTAAGCGAAGTAACCTCAACGGAAAACATTTTTCGAACGATTTGAAATCCTTAAAGTCCGTACAAAAGCTGTTAAGGGAAGAAAATTTAATTTTAGAAAAAGCGGATAAAGGCAATGCAGTGGTAGTTATGGAAAAGACCGAATATGTTAACAAGTGCAACGAGTTTATTGACAACAACCCAATAGTGGAGCTACCTTGTGACCCTACAAACAAATTCCAAAAATTAGTGAAAAAGGCCCTCACTTCTGCCCCGAGTATCATCAAGCCAAGTGAGACGTACACAGTGACAGTGATGAACCCGCAAACTCCACGATTCTTTGGTCTCCCAAAGATACATAAAACAAATGTGCCAATAAGACCAGTAGTCTCCAGTGTTGCTGCTCCATCAAGGAAACTAGCCTCCCATCTAAATTTACTCTTCAGAGAAGTCACAGGTTTCAAGCCAAGATACGGGGTTAAGAACTCAACGGAACTATGCCAACATCTTACCCAGAGAGAACTCCCGTCTTCCAAGCACATCCTAGTTTCTTTCGACGTGAAAGACCTGTTCACCAATATTCCAATTTCCGAAGCCGTTAAAGTAGCAGAAGGAACATTGAAGAAAGCCGGAGCAGAACCACCCTTCCTCGACGAGTTTCTGGCACTACTAACAGTGTGTGTGGAAGAGAATTACTTCAAATTCAATGGCAAATTCTTCCAACAAAAGGACGGCTTAGCAATGGGGTCACCCCTTTCACCACTTTTGGCGGACTTATATATGAACGACTTTGAAGAAAGGTTATTCAGTGATCATTCAGTGAACACCAGTTTTATACAGTGTTGGTACAGATACGTGGACGACGTGTTTGCAGTGTGGACTGGTACAATGAGACAACTGGACATATTTTTGAATAAGTTAAATTCCCAAACAAAAAATATAAAGTTCTCTTGTGAAAAAGAAACCAACCATAGTATCAACTTTTTGGACTTAACAATTACAACCACGGAAAAAGGCTACGAATTCGCAATCTACAGGAAAGAAACTACCACAGACCATGTCATCCCCTCCGACTCCCGCCACCACCCCTCCCATAAGATGGCCGCTTTCCACTCGATGCTAAACAGATCTCTCAACATCCCCCTGTCCGCCGAGAACTTCGCCAAGGAAATCAAGGTAATCAAAGACATTGCAGTAAAAAATGGTTACGAAGAAAGTGTCATTAGTAAAATGATCTTTAAAAAACTCTCCCTTCGAGCACAGAGACTGTTTTATAAATCATCGGTAACTAGTGAAGATAAGAAACGATGGTGCAAACTTAGTTACTACGGGAAGATTACGCAGTCTATTGCCAACCTTTTCCCGAAGGAAGATTTCAAAATTGCATATTACAACAAATGTAACTTAAGGGCTGTGTTAAACAAAACCAAGGACAATATTGACATCAATGATAGAAGTGGCATTTATAAACTTCAATGTGGTGACTGTGAAATCTGTTATGTTGGCCAGACTGGACGGTCGTTCAGAGTAAGAGCAGAAGAACACAGAAGACATCTACGAAATGGTGAGTTAAACAGATCCCATTTTGCAAAACATCTATGGGAAAGTGACCACAGGAGCGACTTTATCCCAGAGATTCTTCACCTTGAGAAAAAGGGAAGAAGAATGGATTGTCTGGAGGAGTTGGAGATTAGGAAGCATCGAAAGGCAGGAATAATTGCCAACGAGAACATTTTTGTGAGCAATTCCCCCCTTTTGGATATTTCACTGACCACAATACCTGACGCCCCAACCCCCGCCGTGAACGGCATACCTAACCAAGCTTCCACTTAGCCCACCCCTGCCTTGGAGTCACCCACGCCCAGTACCACGCTCCCTCTCACACGCCCCCCCCTTTTTTCCACCGCCTCCTACCCTCCCCCCTATCCCTCCTCTTTCCCCCCCCCTCTCAAAAAAAACTATATATTCTGGAACTCACTGAATCTATGTACCTGATGATGTCGCCTATGCGACGAAACCGGTCGACTTTAAGCAATAAAGTGTGGAAAAAAGTACCATCTCTCTTTTGATTTATTGTATTCATTAGCCCAAGAGACATCTTTTATTAAAAAATATATTCTTAAAATCAGCCTGCATCTTATTGGATGAGGGAATATGGTTAATAATAATAAATTTGTCGTACATGACGAAGTTCAATTCACCAGGAAAATACTATTCAAGTACTTTTTACAGCAAATAGTTGTCTTTATAATGAATTTTGATAATAACAATATAGAGTTTAAATATTTCCCACAACTTTCTAAAGAAGATTTAGAAATAACCAGTAAATAACACAACCTCTATCCCATTTGGTTTCACTTTACATAGGGTTCTGTTGCTAAGCACATGCATTGTGCTAAAGTGAAATGTCACCTCTATATGATTATAGAGGCACTCCAATTTAAGTAACATGACACAGTCATTCAATGCATTTTATATTCCTTCTATTAAATGTGCATAGCTGATTCAATACACACAAACTAAATGTTAAATTAAAAAATACAACTGGAGTAAACTCATTAGATCTAAGTGAAGGTTGTCATATTGCATTTAAACTTAAAAAGGTGTGCACCAAGACTAACATTGAGACTTTAAAAAAAAAAAATATGTAATTAGCAAAGCAACGGATGGAAGAGAAGATGACATTCTGTGCTAGAAAAAGTGACAACTTGAGCAAAAATAACTGTGTACATGATTTTAGCAACAGTGATGATGAAATTATGGAATTCTGCTATGAATTAACATTAATACCGTTGCTTTTTGTTTAATGTATCAACTCCATTTTCCTTGCATGAAATATTATTATTAAAATTACTATGATCATATTCTTTTTAATCCCAAGTATTTCTCTTAAATTCTAAACTGAAAAATGACAGTGCACCTCATGTACAGCACATTTTATAGGCAATGAAATACAGTACACATTAAGACAGTTTATGCAATGGACTCAAATAAATACTAAACACTCACCTCTAAAATTGCGTCCACCACCTCTCCCTCCCCACTGACGACCTAATTAAAAAAAAAAATCAGGCATTAAAACCAAAATCTTAAAATGCTGCATAAACTACAATATGAAGTAAATGTGCATCTTTCACTTTAAATTTCACAAACAATTAATGCAAATTTCATCTCCCGTTACGCTCGAAACTTATGCAAAACAGTTTAAGAGGAAGGGAAGGACTGAGTGAAGGACTGAGTGAAGGATGAATTACGCTGAAAGGTTGAATTATGCTCAATATGAGGAATATTAACAGTCTCAAGGATAGAAGACTTCACGTGTGACACAATTCGAGTACAACAGAGAGAAATTACATATGAAATAACAGAGCAGTGGAGAAGAAATTATTTGAAAGGAGGTAAGAGAGAACTTAAAAAAATGGCCTTTTCAAATTTGCCAACAAGAAGACATTGATAGAAAGATATTAATGTTTATTAATCAAATAATGGCAAGCAAGTACTGACATATTTTCTCCCAAAAATGCTCGACTCCCAAAAGAAATATGATTTTGCAAAAAGATCTTGCGATTGTAACATTGGATGGTTTTTTCCCCACCAACTAATATTCTTGGCAGTGAAACAAAACCCATAAGAAAGCATTCATCTGACAAACAGCAAACTTATTTGGGAAAAATCCTCTCATTTTTAAAAAGTACAAACTAACAAAAGCTGTGTGTGAACAACATTGAACTTCATTTTAGTATACATTCCGATGCATTAGATCGTTCAAAAATATCAATCATCCTACCTCCACGAAATCCTCCTCCGTAACGATAATTGTTTCCTCCATAAGATCTGCTGTTGTAAGCCAATTTCTCCAACTCTGGAGTGACAATCTGATTCGCCTCTCTCAGAACAGAAACCAGATCCTTGGCGTGGCGGGCATTTGAAGGAGTGAAAAACACATACGCTGTACCAGAGGCACAGCGACGGCCAGTACGACCAATTCGGTGGATGTAATCTTCAGAAGATGATGGGTAATCAAAGTTGATTACATACTTCACATCTTCCACGTCTGAAACAAAATGGTAGAAATTTTGTGGAACGTATTAAAGAGTTTTTTTTTCACAAACAAATGATACCCTTAATGTTTTCAATTTTTTGAACAAGATGGAGAAAGTTTTATACAGTTTAAAATCTTGAACCAGTTGATTTTGATGAAAAATGGGTAAATTTTAATTGCGTAAGTGAAGGTTTTTGAAAACCTAAAATGGCCAGTGTATTTTTTCTTAAATGGCCAAATTATAATCAACATATCAATATGAATTAACATTTAAAAATGAATGAGTAACCTCCTGCTAAGAACTTCCATTTTACAGTTATCATAACTCATTTTCAGTTAGAACACAGTAAAAACAGGTTCATTCAACTGTGATTTTTCATTTACGTTTTTTTTATTCACTCTACGCTAACTCCTTTCTTAAGAATCTTTTTTCTCAGCTATGTTGTCTTTTCTTCAACATGTCTAATAACATGCATATTACTAAATTAAGTCAAGATAAAAAATAAACTCACTGTTACAGAGCAATCATAAAAAGTCATTATCTCCATAGTTTATACTTGACAACATCAAACCATGGATGGAATTTGCAAGGAGGAAAAATCAGCCAAATTGCAATGCTTAGTGTTACTGCAATAAAATTCTTACTAACCTAATCCTCGAGCTGCCACATCAGTTGCTACAAGGATTGGTGCCCGGCCCTTGCGGAATGCTGAAATCAAAAATAAAAGTCTCATTAACAAAATTTTTAAAGGAGCACATAACTGATGAAGCCATGAGGTATTAACAAGAATGATGAACAATTATTATGATATAAAGCAATGCAAAAGCTTCATGGATGATCAAAAACCATAGCAAAATAAACCCAAAGCAGAGAATAGCCAAACACTAAGCAGATTGATATGAACTCCAAAAAATTAAAGTGTGAACATTTTCATAAATTCCTAGTGGTCTATTTTCAAGTTTAACCTTCAAAAAGTAATAAAAAATAATCATAAAAGTTTTCTTGGATAAGTGTTCACACAACAATTATTCCTTTTGAATTGCAATCAAGTGGAAACAATGAAAAATAAATTAGGAGTTGACTAAGATAACAATAAAAAAAACAATAAACATAGTGATCAACCCGTATTGCCTCATATTTTGTACCATAAAGTACATTTTCATTCTACCATTTAAAAAAACTGCACCAACAATAATGTAAAAACTGAACCCAAACAATAAAACAGATATCACATCCAAAAACAACAATTAGTAAACAAGCTGCCTTAATCCTAACCGCAAACTTGAATCAAGAGCAGTGATATGTTTTTTTTACTTGTTTAATTGACATTTTTGATTTTTTTAAGGACCAATAACCTAAATAAGCAAAATTTTTTACATGCTTTCCCTTTGCAAAGACAATAATTGTTCGCAGTATTCAAAGCACACATACTGATTCAATTAATATATTAACTGATCAGTTGTTTTCCAGTCATATTATTTTTTTTAGAACAAAGAATAGCAAATTTTTTTTTTAAATTTCAAGTTTATTCAGTGACAAAAAAATCTTGAATTTATTGACAGATTAAAATGTTGAAGGCTAACTGGAAGGTAATACCTATAGAGAAAGCAATAATGACCAAATTTACCAGCTTTGAGAAAATACATGAATAATTATGTTATAATACAAGAGATTAATGCCCATTTCTTATTGTCATTGTAGGTTTGATTTACATCACAAAGCACTTAAACGTGTACCCCTATAGTCCAATAAAATTTACGTGTAGCACAATACATTTCCTCCTGCGTTAGCTAACCACAGAATAATTTGCATTTAGCAATAATTCAATTTTACTTCCTTACACATTAAAACAATCTATCTCTCTCTAGCATCTGCTGATCTGAGATTTACAGGTGACATTTCTAGAAATATTATCACGCATCAAAAATTTCATTTTTAACATGCATGATACTTTTTTTTTTAACTCTCAGTGCATCACAACACAAATCCAATTATTAAGTTTCATACATAAGTGAACAGTTAAAATAATAAAGCAAAATCATCTCCATCTTTATACAGATTTAACTTGATTTTTCATTCCAACAGGGAAACAGAAACATATACACTTATTTGAAAGGAATAGAGGAAGAAGATTTTAAATCCACCTCCAGAAAAACCAAAAAAATTAGTCGTCCGGAAGCACATATTGTTATGACAGAAAGGAAATAATACAACCACAGTATTTAAAATGCTTAGCATTCCTTTGAACATAATTAAGGTAAATCACAGTTTTGCAAGCCAATTAGATAAAAATTACATTATTCCAGATAGTAAATATTTCCTCAAAATATACAAGGGCCCTAATGATGCACATAAAATATTTCCTTCACTTCCCAAGGCCACAATAACACAGGTGGAAAAAAATG
This sequence comes from Hetaerina titia, assembly GCA_037158775.1. Taxonomy (NCBI): domain Eukaryota; kingdom Metazoa; phylum Arthropoda; class Insecta; order Odonata; family Calopterygidae; genus Hetaerina; species Hetaerina titia. The sequence goes on along the minus strand of CM073768.1, from coordinate 115,720,991 downwards.
AAATAGAATCCCTCCAACAGGAAACAAGCCAATAGAATATTACAACAGGCATTCATGCTCTTGTGGGACACAAAAAGCTAGAATAACCATTTATAAAAACAATGTGAGGCATTAGGATTTTGCCGAAAGCATTAATCATGGACATAGTAAACAAAAATGAATTATTTCAGGAGTTAATAACTTCAATTCTCATGGTCAAATATGGAATTCCCTGTAGAATGATTCATTTGATAAGCACAATATGGTAAAATCACATTTATGCACACTTTGGCTATACACTTGGGACTAACTAAAACTCGCACATTGATAGATTTTGCATTAACAACTGCAAGGAATTGGTGGGGTTAGATTTGGTCCACCAATTCAGCCAACTGGTAACCAAATACATAATGTACTAAAGACATTATTTGTAGGAAATTTTAAATGATCCATTATTAGGTTTTCCATATTGCATTTGACCAAATGAACAAAAAAACATCCTAGGTGGCCCTTGCTTTGTGAAGTCCATTTCATAGGACCATTGTGAAGAAGAAAAATTGCATCAATTGATTTCTTCCCAATAGCCTACCTGTTCCTATATATAAGTGTATACATTGAAATATTTATAACAACAAGTTTAAAATTTATCGGGGGAATTACTAGGTAGTAGTTAATATAATGCATTCTGTCTGTTCCAATTAATGATAAGAAAATCTTCACTTTTTAAAGTCAAATTACATGAGACTTCCAAATAGCCGAGAGTGTGTCCAGCAATTGGACGGATTCAGATTCCAGTTTTTTTTGTCAGTTTCAAAAAGATTAAAAAAATCATTCTCAATATCTTTTCTGCAATAATTTTTACCATCTCATTTCTCCTACGTAAAACAATGGATATGGCTGAATTTACAAGAAAAAATATTGCAGAGCAGCGACACACAGTGTAAGTATCAATGGATACAAGATTAATACAAGGTGCAGCAACATATCTTCCAAAAATTTTATTTGAACAGTTAATCGTATTAGATATATAGATATATATATTGGAGTGTACATGCATGCATCTATAAATATATCTTTGTTTCCATACACATGTACAGTGGAAGCTCGATTAAAGAGCACTTAGCACAGTGAGTAATTCACCTAACAAGCAGAAAAATTAGTCCCGAAAATGACTCGTTTATTGAGAGACTTTTCGCATGAGGTGTGACGAAGAGGGGATTTCCCAGATTCATTGCATGCCTACTACTGCAGTTCGTCTCCAGCACACATTCTGCTAGCATCTTAGCATTGCTAGTGATCACACATCTTTCAAAAGTTGTATTAAAACATTATTGGTGATTTTTTGTGCTAAGTTTAATAATGTTATGTGAATAGTTTTAATATTGACCTCAATCCGTAAGAAGAAAGCCATAGGAGAATAAAAATAAAAAATAACAGAAATGAAAAGTACTATCATTGAAATCGAGAACCAAGGTATGAGTATGCTTAATCTAGTATGTGTGCACATCGACAATTGGTCGACATCAACGGTTGCCCTTTTCTTCAAGAGCACAGACAAGACTATGGAGATAGATGCTTCAAATAGAGTGACATTAGTGAGTGAGTATCTATGTAACAGGCACGCATTCTCAAATATGTTGAAAGGTTGGTTCTCACATGCATACAAAAAAAGCAATTGCAATGAGACACCATAAATAAACAAGTATTTAAGGGGCTAAGTGTGGTTCAAGAAGTTAACAAGAAGAACCATCATCCATGTCATTATGAGGTATGGTGAAGCAATAAGTTCAGAGTCAAAGGAAGGAGGGAACTTCATCGGTGAATTTGTAAAAAGCTCAGATTCTGACGGTTACCTGCCACAACATAGTTTTAATTCTGACGAGATGGTTCTCTTCAGGAAGAAGATGCCAAAGCAAACCTATGTTTGTGCACACAACAGTAGAAGAGAATGAATGCATTTCCAGACCAAAAGACCAATCTATTGCACAATGAGAACGACACTTGAAAATGAAACCCCTGCTTGTTTACGATTCAGAAATTCCACGAGCCTTCAAGAAGTGTTCAAGTCCAAAACAGTCGGGCGAAATGAGATGTGGATGTCACGGGAAACTTTTACACCTTACCGTGCATACGAAGCATCGCCCTAGTGGTATTTTCAGTAAATTTTGAATTGTCGGTAAAAATAATGACGTGACAGCTTTCTAGTAGAACGGAATTAGATAATAATTAATTAAAATAAATAATTATTTTAAAAATATTATTATTATAAAAAAGTTTATTTTGATTCTCTTTTGCTTTCACAAATAGGAGTTCACATTCCCAGTTGCTTCATTCTGAGATGGGAGAAAACATGGAACGTAATCCACCATCCTAAACAGTTTATGCATAATTTCCTTTGAATAAACCTCTATCATAATTTTTTTTGGCAGGGAACTCATTAACATATTTTACAGTAATTCATACGCAAAAAGTTGTTTCATTAAATGAGTTTCTCTTTACAAGAAAGATGGCAGAATGGATTACGCTTGTGTTACGAGGTTCCACTGTATATGAGGACAAGTAAATGAAATGGTTTTACTTGAAATGATGACAGCCACGAAGGGAAAAGGAAGACTGAATAAAAAGCATAAAGTCACTTGAAATTTAAGTAACTGGAGTCACGTCACAACTTTCACATTGCAACAAATTGCACTGCACATTTTGTACTCTATCGACTTGCTCATTGTTCAAAGACCAGAGGGTTAGGATTAGAATGAAGAATATCACTACAAGTAGACAAATGTACACATGGATTATATACCTTACATCACTCACCAAAGAAAACAATTACAGAAAAAGATTTTTAAGAATATTCAAACAGAACTGTACACTTGACAAAAGTGAGAAAAATTAGAGAATTTACTTTATATTTCTGCTGATTAAAATAGGCTTTGATTAAAATCAATTTTGAGTTATATTCATGTCATTTTCAAAATTTTCCAAATGCATTCCCGGATTAAATGCTTCCAGAAATCTTTTTAGCACCAATAAATTTCACAAAAATCCTCGTTTTGGCAAATGTCCGAGTTAACATTTTTTTGTATGGGTGCGATTACCTGTATGAAGTGCCCAAACAAAGGATTATAAAGCCTTGTGATCTTTCTCCTAAAAGCCTTGAGAAACCTCTTTCTCCCTAGATCACACGAAAGCATTCCAAATAGTATCAGTAACTATGATAAATCCACCTCGTACACTAAGTGTCGCATGCTTTGTGAGCTGTTCACTAGGCAAGTACTTCACACGTAACCATTAAATGAGGTTAGGGTAAAGAATAAAGCTCAACAAGGATTTACATCAGTTCCCACACCAATCATAAAACAAATAAAAAATTGTACCAATCATATGACTTGAGGATTGAGGTGCTGATCAATCACCAGTCCCAGAGTCCATTAATTTTAACGTTTAAACAGTCCTGTAAAAGGCACAAAACATTGAAACTGACAAAAATCATCAAAGTTTCAACTACAAATCCAAACAACTAAAAATTATGATTATAACCAGCAGATTCTAACAACTCAAGTAAATACACTCTTTAGAAACATAATAGTGTTTAAAATATTAAAACTGAGCAGAATGATTAACAATTTCCTTCAAGTTTATTTCCTTTTAAATTTTCACATTCCTTCCATTGTGGTTTTGAAATTAATTCCCTACATGAATGATACCAACATTGCCATAGAACAAATGAGAAGACTTGAAAACATAAATTGAAACAAGTTTTCATTCACAAATTTGATTTTTAACAACTTCAGTATCATACAATAGTCACCACATCACCAACAACACAACTAGGGCAAAATTCTCAAACCTTTTTTTTTTAAGATTTGTTTTGCCAGACTTTTGGAGATAAGAAAGATGGATTCAAGATGGGGATGAGCAAGAATGAGGACCTTAAGCTACTGAACTGTGCCCCAACAGATACATTGGTCGACAGTATGCATGATTGCATAATTAATAATAGATATATAAAATATTCTCTAGTTGACAGATTTTAAAAGGAGCAGTTTTAATTAAAATATCTGAGAAATTCAAATTATAACAGTACAAACCACATGGTAGACATTGTTCACCAGTGAAGTCTTAAAACAATTTAAAGTTTAGTAAATTCAAGTTTCCTATGAAAGTTATTAAAGGTAAAATTTATTTGAAATCCTCATTTCGCAGAGGCTTTATCATTTGACTTTTCCAAGGATTGAAAATGAAAAATCATACTTATTTCTTTAATTCGCAACTTTTCCTGTCCTTATCTCCTTTTCAACGAGAACAAAAAGTAATTTTAATTCAACGATGGTGCAAATCTATATCAGAGAGTAATCGGTTTCCCTTTACAATCCCGTGAACATCAAATATGACTGACTAAAAAAGGCACTGATATCAAAAGCGAAAAACGTGGTCAAAAATAATATGGCAAAGTTTGAAGCAATGCAGTGATAACTAAACAAAATCACCCCACCACTGTCAGTGCGTACGTCTCCTTATATTTACCTAACACACTCAGCTGGAAAGCAAGGGAATCAAGTACAGATTACTATCTATGCAAGTGATATTTGCAATTGTCAGTTCTAAGACTAGTAATTCTAATAAACTTAGCTTGAATTGTTAATCTGAGATGGCATTTATTTAGTTTATAATCAAGTGGTCCATAAAATAATTAACTGTCTGCTTGAGACAGTGAAAACAATAATTCTTCGTACTGTTGCTCTTACATATGTATAGTTCAACATTACTACTACTTTATTATTATCTCTTACATAAATCATAAATGATGATTATTTTTGTTTTATGCAATGCTAATTTGCACACTAGTTTAGGTATATAAGCGGAAACATTAATATCAAGGAACTTGTTTGCCCTATGTCTTTGAAAGACAAAACCTTTTTTGTTATTTTTCTACCTATAATCATGACAATGTATATTATTTTTATGATTTGCTATAAATTATAGAGATACTTAAAACAGTTTCAATCTCATGAATAAAAAATTAACATGCTAATGAGACAATTCTCAAGGAAAGGGTTAAAAGTAAAAGGAATGAAAAAATAAACAATAGGAAAATTGCTTATCTAAACTTAATTCGCATTAAAAAACTTGTAAAGCCCTAATAATATCATATAGTTCAATAAAACATTACATTTTTTTCAAAATCTTTCATAATTATCGATAAAAAAAAGAATCCAAAAGGTCTATAACCACAGCTTCCAACATGGAGCTTTCAAATCTAGGCAATGATAGTCAAAATATCAAATCCAGTCTTCTTTAAGGTCAACGCACACAGAAATATAATTTGTTGACAGTATAAAGATATCAAAGTTTAAAATTTATATAAATAAAATTGGTATTTCCACTTGGAAGTCACCAAACTACGGAAACAAATTTATTTATTTGAAGTGCCGGCTGCGACCTACAACTTTTCAAAGTTTCCTTTAAATTATGTAACAGCACAAACATTTTGATTCTTTAAATTGCCCACACCTCTAGTGAGATGACATGAATAAAATCCCAAATTTTTTCAAATCATAATCATTCACAACTACAAATATGCAGCATGAATTTCGACCTTTGACATTTTAACAGGGTTCAGAGATGAAGAGATTTATAAAAATTTATGGTGCATTTTAGTCAGCAGGCAAAAACCTCAATTTCATCTCTTCTTAGGAACATGAAACATTAACCTTTCATTTTTCAATATGCATATAAATCCAACAATTGTTTTTCAAATGCTTGCATTAAAAATCAAATTATTTAAACACTCGTTAAAATTAGTACATAAAAATCAAACAGAAATATCTTTGTAATTCTGTAATAAGTTCTAGGAGTTCATTCATTTATTATGGAAGATATAAAACTCTTATGATTAAATTCACTTCATTGGTGAATGGTCTTGGAGTTATACACTCACTACTGAAGAATGATTGCTCAAATATTACAACCAAACCTAACAAGACGCATATGTAACCATACAGGTAAGGTAAGAACAAGCAACACTGTAGTGTGGGCAGCATCAAGAGCAAAAGAAACAAGGATAGAAGTTTCAAACAATTCTCACATAGACACTGTTCTAATTAGAATATTGGGAGGTTATCTAACAACCCAGCTTCACGGTAATAAAGAAGCAACTCATCCATCATCAAAGAAATTATACGAAAATAATTGCTGTAAAATTGTAAAAAAAAACCTTATGAACATAAAAAAAAATTTAAGATTTTAAAAGATCTTTACTCACATTTTAGAACGTAATCTCTTTCCTGTTGAGACTTATCTCCATGAATTCCCATTGCATGCCACCTAGAAAAAATATGCACAAAAAATGAGGATACAACGAAATGAAATTGAATATTTTATCTTTACCTTTGAATTTCTGCAATAAATTAACATGGTATCTAAACTTGCTAATGCTAACTAATTCATAATTTAAACAAATACTTTTCACCCAGGATGAAACAAAACTTTTAAATTCTATTAAGCCTATGATACACATAAACCCTTGCTGAGAGTTTCACAAATTTCCTTTGATAAAACTAAACAGACATTTATTCAAAAACATTTTCCCCTTTTAAATGCCAATGTACTGAAGGAAAAGAAATGCTGCCCCAATTAGATTTCAGAAAAACATTGTTTATATTCCACCAACAAAATTTTAAATCACACGTCAGTATTTTAGCTTCAAGTTCTACAGATTTAAAACCTTGTTATTTAATAACAAAACTTTCCAGTATGCATACACTCATGCTATGCCTTATGGAAATATTATGAAAACAATGTCAGCAAGTTATAGGGCCAGAATGTGATTCAAGTTCCATATTAGACCTTTTTATCTGGACTAAAAAGTACAATTTCAGTGCCTCATGCTGTGCAATATCCTTAGCTTTGAAATAAATAGCAAGAATTTGAAATAAACAGTGGATGTATACATTGTGTTTCTTTATTTAAGAAACAGAATGTTTACCTGAAATCACATTTTAAATAACTTTAGTCGTTGTCACAATATGCTTTCAAATTTAACTAAATATATATTCAATCCAGGTACAAAAACAATGATAATATTTAAAAAGATACAAATGACATAATATGCATAGATATCATGTGTACAAATGAAGAACCAATGAGAATACATTCCCACCCTTCCCCAAGAAGACATAAGTTGAGGACTCCATTGAAACTGAGAATGATAAGTTTTTAAGACCAACAAAAATAATTCTTACAACCCAATGATCCAATACATTAATCTTATTAAGACATAACTTGAATGTGGAACAAAAATTTAATAAAAAAAGTCACAAGGAAAATGAATGAAATTTTGAACGGTCACTTTACACAACTTGGTAAAAATAATCAATCAAAGTTTTGATTAAGATAATCAGGAATGAAAAAAATTGTATAAGAATGGTATAGTATATGGTATATAAGTGGTAAGAATCGTAATCGTCAGGAATGAAAATAATCGTTTTTGACAAGGAATGGCACATTAATTAGATAAAAAAAAATTTCCGATAACATTTGTCAAGGGAAACTATTTACTCATATAACCAAAAACAAAACTTACCCTTCACCACAAATTAGCTTTGTTATAGAATCAACTTTCCGCTTGGTCTCAGCAAAAATAATGGTCTTATTCTCCTTTTCAGAGCCAATTTCCTCTAGAAGTTGATACAGCCTGTGAAATTAAAGAAAATTGATATATTTCTCACAAAAACACTTACGTTTCTATCAAATATTTATGCTTCTACTTAATTAGGAATAAAGCACTTAAATTGTCCAAGTTACCAGGTAACTGAGCTTCTACAGAATTATTGGCGATTCCAAAGAACTTTCTACTGCCAATCAAACCTTAAAGACCACTCTTATTAAAAGCCACCAGTCTCGACTATTTTTAGTGAAATAATTTTCTTTTCATGAGGCAATGCATTTAATACATCTATCATACACTACAATTATAACAACAGCAAGAAAATGCAATATTTCCCCAAAAACTTGACTGACAATTACGATAGAAATCTATTGATGCACATCATGGGATGAATGGATGAGGTGGGGAGAAATTAGTCAAATAATTATCGATTGTTAAAATCCATCCATAATGAGCGAAAGTTGATAAATAAAATCACAGTATTCGAACTAAATATCAAGGTAGATACGATAGAAATCTATTGATGCACATCATGGGATGAATGGATGAGGTGGGGAGAAATTAGTCAAATAATTATCGATTGTTAAAATCCATCCATAATGAGCGAAAGTTGATAAATAAAATCACAGTATTCGAACTAAATATCAAGGTTAAAAAATTTCATCCAGATCATCGTCATAATGGTAAACAATTACTTCCATAAAATAAAAATGAACTCATTTACTTGTTATTTTTCTCGTGCTCCTGGCAAATATCCACAATCTGAAGAATATTGTGGTTAGCAGCCAACTCCAATGAACCAACATTTATTTGCACATAGTCCCCCAGGAACTCGGATGCCATGCTCTGTACCTCTTTAGGCCATGTTGCACTGAACATCAAAGTCTGCCTGTCCGGCTGTGCAGAACAAATATCACAAAGTTCATATAAATAATCATTTCAAATGACAACAACGACCAATATCATATCATAACATAAGAACAGAGTTTTATTGGAAAAGCAATGAATTTAGGAGGGTTGCAAGTATTGAAGAGTTATCAAGATAAAAAACTATTGCATTGATCAATAAAATTAATGAACCTACAAAATTCTACTCTATTGTGCCATCCCTTCACACACACAGCATTATACACAATTGCCAAATATAGTCAAAACACACTAGTTATTCAATAATCCATTGATCTAAATTAATAACTCTTATACTCTCTATTCTCACACGTGCTTTTCAAAATGTATGAGGAGAAAATGATTAAAGTGGCATAAGAAGAACTGAAGATGGGAATGAAAGTCGGTGGACAAGTCATAAAATCAGTTAGTCCACTCAGCCTAAGTCTTACTATTATTGCCAAGTGAATAAAACAAAGATTACTGAATGAGTTTTTAGCAGGTTACTTATATTTTAAACGTTAGGGGTTTTGCACACGAAAAACTTTATTGTACAGCTAATGGTTTTGACGTGCAACATCATCGGGTATAAATCCATACCTGATGATGTTGCCTATGCATAAAAAAATAGTGGTACAATTAATTGTTTTGTGTGATTTTGTGTGAAGTTTATTCACTCAACCATCAAAGACAAATGTTGTGTTTTTTGAGAAAGAGGAAAGCTACGTGAAATGTTAAAATGAGAAAGCAATAACTAGTGCAAGTGGAACAGTTTATCTATCTAGTAAGCATTTTGAACCAAGATGGCCCAAGTAGTAGGGACATAAGAAGAAGAATTGCATTAGGGAAACAAGCTTCCACATGGAGGAGGGTATTAATAATAGTGGAATTAATGAAAGACTAGTCAAAACTTTGGTGTGGAGTGAGGTTTTTTTATGACTCAGAAGTTTTGTCATTGGAGCTAAATGATAGGAGTAGATTGATTGTTTTTGAGATGTAGGATTGGAGGATGGAAAATGTAAAATAGACATTATGTGGTAGGAGAAAGAGTCATTGGAGGTAGGTCAAAGGAGGCAGGAAAGATGGGTGGATACAGGTCATTTTGATTGCAGATGGGATGTTAAATGTGATAGATGGGAAAATGAGCAAGTGAGGAAAAGGATAGGCGAGTTAGACAAAATGAAGGTAAGTATGACGTAATTGAGGAAGGGCCTGTTGTAGTTCCATATATCAGGTCATTTCTTTGGGAGAGGAAAGAAATTTACAATCAATAAGTTCCACAGATTGGTTAAATGGAAGCAAAACAAGAAATTTCAATGTCCTTTTACCACTGGAACAGGCTAATACTAAAGTAATTATCACAAGTATGTTCAAGACTATGAAAGAAGTTAAATACGTTATGATAAGTCATCTATTCTCTCTAAATACTGCCACATTGAGTCAGAAGATATGCACTATTTTAATTACCCTTATTTGTTCAATAATCTTCCTTATTTGAGGTTCAAAACCCATGTCCAGCATGCGATCAGCCTCATCCAAGACTAAGTAAGTACATCTTCGTAAATTAGTAGTGTTCCTCTCTAAAAAGTCCAGTAAGCGCCCTGGCGTGGCAATCACAATTTCAACACCCCTTTCCAGTGCCCTAGCCTGCGACAGAAGGAAAAAAAAACAGAAATCTGAATGTAAATGGTGAACAATAATTGGCAGAACGAAAACAGACAACTAAAATAAAACAAGCGATACACAAAAAAAACTAAACAAAATGCAAATGTAAACAATGCATTTCTGTAACTATGGCAGGGCAAGCAGCATTTTTAAACTTCCCCCGGGTGCAACTAAGATTGAAGCATTTCATTTGTAATTGATACTGGGATATTATGCGTGATAAAAGAAATTCATGAATTCAAGAATTCAAAAACTATACAAACAAAACATTCTACGGGATATTTGGGGTCCAAATTGGAAAATTTTCCCCAGCCAGAGAGAGAAGCTATTTACAGTGCTGATACAATGATTGCAAATAACATACCCTTCCACTTTCAATTACAATTATAAGGGTACACTGGATACACCATGACAGACAAAAAAAATTGTTTTTTTTTTTTTTTAACTTCTGGCTGGGCTGGAATTTGCACTTAAACAGGTTTTAACCTATTACACATCAACACTTTATGAAACATTGGGTTTCCAACTCTTTTTTTATATATTTTTTTAAAACAACAATGGAATTCTTCTGTGATGGCTGAGTCACTAGAAATAAAAACAACAGATTGATGAAGACGAATTTAAATTCATTAATTACAATTATGAGTAATATGTACCACCGATAAATACTATGTACGCACACTTTAATTTTGCATTATCAAGCGCATTAATTTTCAACTTCATTGGGCAATAAACTTGGGCCTAGTTGGTGTTAACAAACAAACCAGTCAATATTTATGTGCGATATCTCAATAAACTGAAGCATAACATTGACCAATTCTCAAACATATTTCATTCATGAATTTTGGTATTGGAAAGTGGAATACTTAATCACTTCTACTCATTTAGTCAATTTTGATCTTTTCATTAATTAATTAAATGAGATTTCTTCATTTCACATAATTTTAACATTGACAATTTTGGCCCATTTTACTTAGGTTTTGACCATTTACCTGAAAACCTTTAGGGGCACCTCCAAAAATACATGTAGATCGGACGTAATTACTAGCACCAAATTCTTGAGACACTTCTTGAATCTGTTGAGCCAATTCCCTCGTAGGAGCAAGGACCAATGCAATTGGTCCCTCTCCACGCCCCAACCTCCTCTGGTGGTTTATGTGAACAATTGCTGGCAGCAAATACTACAAGAAAGAGTAATTCCAGTCAAACCTAAACTCAAAAGATACATTTTGTACTTGCACGTACGTATTATGGAAAAATTTCCCATAATCAGAGTTAAAACAATGGCAAATATCAAAAGTTGAATCACACTACACAGTTGTTTAAAATGAACACTAATATATATGGAGCAACTGATAAATATCCAAAGACTAAAATTGCAATAAGCAGCGGGGGGAAACATTTAATTGTCACACCCAGAACTTATCAAGAAACCATACACTGATTCAGTAATCACACACTTTGAGATTAGATAGTGAATTTACAGCAGTTTCATTTCAAAATGAGCTTTACTATCTCTCCAGTACTGAATGGAAAACATTCGATAGTGAATCATTAAATGTTAGCAATGTCATGCTGAAATACAACAACCACACATAAGTAACACAAGGGAAATATTCATCTGATTCAAGAGTATATTAAAAGTGAAAGTAACAATATTTCAATTAAAACTTCACCTGGACAGAGTCAGGCTGTCACGTTTTCTATGTGAAAACATTCTATCCCAACCCTCAAATGCCTAACAATGTCTTTTTCCAAGAGTAGTTTGGGTAAACCACATACTGACAAATTCATTATTGACATTATCTATCAATTAAAAAAAAAGAATATGTTAGTGACTCACCGACAATGTCTTTCCTGAGCCAGTTTGTGCGATGCCAACAATGTTCCTGCCACTCAGGGCAGCTGACCAAGCCTGAGCTTGAATGGAAGTTGGTTCTTCAAAGCCTTGCTTCCTAAAGTTATGAAAAAAATAAACCCATCGTTAAACTCATCAGATGAAAAATAAAAATGATACCTCAACAGGATCGTTAAAAGAAAAAAAATCCTAGAAAATCAAAGCTGCTCCTAAAAATTATACCCCAGTTCAACCAACATTTTTGCTGATGGTGACAGTATGAAGAACACCCAGGGCATCTCTCATAACTAGGCTGCCAATTATTTTGCTAACATTATATAGCAAAATGGTTATGAAAGACCGACCACTGAAAATTTTTTTCTGGATTTCAAGCACGAACCACAAACTCCTCAGACGTCTCCCATGCAAAATTAAACAAAAATGTTTTTCTTTTGGCCTTACTAGGAAGCTGCTAAGATCAATTTTCTTCCAGCAAAGATTTTGAATTGTTAAAAACAACCCTCAGACAAAACAGAAATGTGTACTGATTCCTCTGAAAAAATCGAAGTTAAGTTACTACCACATGCCTACAACTTCAGATTAAGAAGACCTGATGTATATTTTGACAAAGGTATTTTTATTTTTCAAAGCTATTATGTTTCTATATAGGAGACTATGTAGCTAGCAGGTCTGGTGTCTTGAACAGTTCGACGAACAAAATTTAAATAATTTCGTTGTGTTACTTTTTTTAAGTCTTTCCTTCATTCAAAAAATCAACTGCAAAGTCTTGGGCCCCACTCAATAAAATGTTGAGGGAGAAGTATAAGGTCAAGATATTATAGAATTACCTTGTAAATTCAATTTCTTATAAATTTAACTAATGTCCCAAATTACCATGAAATTCAATGTTTAAATTCAACATTCTTTTTTACAAAGTAATTCATTATTTCCTACATGCATTTCTTTTAAGGCATATATATGCACTACCGCTTACTTACCAAACCAATTTAGTCTTAAAGTTAAAATTTTGGATGAGTTTGATATATGCAAGAATTCATGCTAACTTTCAGTGTTTTTGTGAGGACCCATCTCAGGTCTGCAGTTTCAGAATGTTAAGTTTCCCTTAGTTTCTGATAACGACGTAGGGATCCATTCCAAGGGTTGACAGAAGTTGCAATGAAACACTTCAAGTGGATACACAGGCACATAACAACGGGTGCATTAATTATCCCTCTAAGTCAGGACATTCGGCTTGCCAGATTTAGACGCATAACGAATTCCTCGGAAACTCAAATGTTCGCTTGGGAGGAGACGTGTACACATTGCATGCAGCCACACATCGTTTCAACGTAGCCTAGAAACGGAGATCTAGCAGATTCAATCGTTTAATTGAAATTCAAATTCAAGTGTCTTAAAATTTTATTTAAAACGTCAAAACTATAACCGAAGCCCTAGCTAATTACTTAATGAACTTCTCTAGCTGCTTGAACCAAAGTAGCAAAATATTCAGGATGTGAAAAATAAATTCAAACGAACACGAATATTACGTCACCTCGCACAATTCACGACATTACATTTTTTTTTGCTTCCTAGCACCGAAATACATTAAATTACGCTTAGAAGCCAAAGACCCTAATTTAGAACATTCACTTAATATGATGAGAATAAATAAAAAAACAGAAACCATTAAACAAGGAAATTTGGTTTTGATACTATTTTGAGAGAGGAAGGTTTATTTACCTCTTAAGTCTAATATACCAGGCACATTACACTTAATAGGTTAAAAACTTGGCTGAACTTAATATACGTCCATCCATGTGGAAACCGAACGATAGTAGAGCAAATAATTCATAAGGCACGACTAAGTAACAAAATGTCGACAAAATTTACACCAATGACAAAGCACTCGCAAATGGAGTAATAAAACTATGAAATATTGACAAAAATGGTTAAAAACTTTTACTTAGGTTATCGACTTGTACGACGAAATGAAGATACTCACTTCAACGTTTGATAAATGGGTACTGGAAATCCACCTTCTTCAAACGTTTGGCATGGTTTTGGTACATCATGCCCATTCACAGTTATCTCCTTCCTTGTCATGTACTCAATTACTTCTGACTCGGACCTAATAAAAGTTTTCAAAGAATATACGAATTAAAATAATTATATGAAGTACTGTTCACTGGAATGAAAAAAAAGGTTGATCTTGTTGTATCTACGTACATTAGCCAACAAAGACAGTTTATTTTAGCTACTGTTAAGTTCACTTACCTTTGAAGAGTACTCATTTGCGGAACATAGAAGCATTTTTCGAAAGGTTCTAGATTTGATTCATCCCATTTTGCCTTTCGCAAGCCGCCACCTGCCATACCATTTGACGACCCGCCTCGTCCACCTTTCCAACTGCCAAATCCACCAGTCTTCATTCCGTTACGAATAGGCTTATTTTCCGTGAACCTGGCAAAAAAATAGGCTCACGTGAAATAAATTATCTCAACAGAAAACGATTCAACTAATCGCAAACTAATATCTCAAACGAGTTATTCAACCTTGAATAATCTGTAATTACTTAATTCATTAGGCCGACGACAAAGAATAAACAACCAGTATTTAGGCTAGACAAATGCTAATATATATTTTCAGTTCGTACAAAATGACAGCAAAGCCAGCCATTGTTAAAACATCCCATCGACATATGGTATCAATATTGCACATGATGGCCTCACTTTAAACTATTATTTTTATATATTGATTTAAAAAATCTTGCAATCGCATGCTATTTCCATATTCAGGAATATATAAATATGGACAAGTAGTAGATTCTGACAAGCAGTAGTTTGGACTATATTGCTCATACTGAAACCCACGTGTCTAACATAATTATCAATAAAATTAAGCACGATAAGTAATACACAAACCACCACCAAATTAACAACATAATTTTACTTCAATACCATTTATTGATACTAAAATTACAACTTGGCAAGACTTACATCTTAAAATTTTCTTAAATAACCGGTCACGTTGGCAATGGCCCGGCAATGTGGATGAATCAGGCGGGTGAAGAGAGAGCTTTCGCAATTTTTTTGTCACTTTTTTTTTAATAGCTGACATACGCTATAGCGTTACTGAGAAGATCTGAAACCGGGAAAATTGTATCTGATTGAATTGATCCTTTAAAGAAAACTGGATGAACGCTTAAATTAAAATGATGGAGGAGTTTAATAATGGACTAATTACCTCAAGCTTTGAGTTATGCCAACGTGAGACATCATAATGAGCATGCTTTGGTATTCTGATCTCCGTAGTTGAAAATAAGGCATTGTTTCAATCGAGAGTAGTTTTCACCTTAGTTGCTTCATTGTGTACCTTCTTATTCCCAAGTTAAATTGAAGCCTTTTTTATGATAACCTGGCTTATTTTCTTCAGCGACCAGGCGGAGTAAACATTTTCTCTCCAAAGTAATTGTAGATAGACTTGTTTAAAGAAGTGTTTAATGACACTATTCAGGGGTAGGAAACTTAAAATTTAAATTGAACTGCGCAGCCTTCATTATTTAGGAAAAAAATATCATGGTAATTATTGCCTTCATACCTCTAAAATTAAGGAAAGGTTGATTGATTTGGGACGAGTACTTGTACTTTCAACTTGTCCATTCGTTAACTTGATAGTCTGAAATAAAGTGCCGGGATACAGCGTAGGGTTCGGGCTCGATTCTGAGTGACGTACCTGAGCACCCTCACCTGTGTGTGGATCCTGATTTCTGGACAAATTATCCAACTGAATCTATGAAAATTGTATTATTTGGCGTTAAGAAAATCCCCTAAGGCATAACTATGCTTTATTTGAACAATCTAAAAATGTTCTGTGAATTTACTTCACTGTATTGAGTAACGAATCCATAGTAATTTGGAAATGTGTTTCCATCAAACCTGGAAGTAATTTGTTGAAGGTATATATTTAAGTTTTGGCCAACTTCTTCCTTGTTTTTATGTAGTTATTCATTTTCATGCATCTCAACTGTAGTATCCCTCATTATTAATGCTTTAATCACTGTAATAACATCCTGTAGGTTGGTTTGTGAGGAGGGGTTATGACTCAAAGTTTACTACGCCAGATGGTGTGTGAAAGTAACACAATAACTGGGTAGTGAACCAGTTACTTTCACTGTCCTATCTGTCATTTCTCAGGGGCTAAGAACTTTTAAAAAATGAACTGATCTATTCTTATACACTTGAAGGCAATCCAGTGTTATAGGCAAAGGGAGGCATTTTCAGTGCTGACCTTGAACATCTGACCCCTTGTATAATCACTAAGAACTGCTAACTTTTAAAATTACTGTGGTAAGGGGAGCTTAGTGTCTTGTCTCTAAACTAATGGGTTTGGCATGTAACTCATACATTAACAGTGAAAAATACCAACTTATATTGTCCAATATTACTGTCATAAACCTCCAATTTTACTACCATTACATTTTATTTTTTAATCACTTGTGTATTTTTTTGGAAAAATATTCCTATGAGCTGCAGGAATTTCTTGCCTAACCAGACCTCAGGCATACTTTCCTATTTTGTTAAACTCCATACATATTGCCTCATTGGGAAAATGTTTTCACTACTTTTCTTGGTAGTTATATTCCCTATGACCTGAAAAGCAAATACAGGCTATTAACTTTCTATTTCAATAACTAATTTCATTGTGATTAATATTATGAAAAAAATGTATGAATTTTAATGATTTTCAATTGAACTTTTCTTGAACTTCATGAACTACGTATTGGTATTCTATACTATGGTTTCATTCCAATCTCAAGTATTTTCCATGCCTTTTTAAACATTCCCTTCACATGTACATTGAAGAGCAATGGTGATAATGGAAACCACAGTCTTTTGCCTCACATTTTAGCTCCATGCAAAATTAAATTTATTGTTCCATTGTCCTCACATATGACTGTCTTTCTCTCATTTGGAATGGTAACTAATACTGATTTAATGAAATATTCTGGCCAAATTTCTCCCTCATAAATGCTACTTACAAATCAGTCCTTAAAAATTCCTCCTCCCACATTTTCCTAAACATAAGTATTTCTGTGGTAATATTGTCTACCCCCATAGTCTTTTTAAATTTCATTAATACCCTTTCTATCTCTCAAAATATCCTGGGACTGAAGCTATCCTCATCCAAGTTGCATTCTCTTTTTGTGTCTAAGCTTGCTGGTATGTCTTAACTATGTATTTTCTCTATGTATTCCTTCCATCTCTCTTGAATCTACCCTGGTTCAATTAATAATTCTCCTAACTTTTCTTTGAATATTTGTATCGACTTTCTCTTCTTATTTCACCTTCCTGTCCAGTGTGCTTTAATTCATCCATTCGGGCGCTAACATTCTATATCCTTGCACTGCATCTTTCAGCATGCTTCTTTTGTTTGTTTCCCATCTTAGTTCATTATTCATTTATTTATGCTTCTTTTTACCTAACTTCCATTTCCTCCTCTTTCATCTCGTCTGCGATCCATTGTTTCCACATCCATTTGCTATACCTTTATTTTATCTTTGCATATCCCTTTTTTAATTTGTTCGAATCTTTCTTCTACTGTACATACCTCCCTTTCTTTGTTCCGATACTCCTCCCTTATCATTCTGGTGAAATCTTTCACATTTCATTTCCTCAACCATTGCTCATTTTATCCGATAGATTCTGAAATTACACTTCAATAGTAGTAAAATTAGATCCGAATCCACATTGGCTCCCGGGAAACTACATATTAATTGTGATGTTCCTAAATGTGAGCAAAACCATAATAAAGTTGAACTAATGTCTCTTTCACATTCCTACTAAGTAAATTGAAAATATCACCACAGGAGGCATACCTTGTTAATACATATCATGTATGCATTTGTCCATTTCCAGCTGAGGATTTCCCAACAGTTATATGGAGTGAAACTATTGGGAAATTCCTCTGGTGTCAATTCATTTATCTTTCTACAAAAGAAGTTTTCAGAATAATCTTCTAATCAGATTCTACAGGCCACTGAAAACCTTTGTACATTGCTAACTGTATAACAATTTACACCTTACATATTTGTTATCTCATGTGATGTAACCGAGATGAAGAGGGACCTGATATAGATTAGTTTGCTAGGTGGGGAGCCACAAAATGTTTATTTGATAGTTGTGTCCATCCAAAAACCTACCTTAAACGGTAGATTACCTAATAATAATAATGT
Source organism: Hetaerina titia (assembly GCA_037158775.1). Classification (NCBI taxonomy): domain Eukaryota; kingdom Metazoa; phylum Arthropoda; class Insecta; order Odonata; family Calopterygidae; genus Hetaerina; species Hetaerina titia. The sequence goes on along the minus strand of CM073768.1, from coordinate 115,702,727 downwards.
GATGTAAAAGAAAATGTTCATAATTCCTTTGCAAGGTCCAATGTCCATAATTATGAAACACAAAACAGACAAACTAAATACATAATATTCCCATTTGGATGAAATCCAAGATGTGCTAAAATGAATGGGCATCATATTATTTTATAAACTACCAGCTATGGCACCTAGCACCAACATTTCAACATTCAAAACCAAGCATTATTTGATATCAACCAAGCCTTCTATTCACGTTGAGTTTTTTGAGACTGAACACAGTGAGTTAACACTCAAGTGACATTTATAAAAATGTATATAGGTGCACTGTTTTGTACTTTTAATAATATTGACAATATCTATTGTTGAATTTAGTCATCTGATGGCAAATGAAGGTTATGATAATCCATATTTTCAATTGAACAAAAACAAAATGGAAAAACCACAAACCTTTTTCTGGAAATTTGTCATAATGTTTTCATGGACATCATGACTTGTTTATCATCATGACAAATTTAAAAAAAAACACAAATTTATTGACACAGTGCCTCCCATTTGTGAAATTCATATTAAAGTGAAACTTGAAAACAATGGAAACATAACAGAAACAACACTCGATTTACCTATAGCTGGCTATGACCCAGAATCGTAACCTGTAATTAGCATTTGAGACCATATTGGAAAACATTGCACAGAATGTAGAGAATACTGCCACGTTTAAAAAAAAAACTGCTGCAAAAGGACAGGTTGGCAAGTATTGCAAAATTACGATGCAATTAAAAATAGGAAACTCATATCACTCAAGTCATAGAGAAAAGAAGAGGGGGTGTGGCTACTGACAGATCAATTTGCTTTTCACCTATGCACTCAATTACTATAACGTGAAGCCAGTGGTACATAAAGAGACAAATCAATACAAATTTATCTCTCCTTTACACATTTTCAAGGCATTCAATCAAACACAGCCTATTTGTGGCTCCAGAGATTATCATCCACATGTAAATGAGACCTGACAGCATGTACTCAAATCTATATGGCAAAAAATGTATTCTTCACGCCAAGGTGGAGGAGGGGTATGTGCAATAAGGGAAAGAAACAGTAGAATGGGATAGAAAATAAAAGACATAGGGAAAAATTCCTGAATTAGCGATAAGGTATGACTTGCCGAATGGTGGGTAAGTAGAAATCATGCCTTAAATACAGAGCTCTTATGTATCCCATTGTATCTATTGCAGCATGTGTACTACTTCTACTCATGTTTGGTCAGTTGCAGATTTGTGATTACAATGCATATAAGGTTGTAAGAAATGGTAGAAAAGAAAAATTTCTTATGTTAAAACGAGCACCATCTCACTAAATGAATTGCATAAAAATTGTCTCTTCTGTAATAATAATAAAATGAATTAAAATGGAGAATTTTCAAAGTGTACAATCATTTACCTTGTTTTAAACGCTGAAAATTCTACATTTTAATGCATAATAGCAGATGACACTCTTAAAAGCTATGGTCGAAAATCTCCTGCAGTTCCTTGAATAACCTGACTGATAAAAGAGTAATTTTTATTTATCCATATCGATTGGCAAATGGAAACTTAACCAAGGTCTGGTATCTAAAAAAAATGAATGGTAAGATAGCTAAAAGGTAAACATTGCACTCCTTCCAGTTGATAAAAAAATCAGCATCAAGGATTGAAGAATGAGGATCGATCAAGTGGAAAGATTGCCAGCTACGATGAAAGCAAAGCAGTGTGGTATCTTCTACAGTTTCTTGGAATTTGTCAAAGCGGATGAAGTTGATAAAGAATGGATAGTAGCAACCAACAATTGTACAACCAGGTTTCGATGTATTACATCATTTTCAGGCCCTCAGACCTTGAGGTGATTTAATACATCAAAACCCAGTTGTACAATTAAACTTATTTAGTGGAAAATTGCTACTATCCATTCTTAATTATGTTTGAATCACACCACATCATACCTTACACTACTCCGGTAAAGTTGGTTTGAAGATCTTAGGGTCTCAGAAATTCAAATAGTGTGCCAGCATCATATTTTAATCTCAAGGGTGATTCAATTGAAACAAACACATAAAGAGAAAAACAAATTTAATTCAAACTCTCAAAAATAAACAAAAACGCTCACTTTCATACATGACAAAATAAAATAACATGACAGATTTCTCCAACAAGTGAACTCTTATTTTTCTTCATAAAAATACTCTGCATTCAATATTTTCATGCTTCATCAAGCTCCGACAATAGTCACAAAGAAAACTACTTGAGCATCAGGGATCTGAGTGCCTCAAAATAATAAAAAGAAAGTTCCATTACTACTTGACATTACTTTCATCAACAATTTCATTGATAAAAATGATGAAAATGTTGACTGCACAAGCTACCTAACTGAATGACTTGTGTGACTCTGTCAAAGTCTCCTTGAAAACATCAAAAGCATGTTGAAAAAGAGAAAAACGTTTATAAAAACTATAATTTTAGAAGATATATTACATATTTTCAAAAATTTATTCCTCCCTCAAAATACTTTGTACTATGCATTACAGGAGCAACAAGAATTTACTTTCCTGTCAATGAACAATCACAGAGAGCATGTGTCTAATACAACCATTAGGAGTAATACTGTAATAAATTATTCCCTTTTTCAATTAAGAGAGAAGGAACAAAATAGTAACTAAGAACCTTGAATACGCCAACAGATAAGTATAACAAATATTGCCATTTAAAGCACTGAATCACTTCACATAAAAGGTTATTGGCACGAATTATATTGACCAAAGCATTGTTCTAATTTCCATGGGATTTTGTGAGACACTGAGCCTGGAATCCAATGCTCCAAATGGCATACCTGATGGGACAAGTACATTAGATTGTGAAAATAAATATCTCACAAGGTGGTACATAATTAAATGAAAAATTCTTTTTCCTAAAAGAATAGGAAATATAACTGGTATATATTAGCCCAATAGAAAGCTTGGGCTACAAAAATTCTTTTTATGATGCAACTCACACATCTACATACACCATGCTTCACATAAACAAATGAAACGTCAAAAAAAATAAACGGATTCTTCATCCCATTTTCCCTAATTTTACAAAACGAACCAAAATGTGAAGTCTTATGTAAACATACTCATATGAACTTTAGCAACAACATTGTGAGGAACACAATAATTTTCAATTTTTCATTTGGATTAAAGATTCCATCAAAATCTTTCCAAGAGAAAAATGAAATGGTATCAATGGAAAAAATCTTAGACTAGTTTATGACACACAAATGTTTGTGAATCTGTGATTTAAAAGCAAAAAAGGACGACCCCAACATGTAAGTTGGCAGAATTTAGGTGGACATATGATTCTCCAAATACTATGACAATGAGCTGACTCCCCAAATGGTGGGCCTTCCAAGTTATGCGGTCATAGACACCTCTTCTGAGCATCGTCATAATCACTTTCATCCACTCACGCAGACCTCCTTAATGTCCCATTGCATTCCAATTCATTTCTTCCTTTTCCTCTTTCCTGATACAGGCTCTGGAATGACATGGTTTTGAGATTATATCGAAACAATGGCAAAATGAATACATGACTAAAACTTACGTATGCACTTTCTCAACAGAATTTCTTCACAAAATACTTTTTAGCCTCAGTGTAAAATTAAAAAAAAAATGGCTCACTGATTTGGACTGACATTGATGATACATTTTCGATATTTTCAGCATTTGTCACAGTTTTTGGCCATCCCAAATATTTATCATCACCATAAACTTGTATTGTGACACATGGACAGAATACAAGGAAAGAATTTCAGAGGAATTAAAAAAATATATACATACAAAGCATTATAAAGATGTAATAATGACGATAAATGGTGCCCCTTGCTTAAGGCATTATGAATAAAAGACTAAGACATTCATGTGATTATCAAAGTAAAATAGAAATTAAGACAATACAGTTTCAAATTTTTAAATCCATATTTAGAAAGTCCTACAAAGGATAGAATGACCCTTTTCTCAGAAAGTAGTTTAATTTTTTATAATTTGGAAGATTCATCACAGTTGGCATTGCTCATTTCCACTGGTAGATTGTTTTTCAGCCTTATACCCTGTAACCTAAGGCCACGCATGTTGAGTTTTGATAAATTACATCTTGTGGTATCTCATTGTATCTCACCTGATGGTCATAATGATCACTATTTAGTGGATATGCGTAAGTATAAACAGGTATTCTGATATAAGTCCAATATGAAGAATGCACATCCAAAATCATGCACTGGGGACAAAGGTGTTGTTTAAGTATTGAATTTCACTATGAAAACATTAGGAAAATAACACTCAAAGGGTGATTGAAAACAGTTTGCACATCAAACTTTTGTTCAACAGTTTGAGGCCTTCATTTGTCAGAATATATTAAAACAATTACAAAGTTTAAATTAAAGAGTGCTTCATAGAGAGAGAATCAGGGGGGTTGCATGCAATAAAAAGACAACAATCGGAGACAAGAGGATGAAAAAAAGTAGGGAGGGAATCTCTAAAGAAAAGGAGGAAAATGCAGAGTTGAAAAAAGATGTGTTCAATGCATATTTTGGAGAGATGGCTAAAGGTAGGCATTTCTGACTGTATAAAAGAAGCAGCTATTGTATCAAGGAAGTAACATTACAAAACAGTCAAGAAAACCAGACTAACATGGGACTAATATGCTACCATCTTACGCCCTAGTATTTTTTTTTAAATGGTATACATTCATTTCTTGTACTGATGGTGAATTAGATGCATGCATACTGATTTTGAAATTAAACCTAGTCGTGCTTTCACCAGACCACACGCTCAACTTTTATAACTTAGGTATCTTAACATAATAACAACATAAAAAAAATTCAAACGCAACTTACTCGTTGCTCGTTCCTGCAATAGATCTGACGGTATTCTCTGATTGGTATCCTTCAAAATATCTATCAGGTCACCAACATGATGCCAATCTTTATCGGTGAAGAAAGTAAAGGCAGTTCCACGTTTGTTGCCCCTCGCTGTACGTCCTATTCGATGTACGTAAATGGCAACTTCCTTCGGGAAGTCATAATTTATGATATACTTAATCTCTTCAATATCTGAAAAGGAAATGAAATCAATAGGAAGTGATCATTGGCGCCACTTTGAATTTTTGCAAAATGCAAGGGTCACATTGCGAGAATGGGGGTTTATTCTAAGGGTAACCAATTCTGTGTTTTGTTCTTCACTTGTTCATAAAACAAATTCAAAAATTTGAGAATTTCAATGATTACATTACACTATGCAACACAATTATCTCACGGGAAGTGAATTTTCATTTTTATTCACCGAAAATAACGCGTCCACCATAAGAGAAACAAGAACATTTCAAATTACCTAATCCTCTAGAAGCCACATCTGTTGTCACCAGTGTCGTAATATCGCCTGATTTGAATTCTGAAATTAAAGGAATAAATGACATAAGATAAAAGAAAGTGAACTGAGTGAATGAAAACTATTCACAGAGACAAATGTCACACTAGAATTATATGTGTGGCAAAAAGCACACATGTATGTTACTGTAATTTCATCTTTATTACAATTAAGATTGAGATTAGATAGTCCCTTCTTCCAACATGCCTCTAACTAACCTAACTTCAAACTAGGTATTTATTACCTTAATACTTTTCGAGAGTCAAAATATATTTTAGAACATAAATATTAATTTATCATTCGACCTTTGGTAATTTTTATTCAACACGCACATGAATTGATGCGATTTCCTCTGCTAAGAAATACTTTGGGCAATAATTTGACATAATTCAGGTAAATAATTAAAAAAAACTTTTCCTCACCACGGAATGTCATTTAACTGCAACATGATGGTTAACAAATATTAATTCATTGACATTTATTTTTATTGATTTTTTATTTATTATTGTAATAAATTACATGAATTTTAATTATTTATACCAGAATAACTTAGCGGACAAAATCTTTTTTTGTGTATTCACTCACTAACATTAGAAGGCAGTTTAACTTGAAATGAGATAAAAATTTCAAATGATACTTATAAGAAAACATTTAAGTTATCAATTAAAAACATAAATTTTTAGCCATGCTGTGATTATATATTCTGAATGATTAGGATTAATTCTGGAAATATACTCAAAATAAATTAACCACCTACATGTTTCAAAATGCAAAAAAAATTATTCTTATTGTTTCAAGTCAAGAGGTGAATCACCAATTTCAAATGCAGAATGCCTGTCCATTTATAATTGTTTTTTTTTTTAACCTTCTCTGGATTGGAGAGTCAGAATAGCCATTTTTACTATGAAGATAATTTTATCAAAGAATTTAGGAAGATCAAAATTCAATTTATACATATAAAATTGATGGTAACAATAATTATACCATCAATGGTCACCATTCACCATGATCTACAGTTCTAAATTTACAGACACAAAATTCTAAAACTGAAACAGTGTCACGAAAATTTTGGTTCACAACAAATGAGAATGAAAAAACATACTCATTTGAAAAATGATTTTCAGCAATGATTCCGACAAAACTTCGAAAAATTTGATCAACTCTGCAGACTCCTCTATTTCCTTCTTCAGGATTAACAATGGTGGAAAAATAAACTTAAAGATTAAAAAAATTACAATAATTTTATAGAGACATGCTGATTGCTTACGTTTTAAAGTTTTCTCTCTGACCTTCTGCTTCTTGCCAGCATGAAATCCTTCCACACTGAATCTTAAAAAGAAAAACAAAAAGTACCCACAGTCTTTATTTTAAAATATTCTATTCCTTTTGGCCAGTTTGCAGCCAGTTCCTTTTCCCTGTGTCCATTACAGTTTCCAGGATCTTATTGATATTTTTACAAACAAGTGAGTTCATTTACCTCTTTCTACTCTCTCACAATGTTCTTCAGAGTTCTTATCCCGCTAAGGTTTATATGCATATAGTTAATTATCTGAATTTTGAATAAATATTTCTTCAACAAGATGGTTTATAACCTCTGCTAAAGATATAGCTAGTGACATCATCCATCTGCTTTTGGGGTCCATTTAATTAATTAATTTAGTCATGGATGCAAATTTTAGTTCTAAATACCTTTTTTAAGCAATTCCAATGTACTAACAGAGGAAAAAGAACAGGGTATACACCTAGTTTTACACTTAACTTGTCCATGAAATCCTCAGGGCCGCATTTTTAGTAGTGAAAAGACAACATTTCCACGAAATTAATAAATTCAATGAAATACTTTCATTTTCATTTGGATTTAGGTAGTTTCAAACCCAAAAGTTCCAGTGAGTAATGATAAAATGGTTTTATTGCCGACTTTGAAGCTTTATGCATTAAATTAATTATTCTAGTAATGGATGGTTTCAATATTGTTAAACACAGCATCGACAGGCATTAAAAAATATATTTATATACAAGGTATGTTCAAAAATTAAAGGGAATTTTTTCATTTTGCGGGCTTGGAGAGTCCAATTGTCAAACTTATTTTTTATTATGTAGGTATACATGCCCCTGAAGTATGACAAAACTTTCAGCAAGTGGAAAAAGTGAAAGAAATGGTTATGAACGATCGCTGAATCACAATTAGAGAGGTCGCTCATGATGTTGGCATATTGATTGGATCATGTCATGACATTTTTTCCAATTTTTTGGGTGTGAAACGGGTGGCAGCAAAATTCGTTCCAAAATGGATTTTGCACCACGATAATGCACCAGCTCACACTTCATTGCTTGTTCGTGAATTTTTGGCCAAAAACAATACTGTAACGATGCCCCAGCCACCATATTTGCCAGATATCGATGGCTTTGTTTGACTTGCTCCTATTTCCAAAAATTAAGATAACCTTGAAGGGTTGTCGTTTTACAGCCGTAGATGACATTAAAAGCGCATCGCTGAAAGAACTAAAGGCTATCTCAAAGATCGAGTTTGAGAAGTGTTTCGGGGATTGGAAGAAACGCTGGCACAAGTGCATGATATTCAACGGGGACTACTTTGAAGGTGACAACATCAATGTATAAGAATAAATAAATATTATTGTCCGAAAAATTAAAATTCCCGTTAATTTTTTAATACACCTCGTACATCTGTGAACTGTAGACTCTCAAATTGGCTTTTACTATTGCTGCCAGTGATGCCTGCTTGTTGCAGCACAGCATTTTAAAGCTAATAATTGCAGCAGTATTATTAATGGCAGTACTTGAAGCAATGACTGTGAATTTTAGAAATTATTCAAAATCTCCCAACCAATGATAATGGTTAATACCATTTATTACATTGGAAATCAAAATAATTATTATTTACAATGTGACTGCAATAGTTAAATGTGCTAAATGATATTTCTTTTAGTTTTTACGTGGTTCTTTTAATTTCTTTAAGTTTCTCTCATTCCTTGAGGATGTGCATTTGACAAAGTTCATAAGATCCGAAGATATGAAAAAATGGAAATTTCAAGAAATAATTATTCAGGGTTCAACCTATACACGAGTATATATGGTAATCAATGCATTATTAAATGAGCAAATGAATGCATACAAAACATGAACTTTCAGAAGAATAAACACACATAAACATTAAAATCTATTCAATTGAATTTCAACAACAGCATTAGGAAATAAAATGAAAATATGAATGAAATATAAATGAAAATACAATGAAATTAATGAAAATGAGATCAAAATCTGATGAAAACACAAAAGCATCTGACATGGTTACTTCTCGGTAACCAATAAACACTGAGAACAATTAAGACATGCTGAATTGACGAGGTAACTACAAGATTGCCAGGGAGGAGGAAAAGAAAGAGGATGAAGAAATAAGAATGATGAACATAAAATAATGAAGAAAATACATTGAAATATACAGATTAGAATTATGTACAACAACTGATATCAATATGGACTATTAGAGAAAAATGTAAAATCGGTCAACAAGACTTGCTCAAGTAGAAAAGATTGACGGAAGAGCTGATATTCACACAAGATGGACCAATTAACACAAATATTAAAATGCGAGAATTACGTAATGTAAAAATCATTTTCTTTCACTGAAATTCAACTGTGGTTCTCTCAATAACTGTCCTAATGCCTTGGCTGGTTAACTACAGAGACATCCTGTTTCACAATGAATTTTCGATTTCCTTCAAAAGAGCAAAGTGTTCAATGAAATTAATGTGTATACAATGTCAAAATAAGTAATTGTAGTCATTTGAATTTCACCACAGTCCACTAGGTTAAAGCTAACTTAAAAAAATAGTTGATAAACTTAGAGAAATTGTTGGAAATGCTCCAATATATATTTCGTTCAGAAGATTTACGAGGGTAGGCTGAAAACTAATGCACACATGCATGTAGACCACAAACAAAATGACCTTCAGAATCACTCCTAGTGGCATGTGGAAGTAACATTCCCCATCAACACACATGCGCAGGTTTGAGGTCATTACATTCATCCAGTATACGTATTTTGAGAAGGGGAAGTATTGGAGACGTGTTCTAGAGCTATGTCAACATGAGTTAAACAACGTGCTGCTGTGAATTTTTAACTGCTGAAAAAGTGTCTCCTACTGAGATTCATTGTCATTTAAAGGCTGTTTATGGTGAAGATGCTGTTGATAGGTCTACCGTAAATCGATGGATAGTAAATTTTCATTGTTTCGAGGCTAGAAAAGACATAATTGTTGATGAAACACGCAGCGGATGTCTGATCGCTGACACAGACGATAAACATCGCAAACCCGTCAAAAATTTGATTCAAAATGACCGGCGAATCATTCAAAAGCATATCGCAAACCATATTGGAATATCCAAGGAATAAGCCGGCTTCATTATTGAACAATTGGGATACCGTAAAATCAGTGCACGATGGGTACCACGCCGTCTCACGGACGAGAACAAACAAAACCCTCCTTATTCCCCCGATCTTGCGCCTTGCGATTTTTATTTTTTTCCTCAACTCAAGACACACCTCAAGGGTAATCATTACACCTCGGACCATGACAGTACACTGTTTAAATTGCGTTGACATAGCACCAGAACATATCTCCATATTTCCACTTTTCAAAATACACTGGATGAATGGAACGACCTCAAACCGAATGTTGATTGTTACTTCCACGTGCCACCAGGAGTGCTTCTGAAGGTCATATTGTGTGTGGTCTACAAGTATTTGTGCATTAGTTTTCAGCCTACCCACGTAACTTCCGATGAGCATACAAGAGGATGACACGGTGTTGAAATAATTTGTCTCGATGGGGATACACACCCAGTACAGACCCAGAAGATCCCTCTATGCTTCAAAACTTTCAATCAAGCCTTAGTTATACCATCTTGTTATGTTGACCACTGGATTACAATCTGCAGCATTGTGGAGACTCTTTTCAACAAAAAAATGCATAGAGATGAATCTCAAAGAGAAGTAATAGAGTCATTTCCACCCACACGAAATACATATCGTGGAACTAGCTTACCCTGCAATTTTGAGGTTTTCAGTCAGAAGCAGTGCCTTCTTCTTGGCTCTCACAAACAAAAGGGTCTGCTTTTTCTTTTCACATTGTATTTCCTTTAAAAGTTGATACAACCTGCAAACAGAGAGACACAAATGCCATGAACACACACGTAAAAATCACGCACAGATGAACTGGGCACAAGTACTCAAGTTTCTCCTCATATTATAATGACTAAGTTAGCAGCTCAATTAGGAAAATAACGAGGATGTTTCGGCAAAAGGGGACGTTTGTCATTGAACTATTTCAGCAAGTGACATCTAATCATTAACATCAATGAAATTCTCTCGGGAGTTATCATTGAGAGAGAACAGTTTTCACATATACTTGTGTATTGGTCAACATTTGAACGTAAAAATTATGAAAATTGCCTGGGATGAATTTAGAGTAAGTTAAAAAAAAAAGTCATTTATGATGTAAGTTAACCTTCTACCAGGTCACATTCCAGAATTCACTGCATTTACCACCAAGTAATAATAATGGCAAGAGTTATAACTTTTCTAGGAGCTAATACTAATGCCGCCTGCTTGTGGCAGTAACAGTGGTAAAAGCATAAAAATGGGAGCCATGCTGTTTTGGAAGTGATGACGGCAACTATAGTGAATTTTGGAATGCACACAACATGTCACTACTGACGATAATGGACGATTATTTCATTAAAATAAACTAAATAAATTATTTAACAACTCGATAACTACCATTAAAAGTGTTAATTTATGATTACTTTAAACATTACCTCTTGTGTACATGAATGTTACCAAAGTTCACCATTTATTATCAAAATGTATTAACTGGAATCACCTCGGCAGCATTTGACAATTAAAGAAAAAAACTAGTGCCACATTATACATGGGATTAGTAAAACATGGAAATTTTAAGTTTATACATTTGGTATTCAAACTTATACACAAGTAAATACTGTAAATTCACAATGGATACACTACTGAGATATGCAAAAATCTCTTTACTAGAGATATACAGGAAGAAATGCAAATTCAACACATATGAGCATAAAACGGGTCACTGAATGCTTCTATAGACATGAGATCACCTTTGAAATTCCCCAGACGTTTGAATCTTGAGTGAAAGGTTTCAATTTCTATGGGAAATGGCTGCAAATCAGCGATCAAAGTGTGAAGGGTCATCGTGCAAGCCAAATCTCACTCTCCAAGGGAAGCCAGCAATGACCACAAGGATCAAGGGGCCTGCAACACTCTTCGAGCAAGGGCTTCAAGCACTCTCCAGCATTGTCTCATCATATTCACAGCCTCATTCTCCCAAGCAAACAACAACATTTCTAATTTTAAATACATTTCTAATAAAATGTATTTAAAGCATTAACCCCAACAACTTTTGCTCCATGACCATAATGCTTCACGGTCCATTGATCCATGGTTTCTTCCAAATGATAAAATTAAATTTCCTAAAAAAATTGTCTTAACTCTATTGGGAACTTTTAATATCTAACCATTTTTTTATTTAAATAAATAGTACCCTGTAAGCCATCACTAGGACATGCGGTAGGGGGTAATTACATGCCAGACTACTTTTGACCCGAAATACTTTTCTCTCCTATCCCATTAAACGTTAATCTTCATACCTTATCATTCGTGGAAAAAATGACATCTTAAATCTATCTGTTCTCTACTAAACCCCCTAATTTAATTTACACAATCCCTCCTAGCATTATGCAATGAGGCTAATAATACATTTTCAACATCACTGCTAAAAAGACACCCTTCCAATTTATGTAAGAGCTTCAATCTGTAATTCAGCCTTCGCTCTGTGAGTGATTCCCAGCCTAGCTGCTCTAATACTTTGGATACGCTACTAAGTACATCATAGCAACATTTCACATCCACACACAATCCAACTTCGTGAGGATCCCATATGCACTTGCAGTATATTCTAAATATTAACAAAGGCGTAGCAAGCAAAAGATAAAATATCTAATTTCAAGAAACTGTAATAGTAACTTTAACGGAGTCACCCGCTATGTGTGCATTATAATGCAACCATTTCAGAGAGGAAAAATCATTTGCCTTGACCGGGATTCGAACCCGGATCCCTCGATATCTATCTTGCTCTTTAAAGCCCCCAAAATTTCAGAGTGTAAGAGGACGTCTCGGTAGCTTAAGTGGTTAAAGCACTCGGCCGGATATCGAGGGATCCGGGTTCGAATCCCGGTCAAGGCGAATGATTTTTACTCTCTGAAATGGTTGCATTATAATAAAATATCTATTTAAACTTTTCATCACATTTCCACAATACTCTCATTACATCAAACATTATTTTAATTGGCTGACGAGGATCATAACACAATGTTTTGTAATTTCAATAGGAAATGAAATGCTTTGAGAAAAGGATTACACTTTCTACCAGTAATCCAATCATTTTTGGTCATTTGTGAATAATGATCACGATATCTAATAAATGTTACGAGATATGTAAAAAATTTGGAAATTTTCAGGTTACATGTGTGATATACTATACACAACCTATACACGAGTAAATACTGTAAATTCACAATGGATACACTATTGAGATATGCAAATATCTCTTCACTACAAATATACAGGAAGAAAGGCAAATTCAACACATGTGAACATAGAACAGGTCACTGGATGATTCTATAGACTGAGATCACCTTTGAAATTCCCCAGACGTTTGAATCTTGGGTGAAAGGTTTCAATTTCTATGAGAAATGGCTGCAAATCAGCGATCAAAGTGTGAAGGGTCATCGTGCAAGCCAAATCTCACTCTCCAAGGGAAGCCAGCAATGACCACAAGGATCAAGGGGCCTGCAACACTCTTCGAGCAAGGGCTTCAAGCACTCTCCAGTATTGTCTCATCATATTCACAGCCTCATTCTCTAAAGGAAGACCAACAACAATGCTAAAAAAACGCATTTAAAGCATTAACCCCAACAACTTTTGCTCCATGAATGAATATAGCTTTACGGTCCAATGATCCGTAGTTTCTTCCAAATGATAAAATTAAACCATGTATTTCTTAACTCTATTATGATCCACTGAAATCTATCAATTACCCCAAACAGAATTTTAATTGGCCAAGGAAGACCGTAGCACAATTGATTGGAATCACAATAGGAAACGAAATATTTTGAGAAAAAGTTTACACATTTTTACCAGTAACATTATCATTTTCAGTCACTCGTAAATAATAATCACCTATACCTGCACATTTCCATAATAAAAGTGAATAAATAGTTTACAATTACATTTAATTTAAATTGCATAATCCCTCTGTGTTTGTAATAATCATTCTACATATTTAAAAAAATGAGTATCTCTAAGGTTAAAATGGACGAACAAAATTAAAAAGTTTACTCGCTCAGAAGAGCTTATAAAGAGAGACCAGCCTTATCAAATTCCTACGATCTACATGATTCTGCATCATATCAGACGTACAACCTATTAGCACAATATCATTTGGTTTTAAATAGGAAAAAATCATAGTTCAAGTGGATTGATTATCTTGAACAAAATTACATAATTTTATTCATCAAAATTAATTTATTAAGTATTAACAAACAAATTTTATTTGAATCACCACACGCCTCTCACTAATCTCTCACACACTATTGCATTATTATATGTGTGACAACATAGTACATTAAACATAATTTGCAGGTTTAGTTTGTTTTAATATCATTATGCATAAACAAGTTATGCTATGAATTGAATATTTTAGACAATTTCAACTTGTTGTTATAATGAATTCATATTAACCGATTAACTGCCAGTAAGCAAGGCATTTAATGCCTGCAATACTCAAAATAGTGACCATGATCACATTAAGGCCTGGTTTGAAGTCCAGTTAAATCCAATCATTAAGCAATGTAAACATTAACTTAACTTAGAGATTACCAACAAATCCGATTTTATAAACAAATAAGGTTGTTCATTAAAGAATGAGAACATTGTAACTGCAGTAACAACGTCTTTCATTTGTTATTGAGCAGTTTCACAGTCCATTTTGAATCCAACTAGTCGTCATTAAACTGAGTTTTGGCCTCGACCGATGGTTAAACTTAAACTCCAGCTAAATTTGGACATCATTAACACCTAGCCTAAAATATTTGTTGTAAATTTCATTTAGAATTGAAGTCCATAGATTAATACACACATGTATTCCGATGCAATGGTGCATTTTCAGACACAAATAGTATTTAATGTACATGTTTAACATGATATTAATTGAAATCTTACTTTTCCTTTTTTTCCTCCTCTTCGCACACCATCACAATTTGTAAGATGTTCTGGTTGACAGTTCCGACAGTCACATGAATGTAATTATTGAGAATTTGCGTGGCCAGAGCCTGCTCAGCTGCTGGGAATGTTGCACTGAACATCAGAATCTGTCTGTCTTTCTGATTAACGAAATAAAAAGGAAGGAAAAAGAAGAAAACATGTAATTTATGCAAGAAACGCAATCAAAACATTCAATGAGTTCAACCCTTTACGCTTAAAAATAAAACATGGTGGAACATTAAAATCAGAAAAAAACAATTTTAAGTGTAACAGGAGTTTGACATCTGAAAATTTCAGCAGAGTTTAAAAAAAATCACTTCATCCACAAATTCACGAATATATTTTTATAGTTAGAAAGTGCTATTATTTTTGAGGAATTACAATAGCCAATAATATTGAAAGAGGATTGGGATGAAGGATGGGAGATGATGAAACAAGAGGGAAATAGCAATTCAAAGGGCAAATTGCTCATTAGAGAATCCTTTGATGATTGTCACCTGCAGAGGAATAGCTGGACGTTGGTAGTGCTTTTACAAAGTTTGGGTGGAATAAGTAACAACAAGCGGTCACCCCAAAGTAGGGATGTAATGAGGTGAAAGGTAAGAGTAAGTAGTGAGGGATTAAAGGCATTAAAGGAAGTATTAAAGGAGGGAGGAGAGATAAAAAAAGGGAGATATATTTGCTGTTTCAATGGCTAGGTAATCGTTATAACAGTATGAATGATTAACAAATGACAGCCCAACAGATCGTGGGGAAGTATGGCAGAATAGGGGAATATGGGGGTGTAAAGTAAGGGGGAAGGTATGACGGTGGTCCCAGGTGTACCCAACCCAACAAAGAAAACACAAAAATTTAGGAAAAAAAAGTTCACTATCCTTTTTTATAATAAGAACTGTCTTGCTCCTCAAAACAGCCATTAACTGCCAAGCATCACTTCTTCACTATTTATTTTATTAAGAACACAATGTATACATCAACTGTTAATTATTTTCTGTACAATTAGTTTCAATACTTAGACATCATCATCAAGTACTTGATGATGATGCCTAAGCATTGAAACTAGTTGTATGATAATAAAGAATAGGTGGATGTATACATTGTGTTCTTCATAAAATAAATATTGAACATGAACTTCCACAAAGTTGAGCTTAAAACAACAGAAAGCATCACTTCTTCACGTTTGGAAAATCTTTGACCACCGATCCATTTTTTTCAAGTTTGCGAACAGAAAATCACCCGAGGGGGCTAAATCTGGCGAATAGGGTGAATGGGGGTAGCAGGCAGGTGTGGATTAAATCTGTGAGGATAATAAAATGAGGGGGAGGGGGGGGGGGGTTGAACTATTTAGGGATGTGTGGATGAAGATGTATTTTTTATATAATATTTCCATTCAGCCAAAATCAGCAGTCCTCTTTTTTAACAAAAAAAATGCTGACTATAACAAAAAAATATTAACATGAAGAGGTAAGTTACCACCTACCAGAGGAATAAGTTATTAAAATAATAAAAATGTGACCACTCTTCAGAAGTTGAAGGGTGACTACAACATGATTAAATCCAATCAAAATCAAGAACATCACACAAATAAATATTACTGAAAAATTTCTTAGCACATGTGGTCACACCATTGAAACAAAAGAGAGTCCATACCCTTATCTGACCAAGAACCCTCTGGATTTGGGGGATGAATCCCATTGCAAGCATTAGGTCCGCTTCGTCAATGACGATATAGGTGCAGTAGTACAGGCAGATTCTGTTAATGCTCATGAAATGCAGAAGACGTCCAGGAGTTGCAACCACAATATCCACACCATTTGTACCTAATGCATCAAGCTGTAAAAATGTGCAGAAAATCACTCTTTTTTTTCATTCTTCATTTATTAATTTCAAGCAGACAATTTCATTCCACACTTTCAAAAGGGGCATCATCTCTCATGGTAAACATAATACATTGATTTTCAAGGCTTCAGAATTTACCATCCAACCAAAAAGATTACATTCAAATTAGCATTACAGTTATAGCCATTGCAAAACTGAATTCTAAGCAGAGTCAACAAAGAGCTTGGCAATTGATTGGTTTCATGAGTGTACAGAGATCTCACCCGGAGCTAAGCAGAATGCTTGAGATGACAATCAGGTTTATAGTAGTAGTAATAGGGGTGGTGACCAACAGCTAATGTCATTTGCATCTTTAGGGATGGATGGGAAAGGAAGCGTGGAGGGAAACCCGGCGTCGACATTAGCCTACTCTTGTTGGAAGGTGCTAAGGGGTCCACAGTTTAACGTCCCATCCGACAGATGGCATACTCACTCAAAGTGGTCTCTACAAAGCACCTCAAATAGGGATCAGGATACCACTGAATAATATTTGATGTCTCCAAGATTCGAACCCAGGCCCTCTAAGTGGGAATCCAGTATGTTAGCCATTGCGATTCCCTCAGGATTAGAATAATTACAACAGCATGACCAACAAAGTGTTGTTATGACCAACGCAGCAGCGTATCCACTTTGCTAGACAATTTAGGATGGAATTCTCTTACACAGCGGTGTTTACCATATTGATTAAACTTATTAAAAACATTTAAAGATGGGTTCTTTTCTGATGACATCAAGAACACAATACGAACCCCAATGTATTGCGCTCAGAGGGATCATGAATATAAGATTAGGGAGAGAGACTGCAAGACTGACAGGTTTAAAATGTCATTTTTTCCAAGAACGATAAGAGACCAGAATGCTTGTAGTCGAAATCCCCCAGGAGTCAGTTTGACACAACAAGTATTAACGTACAGGTTAGGGACTGCACATGGTTTTATATATATTTATAGGTTCCTCCTACCTTCCCCCACCTATTTGAAAAACCCCAACCCCCTCATCCCTTACCCTTTCCTCCTGGTTGTGCACCCTCTGCC
Source organism: Hetaerina titia (assembly GCA_037158775.1). NCBI lineage: Eukaryota > Metazoa > Arthropoda > Insecta > Odonata > Calopterygidae > Hetaerina > Hetaerina titia. The sequence goes on along the minus strand of CM073768.1, from coordinate 115,685,032 downwards.
ACAAACCTTTTTGGTAGCTCGCAGGGTATTGATGTAGATGTAGATGCACAGTCAGTTCATTGATTGTTTATCCTTCCATTAACTATTTCACTTTGGCTTACTCTCCGGAAACCTACTCCTCACATGTGGTGAAAGGGGAGGGTATTTTGCCTCTGTTACATTTATTATTCCCAAAATAATTAATTCATTTCACATTAATTTGAAATCAGTACTTAGGCCTTTACATTGGACTTTTAACAATAATATAACAAAAACCATTACAAACACCCAAACCCTAAGTGAAAACCGACCTCAGGGGGAATTGAACCCAGGACCTCTGGATTGGCAGGCGAGGACGTTACCTCCAATGCCACTGGGGCCGGCAAATAATCTAAATCATAAAAACCACCAATCTATGTTTATCCCTTTACAGCCTCAACGACCAAATATCAGCTCCTAACACAGCCACACACTATATCAAAGTCCTCCATAATCCTTAATGTATTTATCACCCACTGTTTACTACTCTTCTAAATAAATTTCATCATCAGATTCTTACCAACATATTATTTGTCACTTGGTGTAATATGTGCTATTCTTTAGTTGCACACTCAATGCTGTAATGAGGACAATCATACAAGAATCATCCATGACAGACAAACAAACAGAAACATAAACTTGCATCTAGCATACTAAAATGAATATTCACCAGAAATTGAGCAATATAATTGTGATAACAATGACCTGAATATTTCTCATGTCATTCTGCATGGTTGAAACATTCATACCCCAAAAATCCTTCTCTCCAGCTCATTTAGTTTGGGTAACAATACAACAACAATACCAACAATTAATAGTCGCTCTTTTGGTAATCTGAACAAGGCCCAGCCATACAGTTATTGAGAACAACAAACTTAATATGCAAATTACAATGTGAAATATCAAAACAAAATTATCATAATTGTGTAATTACCTGCAGTTTCACATTAATCCCACCGTAGATGCAAACTGTACGAACAGGCATGTACATACTGAACTTGATGAGCACTTGATGAATTTGCAATGCGAGCTCACGAGTTGGCGCTAATATCAAAGCCAAAGGGTATCTCCTATCAACATACTGACGTTGAGATATAATTTGAGTGATAGCTGGAAGGAGATACTGCAAGTAAAATAGGTATATAAATTAGCTTCAACAAAATGAAACTAAAATAGTATAGATGTGCTAAATGTTATGCATATACCTAACCAAAATTAGATGCAATCAAACATAAATGCTAATTAAAAATGTTGTCCATTATCCAATTTTTACCCTTCATCAGTATCTACAGGTAAAGTATTTGTTACATACAGATATATTTAAAGATTATTTTGCTAATTAAACACTCCTTTTGACTTTAATTAAAAATATGAATGTGCAATATTAATATTTTCAATTAATACATGCTTGAAAGAGAATCTCACTTCATATGAGTTAGCACATGCTAAGTAAGATCAAGGCACATTCTGAAATATGCAGTCACCAAAAATATTTCAAAACCTACTTAAAAGTGGTGACATTAATTGCACTAGCAGCCATAACCTCATCACCATTCGAACTATGTTCTGTAAAATCAATTGTATACATTCCTGAAACCCAATAGAGTCTGGTTTCAAGAGAAAGCAATTTTATTGTAAATCCAGTGAAAAAGAGGAACTGAAATACATTTTTATGGAGAACAATCATGTTGAGGTGCGTACAACCACACGTTCCGATAATATGTCAGGTATCAAAAAGATCGTTCTGTTGCAGACCAGGCAAAAAGGTTTTTCATGCATTATTATACTTCACATTATCCATCACTTGCAAATAAAATACCAGCAATTGTCATGCATTTATAAGGCATTAATGAATGCAAAGTATAATTCAATAGAGATAAATAGGAATGGTGTCCATTTCTCTATCATATCCAAGATTATGTGAAAAGGTAACAATTAAGGTCAAAAGGTTTCGTTGATTATTTTATGTATTGAAAAGAGCATTTGAAATATAATCCTGGTGAGATAGATACCTAGTGTTAATTCATTTAAACAAAAGTACAATTCATAATTCCATTTTGTTGCAGTTTAATCCTTAGTGGGTCTCCACATCCTAACCTCCAAGTTAATCAATCATTTTTTTTTCTCTTTTCTGAGCATCAATTATCAATCTCAGATACAGCCAACAAAATAAGAGGGTATGAAAACACTACTCAGCATACAATAACTGTTCACTCTATGCTATTACTCACAGCTAGCGTCTTCCCTGATCCAGTGACTGCAACACCAATCATATCTCTACCACTCAATGCTATTGGCCAAGACTGGGCTTGAATAGGTGTGGGTTCCAAAAATCCAGTTTGTCTGTGCCATGCAATATTCATTTCCTTTCAATTAGTCATGCATATTTGAGGTCTGAATGTATCTTATTCTAGAGAGCATTTTTCAAAATTTATTTTGAAACATTTCATTAGATAAAAAGCACTTCATGAAATTGGAACATGACAAATGTTGTTCTTCTGAAAGCTTAGACGGCTACAGACAACAGTATATTTAAGCCTTAAAGGGCATTCAGGCACTACATTGATAAGCAGATGCATCAATTACTTGAAATCCAGAAGCGACCATCTCTCTTCAATTTGATCTCAATAGGAGATTGAATTGATGGAGAGTCCAGGGGAGATTATGAGGTTACTCCCTTAATGGGGGGAAAAAACATTTGATATATTACTGAATTATATATACTCACATGCATCTACATTAGGAACGCCACTTATAAAGTTAAACAATAATCCTAGCCATAAGAATATCCATTGAAATTACAACTCACAACAAAGGTTTTTCAAATTAAAACCATCATCCATAGTGGATTCCGATACCTGTTTGCAGAATGACCCTACACAATAGGGATCACAGTTGCAACAAAAGCATTTTTTTATTTCAAAGCTGATTCCAAAGACTGCATGAAAGTTCTAGTCGGCATTGTATCTCATAGCACTTAACACATCCATTGGAGAATCATTCATTTTCTTTGCATCCAACTGTCCATAAAAAAACCATGGACAATGAACACCAAAAATGTCATGGATTCTCTATAGAGAGGACATTTTATTTGGAATGGTCCATCTTAATTTCAACCATCCAATTCATTTTGTAAGCCATTTTTTCCTACAGAATCAGAAAATATACATTTTTGCATGATGTAAGTTCTTAAATCAATTGGTTTTTCCTATTATGTAATTACCTTAAGCAACTTGAGTGCATATAAACCAACCAAACCCAGTTATCAATGATTAGGTTGTTTTGATAGGTGAGGATATAGAGTTCAACCAGTACTAAGCCCTATACGGCATGTGAAATTCACACATCAGGATAGGAAGGGGCAGTTCCTTTCCCTGTGCCGGTTATGGTTTCCCAGGAATACCTGGTGCCAAAAAACTACACAGTTTTGGCGAAGTGAAGGTTGCCCAGAGGATCCTCAGGAATTAAACAGTAAGCTCTCAAATAGCAGTCCAACACTCAACCATTGGACTACCATGTCCCCTTAATGCTTGCAATTAATAAATTTCTAATTTCCTTAATGTTTTTTTCACACATTTGCTACTTTGGCCATCATTAACTACCCAGTTAAACGAACATTAAATTTGTATCGCCAAGACTTGTGTCATATGAGTTAACTGAACAGCCACTCAAAAAAGGAAGGAAAAAATCTTTCTAGATTTCAACATACGCCACAGTGGTACAACCAATTTCATCACGTACATATGTGGTTGGTACCTTGGTTCCTGAAGATACATATTACATATTTCATTAAATATGTAATATGGCCATTCCACACAATAACATTTTGTGAAGTCTACTGAGTCACTCAAAAGATGCATTTTCTTTCAGTTCTACCAAAGTCGCTTCAAATCATCAGTAATACAAATGGCACAGTTTAAAAAGAGTCCATTCAACAAAGTGAAGTGTGCACTGGAGTGAATGTGCTTTGAGATATGAAGGTTTCAACTTAAACTGACATTTTCAGGAGAAAAATTAATGATGTTACGTCAAGAGATTAAACTGTATAACAATATACACTTAAATGTGGCTGGTGCTTCTTACCAATGAACTGGACTTATGAATCTAAAGTTGTAGGCCACGTAGATCGAATACACACACATATGTATGTACTGAGAAACTCGTTGCTTCCTAATTGGCAGAAATTTAGCAATAGTCACCACTAGAGTACCCAACGAGTTACTTTTCATGCACAACTCTATAACGATCATGCAACTAGTTATCAGTCACATCAGAAAACAGGCCATTATTATGTGAACAAAATGTTGTATGTTCATTTATTTTAGATTAAAAAACAATTTCACACTCACTTAATCACAATTTGTATGCCTTGAGGAAAATTCATCTCATCAAAATTTTGAGCTGGCTTGGGGACATCAAAGCCTGAAACATCAATGGATTTCAATGCCCTATAAGAATCAACTTCTTCAAAAGGCCTGTCAAAAAAAAATATATGAGGATTAATTTTTTTGTTACTTAATCATGTCACATCAAAGTTCAACAAAAACATTCGCTTAAAAAAATCATTAGATAATTGAAAAATTAAGGGAAAAATCAACATGGAAAAAAAAGGAAAATTCTGTAAACCATGTCAAATTTTGAAAGTAGCCAAAGTCACAAAGTAAATATTTGTAGCTATGCATGCTTGACACCACTTTAATGTTTGATAGAGGTGTGATTAAAAACAGTACAATAATCTCATAATAATGTTGTTACCATATTATATTAGAATTTGGTAGTGATTGATAATGAAATTAATTCCAAATGATGGAAGAGGTGGAAAAATCATAAATACCAAAGAAACTTGTGACGATGCAATCCATACACATTTTTTTCAAATGTAAAAGTTGATTAAAACTATTAAAAAAAATTATTTTGACAAAATTATTGAATTGTAAACATTGTACAATGATGTTGCTTGAAAAGGCAGTAAATTAAGATTCCAGAAACTAATTATGTATGCAGATGACTCAACTAGCAGATTAAATGCTATGGAATGCAGGGTATATAAAAAAATTAATCCTTAAATAAATAAGAAAACATACCTATTGGTCCAAGTTGTGCATGTAAACTGAAAGGATTTGAATGTCATTGAAAACCTTTTTCCAAATCTTGAACTTAACCATCTACCTTAAGTTTCCTTAGTGACAAAGAGTCTCCTCAACCAAGAGAAACCTCACCAGGATCAAAAACTCAACATTCACGGAAAATATTACTTAGAAGGAATTAACATCATTACAAAAAACCACATGATGTCTTGTTGGTGACACAAAAGGCATTGTTTACAACAAAACACCTCAGTTACATTCTTTGAAATGTTTGCAAGAGGTTTTTGGTACATAAAATTATGATGTAGTCATGTATCCAGTTGTAACTTTATTTATCATATCATAAAACTCAAACATTTACCATACATGCCAGCCCATAAGATTCATCCTGATTTTTCAGGTTAGATTTTACGGAAAATACCGGGATCAGACAGAGAAGGATCGAAATATTTTGATGTTATCACTTAATAGGAAGAAAATTGAATTGTCAACAAAAACATTAAAAAATAACAGTCACACATATGGCAACGTTTATTCACCGTAGAATTCCAAATATTTGGCATAATTGGGCCGAAATGCCTTAAAGTTGCCTTGTTCCATGTTCTGAAGAATAGTCTACGACGTCAACTTTAAATACAAAAATGCCTGACAATCTTCCCATATAAAATTGATAAAAGAACCTCATGGGATCAAGGATAAAATAACTACATTGAATGCAAAGTAATTCTATTCGTCAGGCCAAACTTCACAAATGGCACCACAAATGAAAGCGATCGCAACCGTACTGATTTATCCTTCAACAAAAAACTAACCTTTGTAATAAAGTTGGGAGAGGATTGAATACATTTCTGTTAATCTGTGGAAGAGATATGAACTGCCAGGATGGATCAACCAAACGAATTCCGCTTATATAATTGTCATACCGTTGGTGATTCAGGCAATCACTGGGAAACCGAAAGTGGCTCCTGAAAAAACATAGCGAAGACAGAATGGTCTATAATATGACACAAAGCAATAACGAAAGAGTAAAGGAAATGCTTAAAAATTGTCACGAGATAAAATAAGTTTAATAATGCATTGTTTAGCTCATAAAATTACGTAACAACGGTGGACTTCACAACACCAAATTAAAAATGCAATCATTTTAATGCCAACGCTAGCGTACTTGGGCCAATTGAATTCTATGAATGTAGCATGACTAAAAAACCAAACTTACATTTTACATTAGATCAGCTGAACATAGAAATATAATTATTCAACAGGTAATAATGTGGGCTAAATTTTAGCTTTATCAAATTTCGAGTATTTTGACAACTAGCCTAATTTTTGACAACTCATGCGCCGCTATCTCAGCGAATATCCAATCCTCGCACCATACCTATCCGCCAAATAATAACAAATGCGAAGCGATAGTAGCGCGAGGAATAAAATATTCGTCCAATTCTCACTATATAGTGAAAAATATGTTCCCCTCTCATCTCCAGAATAGCGAATTAAGTCATGTCTCTGTAACTGACGTACCTTACATATAAGAGTAACAATTAAACTGGCCATATATCATTCGCCGGGGAATACGTAAAATCCGTTACGATGATGATGCGATTTGCCATAAAGACAAGGTTAAAACTTAACACTAAAATAGGAGGGCAAAAATCAGAGCCGGTGGAACAGTTTACGTATTTCGAAAGTGTTTTGGACCAACATGGTCAAAATAGTAGGGATGTAAGGAGAAGAAATACACTAGAAAGTGAGGGAGTTGATAACAGGCCTGTTGAGTAATGATGTTAAGAAAACACTAGTCTAAACTTTGATAGGGAGTGTAATTATGTACCGCACGGAAACATGATCACTGGAGAGGGATGATAGACGTAGATGGGAGGCTTTTGAAATGAGCGTGTGGAGAAGGTAAAATAGACCGAAAGGAGAACACACGAGGATTTACTAGTTGTTGTGGAGAAGGAGGGGATTGTTGGGAGAAATCATTAGGTGGCAGGAAAAAATAGACGACGGGCGTATATTGATCGGCAGTGGAATGTTGAACATTGTAATAGAGGGGAGAATGATAGAAACGAGGAAAGGATAGGGATGACGGAAGTACACTTGAGGAAGGGCAGGATGTTGGGTTGTTCTATTAGGAGTACCACAATATTTATTTGACATTTGAGTCGATCCAAAACCTACCGTAACCGGTGTTTAGGACTACCTAATAATAATGAAGGAGTACGATATCTGGCCAGTAAAATAATTATTGCCGTTTTCATGCAGGTAAAATTTAGCTTTTTAATATGTATATAATACCTATGTCGCTTGAAGGTGCCATTATGTCCAAAAAGAAATGTATTTGTGAAACAATATCACACATTAATTCAATAACCGGCAGTCCACAATTAACTCAGAAAATGCGAAATGGCTCACTATATCACATTTCAGTAAAATCAGTGTCACTCAATTCTTTGGAATGTCTCCCGGCAAATCTTGAACATTAACCTGCCTAAGAGTTCGGAACAGGGCAATGAACTATTTAACGAAATCAGTTACAGCAGCATGTTTTCAACAACTCAAAATTGTAATCTGCATTACCGCGTAAAATTAGAAGACTTATAAAATGTTTCTACCCAATTATTACATGTGTAAGTACACACACTTGATACGCAAGTCACCAACACCTCTTCCAATTAAAGGCATTCGTTAAATAAAATTGCAACGCCAAAAGTTAATTGTCTCTAATCAAAGTAATTAGCTAATATGAATCATGCCAGCAGGATTATAGCAGTGACACTAAATGAAACAAACCACCTACATTTACAATTATTTATTATGAAAATAATGAAGAATTGTACATCAATTACTCAGGTGTCTTGATACATGCTTCATTATTCGAATTAACTTATTCTTCGTGAACCACCCACTGAAGTCACCAATTAAGTCAATTTGTGTACTTGAGGTTCGACAGAATACATGTATATCAAAACGAACCACAATCTTAGCATTGCTTTGGTAGAATTTCAATGCAATTCCAAAAATAAAAGTTTAAAAACAAACTCACTGACCGCCCACACTGCCAAACAAGTTTACCAACTAAACGATAGCAGAATTTTTTTAAATGGGCTTGATTTTGAAATGGAGACCAATTAGAGAAAACACGAGGCATTTTAGATCTTGCACCAAATAGTAGAAACACCTCAGTCCTTCTGGATCTCTTGATTGGTTCACATCAACAAGCGAACCGGTCTTAGATGTTGTGAAGGAAATGTGTTCATCGCCAATGACGATTTCCAACTCCTGGCGTCCAACTCGATCCGGCTGTGGCCAAAGCGAATCGTCCTCCTGCATGATCTCAGAATCGTGGATGATTCGCTTTAGTTCTTCCATGACACAATTATGAACGTAAGCTTCCTTGCGAATCATTGTGTCATTCTTATAGTTGGAGTTGTTGGCGTACCTCAACTTGCCATCAGGCCGAAACTCAAATTCAAGAAATTCGTGACCAAACTTTCCTTTATGGCCCACATAATATCTTATGTAAAAATCAGTCGACATTGCTGGAATATTTTGTTGGCACTAGTTTCACAACTTACAAAAATACAATCCAACTTTACAACTGATAGAAAATTTTCCTCACATGAGCGTCTCAAAAACAATTGAATTGCGCTATTAGCTATCCAGAGAGTCCCCTAGGGAGTATATTCCGTAATTCCTAAGGCGCCCGATGTAATTCTTCAAACGGAATCCGAAATTGGTATCGGTAATTATTCCTTAAAAGCCGCCGGCATCATCATCAGGAACGACTGATGCCACGGAAATATTAAAGACGATCATGGTCTTATGCATGTTAATCTAAGTTGCTGTGAGATTGACAAAAGAAAAACATTTTCTTACAATGAATGACATTGGTTGAAATCGTTGCGATGGATGTTTTCTGCAATTGAAAAGTAGCAGGCGCGAAGAATTTATGTTAATTGAATAACAATGTTTTATCTATATATTCATGAGCTCACTTTTTGTGTCGTAGTAGTAGCAGTATTTAGGGGAGGCGACTAAACTGACTGGTGAATGATGTACGACTAAAACATATTTTATGATTTACATTTTTATATCATGGATAGTTCGTGGTAGGTATGCAGCCTAATATGAAATCGTGGAACAAGAAATCTGTGCTACTCTTTTTTAAGGTATTATTATTATTGTCCTTTCATATCCATTTCCCTCTGCAGACATCACTTATGCCAAAAGGCATTAAAGAAATTAGATGACAATACGGAGTTACATCAAAAAGTGAAAGCAATTTAAGACAAACCTAAGTAAAGTAATTTTGTTTAGATTGAAACTGTAGAAGCTTCTATTGAATTGTTATTTTTAATTGAATCAGGTTTTACAAGACTAGCAATTGTAGCACATTTTCTTCATTACATACTCTATTGTATATTGTCTTTTTCTTGCATGTTCATAGTTTTGAAATGTATCTGTATTTTGTGGTTTGGCCATTCCCTTACCCACATGATATATATGATCAGTGGGCAAAAATATCATTATTGTTTCAAAAGTTAACGCCTAGCTTCCTGGCATGGAATTTTGCCTAACAACTCTTTTGTAGCTATCTTCAGCCATAAAGTTGAGCAAAAGTAGCTTTAGTCGCAATGATCTTTTGTTAAATTTATCGATCAATAATTTAATTTAAAATTCATTCAGCAAAAATACGAAATGAATAAGTTTTGGACCTATGTTCCGTCAGATATTGCAAACTTATTTTGTTTAATTGAGGCTTATCAAATAATAACCTTATGTAATTATAATGTTGCAAATAGGCATGTACTATGAAAGTTCAACATTAACTTAGCGCATGAGTTGAAAGTTGCGGATCGGGGCAAATACCCTTTAAAATTGACTGCATCATCCGCTGTAATGATCAGAGTACAAGATCCATCTTTAGAAATGAATTTCGCAGGAATTGTACCTTTTATCCATCCCTAAAGCCACCTTTTGCCTCCACCCTTCCGTGAGAATTCAGGTTGAAAATTTTCCAGTATTCTAGGGTCGATATGATGACCCAATTCATTAAACATAATCTGAATCCAGCAGTATCAATCTACCTGGTCAATCAATAATTGACAGTTCCGACGACATTGTTCAGTTGACTATGTGATATTTCCAACTTAATCCGGTTTCAAATATGGCTTTGTGTAATAAGGATTTTGTCCTTGTAACAACATTCAATTATTGAAAAGAACATGGTGAGCCATCAGATATGTCATATGCTACCATTAACGCCAACTTTACAGTTGCGAGGCTACTTATAATTTGTCTAAGTTTTTCTTTTTAACAAAAAAGACGGCGATTTTGATAAATATGCATATGACTCAGAGATTCGCAACGAACATATCATGAATGGATATAATAGTTAAACAGATATTTCTTTTCAACCCTATGCTATTAAATGCTATTGCCCAGTTGAGTGTCTGACAGTACCGCCCATTGTTTTGAAATGTTGACATTCCTACATAAACATGGCTGAGTGCGTATGACATTTCGATGCGTTATGCTAAACTTTCCAAATTTTTTTAAATAATTCGGTGATGATATAATTCTCTTTATCTGTGTTGTCATTTTTCTTATCCGAATTCGAAATGCAGAACTTACCTTCGGTTGCTTCTAGAATGTCGGGAAATCCTTCTTTGAGAATTGGTTAGTGTTTTTCAGCTTTCTCTAAATAGTCCCAGATGTACAATTCAAACTAGTGTAATTTATATTACTGATATTTGTACTAATTGTAAAAATATGCATTTACAAAGAAGGCGCCGTAAATGCAATCTTCGGAAACTTTAAATAATTGGCTGTATATTTTCTCTTTTAAGTGTTTGTACTGAGTATGAGGTATCTACATTGTATATACTTTTAATAGTTAACTGAACTTAGCCCACGAAGAGCTAACCCTCAACTCCGTCTCCGTATGTACTGACTATAGATTTTTGAGTAATATCAACGCACATTTTTCCGCAAATCACTCCTCTATATCACCTAAACTGGCTCATTAATTTCCCTGAAATTAATAAATAACACTGAGTAGTACTCCCTCCATTACCCTGTATACGCTAACCCTACGTTCGTGACTTAGCATAGGGGGGCCAAGTTCAATGAATTGCTTACAATCTTTGTCTAATCCGACCCAAAAAAAGTTTTGATAGTTTTTGCGTCGAGCATATGACGTCTTTTGATGTAATTGGACACCTTATTTTTCATTCTAGATATTCCTCCGAAACTTATCGGGGAAGATCTCTATTTTCATGAGAAATGTGGGAAGAATGTTGTTTTGATCAATGGTGGATTAACAGCATACAGGAGAGAGTAAGTAGCACATGTAATGGTTTAGTTGGGGCTATAGTATTAGAAGCTTTAGGAAGTTTAATTACTCTGTGTTTAATTATATACAATTCACCAAATTTGCATGATACATTTTGAATGAACTGGTGCAATCTGTGAGTGGAGATTTTTATTCACATTCATTATTCGTGGTATGTTAGAGAAAATTAAAAAGGCCAAACTTAACTCCATCCCAGCTTGAACCGTTGACATTGTGCCAAACACATGATAGTAAAGAGGGCTTTGGGATGCATGGTAACTCTATGGGTAGAGAGTTTAGCTACTGGCCACGTTCTATACTGAGCGATGCATCTGGGAACCCTCAGCTGCACTCAAACTGTGATTTCTTGGAAACCATGAAGGAGTTGGCCTCCCTGTTCTAATGTGGGAATTCGAATTGTCTTAGTACAGGTGAGATCTACCCTCTTCTATCACTCCATCCTCCAGTTTGATTACTCTCCTGGTTGGGGTAGTCACGGCCTACATGGAATCTTACATTTATATAAAATAAACAAACCATAAACACAGTATTCAACCCGAAGGTCGGTTTGATAGGTGACGGTAGAGTTCACCCAGTACTAAGGCCTATACGGCGTGTGAATATTCACACATCAGGGTAGGGGGGGCCAGTTCCTTTCCCTGTGCCGGTTATGGTTTCCAAGAAGAGATCTGGCACCCAAAAAATCACATAGCTTGAATGCCCAGAGTGGCTTGCCCAGGAAGCAAACCCGAGCCCTCCGGTCAGTAGTCCAATGCTCTACCCACTGGACTACCGCGACCCACCATTCATACACGTTAATTTTAATATGTTAGCACATGTTGTTTCATTGGCATTGAATAATTCTTAGAGTGACTCCCATTTTAAGATACACTCATATTTACAAAAACTGAAACATTTTGTTTAAATGAAATTTGTATAGAAATGAAGGTGATAAAAACATTGATAACAAGTGTGCAATGCTTAGAGAAACCATAATTATTGGTAATCTATGGGTTTAGGTAGGTTTTGGATGGGAACACGTTGCCAAATAATTCTCTCATCTCTCCCAACAAAACACACAACACAACATGATACTCTACCACAAGCACCTTTTCAACTCCATATTTTGGCCATTGATAAAATGATAATGTCCTCTAAACCTGATTTAATAGTATCCTAGACTTACTGAAGCATACATATTATTTACTTATGAGAGGTACCTTCAAATATATCAGTTTTTTCATGTATATACATGTGCTTATAAATAAATGTGGAGGGTACTGTGGTTAGTTTTTGGTGAAGCGAATGACAGCTGATCTTACTTTTGTAATGTTGTTCATTGTAAACTGGAAATGGGATGATTATTGTGGGTGGAGTTTAAACGTTTCAACGTAAGCTGGTCAGCATCTTGGTGCTACCATTAAAGGTGAACCATTGGAAACCTGGTGGCGATCGTTGTGTTATGAATCTTGATAGAAATTGAAAACCCTCCTCAACTCTTTCAACTCTGCCGCATGAGACAAAGTAACCAATCACATATCAAAAAATTATATGACTGCTCTCACCTGTACGCTACTGATGGGGAATGGAGCTCTTTTTATTATGATAGCTGTTTGTATTTTATACTATCTTTAGTTGCATTATTATTAATGAAATTTTTAGCCATAATGTGATTGCTTAAATCAACTCTGTTGCTTCTCTTAACTGTCACCTTTGACTGAGGATTTTAGCTGGATTGCTAATAAAAATTGAGATTTGTAAAAAGAGTGCTAGAGGTAAATGAGATGAAAAAGTGAAGGAACAATGTTTTTTTTTGCCCTGATCAGACCCCACCTAGAGTATGCTGACAGTATATGGGATGGAAAGGAGACAAACTATGCAAATTTCACTTGAATAGAGATTTATTCACGACCCGGGTTTCAAACACTTAATGTCATCTTCACCTGAAGATGACATTAAGTGTTTGAAACCCGGGTCGCGAATAAATCTCTATTCAAGTGAAATTTGCATAGTTTGTCTCCTTTCCATCATGGATAAATTTCACAAGGTTAACCCTAATACCGTTCGGTTTGTTAAAAGTATATGGGATACTCAAAATATAAATTTGGATTCGGAATTAGATCGAGTTCAGCGGAGGGGGGCTGGATTTGTCAAACATTGTAATGACCAATGCAGCAGCGTAACTACTTTGCTAGAAAATTTAGTTTGGGATTCCCTTGCATAGTGGCATTTACAATATAGATTAAACTTATTAAAAACATTTAAAGTTGGACCCTTTTCCGATGACATCAAGAATATAATACGAACTCCAACGTATTACGGTTGGAGGGATCACGAATGTAAGATTAGAGAGATGGACTGCAAGACTGACAGGTTTAAAATGTCATTTCTTCCAAGAACGATGAGAGACCAGAATGCTGGTAGTGGAAATGCTCCAGGAGTCAGTTCGACACAACAAGTATTAATCTACAAGTTAGGGAATGCACGTGGTTATGCATTATCATACCCAAATTGTTGAATTTCAAGAAACTGCGGGAGATGCCGCAACAGTAACTTTTAACGGAGTCATCCGCTAACTTGCATTTCATTGCAACAATTTCAGAGCGTAAAAATCATTACCGGTCAAGGGGAATGATTTTTACGCTCTGAAATTGTTGGAACCAAATTATTGAAGATCTTTGGTGAGCCTGGGGTTGTCCTAAGTTGCCAGGAATTGAAGCTGGACCCTTCAGTTAGTGGCTGATTGCTCTACCTACCATGCTCTGCCCAAACCCTTCTATTTCTCTATTTCAAAGCGTATATAATTGGGTAGCACACCAGACTAACAATTCTCAGTCATGTAGTATAATTTTTTCAATTGAAAATGTCTTCATTTCATTGAATATTGTTTTTCTTAATGATTACTGAATGATATAATTTAGATTTGCAAGATTTTTCCATTTTTTTATTCTTGGTAATAATATTCAGATTTCAGTGATCATGTTTTTATATTTAATGTCAATGCATTGAGTCTATGCTGCTACTTAGCAATTGGGAAATGCATTGTGTACAGAGGGATTTATTTCACATTTGGACAATGATTATTTTCTTTCATTCTCAATTTACATTTTGTTTGATTATCAATGAATCAAAGTGTGCTTTTATCTGAATAATTGTCTTATTGCTTTTCTGCAGTCCAGAAGAGGAGGCATACTATGGAGAAGTGTTCACGCACCGACATCTCTTTGATAATGAGCTGTTTGAAATAACTGTTGACGAGAAAATAAGCAAATGGAATGGCTACTCTTTTGGGATTGGAGTTACAGTTCAAAATCCATCTGTTGACTTACCGCAGTGGTTGCATGACTTGGAGTAAGGATGATCTTCATTATTTTCTGATGTCAATAAATTAAGTCCATTTATTATGATGGTAAAAAATAAGAGAAACTTTACACTTCCACATGCTTTTAATGTCCTACGACCATGGTTTCGATGCTGGGCATCATCATCAGGTACAATATAATGAAATTTTTCAAATTATGTAGTCAGGTGCCAAGAGAGGAGTAAGGTAGGGGAAATAAGGGAGAGGACTTTTGACATTAGGATTAAGGAACACCGTTCATGCTTCAGGAAGAAAGACAACAGATCACAATTCACCAAACACCTCTTAGGTAACAACCATTCCAGTAACTTCACAGCAGACATTTTGCACACGGAAATGAAAGGTCACAGGCTGAACGCTTTGGAGGAGTTATCCCTTCAGTCCGATAATCTGGAGTTGGTCAATGATATCTTATACCTCTCCCATTCCCCTCTCCTTTAATTCATAAATACCTTTCCACACCAACTCCACCCCCACCAAGGTAGTGATGGTCACCGTCCATCTGTTAATGAGGGTCAACCTTTGTAAGCAAACACACCCCAAAATCACACCCCTGTACTATCTGAGGCAGAAACCATTCAATACATACCCTCTCCTTCCCTTCACCCACTAATGATTGCTGCACCTACACTACCCCCCCTCTCCCTTACTCCCCTCTTGGCGCCTGACTATATAAGTTGAAAAATTTCGTTATATTGTACCTGGTGATGATGCGCAGCATCGAAACCATGGTCATAGGACATTAAAAGTGTGTGGAAGTGTAAAGTTTCTCTTATTTTTTACCCTCATCATGAAGGAATTCCACAAAGTTAAGCCTGAAGCTGTTAACCTTATTAAGTCCATCTTTTTCCATTTGGAGTAACTTTTTGCAGGAAAGATTTTGACAATACGGTACATTTTTTTGATGCACTTGCTTAAGTTACTGTTAGTACCCACATCTAGGGGAAAATCTTTTGTTTTAATTTCGCATCACATGCGTAGTAATTAATATACACCAAAATGAATTCTTAGGAAAACATAGTATTGCCAGAAAATGTCAGCGAATTCCACATAAGTGTGTCCCAAGACTACACATTGATGACACAAGTTCTGTTCAAATAAAGATGAGAGTGTTTGGATAAATATTTGATTTTATTAGTTGCTCTTTAATCATGCTTATTGCCTTCAAATTACAACCCTTGGCTATCAATACAATGCTCACAATTTTTTTTCGAAGCTTTCGATTGCCGCCTGTAAAGCTTCTTTCAGGATAGCCTTTATAAGTTTGCGGTACAATTTTGTTGGGTGTCTGCACGATGGTTCCAAACAAAACTTTAGAAAGACCTCAAAGACCAGTAGTTTTTTGCCAGTAAAAACATTCCTGTGGCTCCTCAGCCTCCTTATTCCCCTGACTTGAGTCGTTTTGGCATTTTTCTCTTTGTGAAGTTGAAAAATCACCTCAAGAGAACTCATTTTGGGAGAGTCAAAAACATTCAAACGGCTGTAACCGACCAGCTGGAGGTTATTCCACTATCGGAGTTCCAGCACTTAATAGTGGGGAGTGGAAGAACCATCTGCCAACAAATACCCACTTGAGGATGACTTAGTTGACGAAACCATTTTGTAGAATTTTTTAGTAAATTGTGTTTCATGGAATTTTGTATTTTGTGGAACTCTGTAGAACTTTATATTCTACAACACCCGAAATTCTGTTCTCTACATTAAATCACTTCCATTGTTTCTTCTTTATTTACAGGGACTGTTCTTGGTACATGTATGGCAATGATGTGTATCATTTTGGAGAGAATTTGATTGAAGGTTATGGACTTGATATCAGAAATATCGAGGTAAATATTTAATCACCCATGCAGTCATCACGCTTGGTTGCATGTAGTGTGAATTTGACTGGCTTTTGCATCATGGTTGTTTAACTTCACTGATAGGACTGATTAGTCATTAGTGCCATTGGTATTGAGAGTTTTGGGCTGGTGACGATGAAGGTCATTTTGCTCCTCTTACAATCCGGATTCGTTTATGAGTGAAACAAGTTGAAAAAAATAATCACCGAGTATTTAAAAAGGTCATTTACAAAAAAAAGTGTGAAAAAAGGTCATTTTATTTATAAATTCATAACATAACCTTTGCAGTAAAAAAAAGGTTTATATGTAGTTTGGTCCAGTTTTCATATAAATCATGATAAGTAATGGAAAAATGTCTGGACCTAAATATAATCTCATGGAACACTTAGTAAAGGATCAAGGTATAATTAATAATATAATTTTTAATGAAAAAAAACCCTTTGAAATAAAATTTATGCAATATAAACATAGAATAAAATCACAATGGATTCCACTCAGATATCATTTTTAAGTTGAAGTCAAGAAATACCTTTTCCCTTCTGGCGTAAAAGAACTCCACGTTTTACTTATGGCCAAATCATACATTATGGTGATTTTATTTGGCTATCTTAACCCCCTGCTATGAAACATTTAATGGTTCTACTTGTTGCATAGGCTTTCATTCTCATCAAGATACTTTGAGGCAAAGGAGAACTGTCAACAAGTGCAAAAAAGAAAGGAAAAAAGCTGGGAGAAATTATCAAGTTCAAATATTGAGGAAAACCCCTGGAGGTTAATATATAAAATGACCAGAGAAAAATTTCAAATCCCACCAACATATTTGGCTAAGACCAATGCCAAAGGGGAGCTTCTATTCCTGGACGAAACTATTTTCAAACATCATCAAGACACTAATACTGGATGACAGAGCAGAAAGTAATTAGGAGTGAGGCTTACCTCCCTTGCCTGCAAAGTATGGAGATAGACATGACCAATGAGGAAGTTAGAAGCGCAATCAAAGAGGTGAAAATGAGAATGGCCCCAGGCATTGATGACATAAACGCTGAATTGATCAAAGCAGCCCAGCCAGTTATCCTCAACTACTTGACTAGATTGCTACAGGACTGTTGCAGAAACAAACACTTTCCTGCAGCGTGGAAAAAGGGTGTCCTATACACCATCTTGAAATCTAACAAAACGACCCTTCTGATCCTAAGGCATGCAGGCCCATAACACTACTATCCGAAATGGGGAGAATGTTCGAAAGAATCATCAAAATGAAAATTGAAGAAGCGGTTGGTGAGAAGGATCTACTTCACAAAAGCTGATTTGAATTCCGAAGAGGCGGATCCACCTCAGCCATGGTAATGAAACTGCTGCTAGAAATCAAAAATCCTAAATATATGTATGTAAAATCCCAAATGTAAGTACAAGGTGGTCTTATTCATAGACTATGAGGCACCATTTGATTATGGTGGCCCCATTGTATAAACCAACTCAAAAGTTATAAAATCCCGGGACCAATAGTAGAACTTATTAAAAATTATTTCTTGAACACAACAACCAAAATGCAACTAAATAACTTGGAAGCCAAAAAGAACATTACAAAAGGGGCACCACAGGGATCCATACTCGGTTCTTTTCTTTGGAACATCGCCATGAACAGTGATCTAAATCAACCCCGTCCTGAAAACTGCAGATGAACACCCTACACTGATGACTTTATGATCACAATGCCTGCAAATTCCTGGAGAGAAATAGAAAACATCGCACAGGAATGTTGCCTTATAGTGGAGTCATGGAGTGCAAAATTAAAATAAAAAATTTCTGTTAATAAAACCAAATACATCATGTTTGGGAAAAAATTGTTACGAAATCCAACTGAAAAATATCTGTGGTCAAAACATGAAAAGAGCTCCACATTTGTATACCTGGGCATTGAATTCGACGACAAATTAACATTCCAAGAACAAGCAAAGAAGCAATATGTGAGGACTAAAGAACAATAAGTTTGGTTTCGCACGCAGCTGAAGTGCTTCTCAGGATCCTCAATAAGGGGAATGGAGAGAAGGGCCAATGATTACTTTGGGTTAGATCAGTTTGGGTTCAGGAAGAGGAGAGACATGATTGTTGCCATAGCAGTAATGAGGTCACTAATAGAGAGAAAAATGGAGTGCAGTGAGGATGTATTTGTTTCGTAGATTTTGAAAAAGCTTTTAATAGAGTGATTTGGGTTGAATTGATGAATATATATTGCAGAAAATAGAGGTAAATGAGAGGGATTTATCCACAAACTGTACATGTCTCAGACTGCTCAGGTGTGAGTCGTGGATGGCGAGTCCAAATAGGCAGTCTTAAAGAAGATGAGTAAGACTGAGTTGTCCACCTGTGCTGTTCAACGCATACATAGAAAGTGGTAGGACTGAGTGGATTAAACAAAATTTATCACCAGAATTGATACATTTACTGAAAAGTCTTCGAAGTAGCTCCCTTGTGCGTCCATGCACCGCTACCAGTGGGTTTTCAATGCCTGGTACCCCTTCTGGAAGGCGGCACCCAGAATGCTACTAAGCTCCATTATCAAGGCCTGTTGTAAAACTTCCACTGAGCCATGGTGACGTCCTTTCAGCATGGATTTGAGGCAGGGGAAGAGGAAGAAGTGTGGTAGGGCAACGTCAGGGCTGAGGCAGAGTTGCCACATTGTGCCGGGCCAGGTAGTCTATTGCTCACTCTCTTACTCCTTTCTCATTCAAATGTTTTCACTCGCAAGTTGATGCACATCACATTTAGGGACGCCAAGTTAATCAGAAACCATGCGAACACAATCTGTGTTCCCTGTGCAACAAAGTCTTCACTCTTGCAACATATTCATCACTTTTTGAGACCAAAGTGTGTCCTGAACGTTCGACATCTTCTCTCCCTACCCGAAACGACTTGCGCCACTCAAAAACACCCGATCTACCCATGGTGTTATCACCAAAAGCTACCTTTTTTTTAATCTACCTTCTTCTCCTAAAGTTCCTTCTACTTTGGCCATCTTGGTCCAAAATACTTTGGAGATAAGTAAACTTTTCAAGCTACTCTAGCTCTGCTAAAAATTGAATTAATTTTATTTGTAATACGAGGGCAGTTGATTTTTGACTTTGTCTCTTAAACATACTTGTAATATCTGATCACAGCTACATGTATCCCACCAAAATACAAGACATAATATGCAGTGTAAGACATGATATATTTTCCCTCATTATGATGGCATTGATGATTCTCAAAAAGGTTATATAGAATAGAAAATGTTTGATGCAAGAAAACTGACGTATTGATGAGTACACATGATCGAATGAATGGTTAGGCGCCAATGACTCTTGTCTTTACAGGAAGGTGATCGACTTGGAGTTATGAGGAAGGATAATGGTTCGTTGCATTTTTTCCTAAATGACATTGATATGGGTCCCTCGGTCACAGACGTTCCATCAGGTGTTTATGGTATTATTGACATTGGCGGTTGCACTGTGCGTGCCACAATCGTTTCGTCATCGACTCCAATATCAAGATGATCAAACAGAAGGCACACTTTGTCTGTCAATTTTTGTCTCTCTTACAAAATGTGTATCTTTCATAAACCGTTCATTCCCATGCACGTAACCAAGTGCATGGGGACGTCTCGGTATTCTCTTTTGCAGAGATTTTGCTATCATTTCTTGAATGTGGGTGCGTGGACTAGCATTTAGCAGGAAACTGAGAAGCACAGTTCCTGCCTAGAATTTAGCAGGAAACTGAAAAGGGAAACTAGCACCATTCCTGCCTTGGGCTTGAAGCGAGCATTGATGTTTACTTGGATAAACGTTTGCTGGAATCACTGAACATACAGTATGTGTGTGGAGACATCTGTTATGGTCATCAAAACTAAGAATTTATATGTACTAAATATTTGTATTCATGTGTGTAAATTTTCGTGTGTGAGACCAAAGAAAGTTTTTTGTGTTAGTTACTAATATTTAAATCTGGGTACCTATTTGTACACATGCTGGTTCTTCCAGAACCTGATCCTTTCTAAACCTTTTTCTGACCAATTTTTTTTTAACATGGTCATTTTTGTCCAATTTGATTTACACTTATTTGCTCTTCCAAATTGTCTTGTTTTAATACAAACATGAAATAAATCATTTATATGTGTATGTTGAAAAGAAGATTATTATTATTCAGGTGTGAGTGGAGAATGGAGAGTTGGGATGGGCAATGTTAGGAAGAGGAGTAAGACAGGGTCGTCCATTATCACCTGTGCTGTTCAATGTATATGTGGAGGTATTAGTTTAAGAGGAATGGGAAGAACTGGACGTAGGGATGTCTGTGGGGAATTCACAAAATTAGTTGGGTTTGGTGATGATCAAGCTTTAGTTTGTCAGTCAGCCAAGGGGTTGCAAGCGTTGCTGAGTGAATTGGAAATTCAGTGCAATAGATTTTGATGGGATGAGATTCAATGTAAACAAAACAAGGGTGATTCGGTTTTTAAGAAAGAGAATAGTCCAGTAAAATTTTAAAAGGAGGGCAAAAGCTATGGCAGGCAGAACTGCTCATCTTGGAGGTATTTACCAGAAAGATGGTTTAAGTAATATGGAGGAGAAATAAGGAGAAAAATTGCATTGGACAAAGAATTTTTCACATGGTAGATGATGTAGAGAGGATTATTAACTAAGGTTAGGGTAAGAATAATGAAAGCTTTGTTATGGAACGTGGTTTTGGGCAAGGTGAATATCTTGGTTGGCTCTCATTTCAGCTAAATACAATATCTTTAATCTCTCGAGTTCCAGCCAGCCAATTCAACTTTGGGATTTGTGGTTGATCAACCACCCTAAATGACCTAATGCACATTCATGTTAGTTAAAAAGTCGGAAAAATGAATGGAAAAACTTCCATGGCCTCAATAAAGGATTCATGGCAAACAAAGACTTTTAATTGGGTGAAATCGCATTAATACAGGTATCAGATGAGTGCTTTTCAACGCTCACCTGTTGTCTGTCCTGTGCATCCATCTTCATCGGACGATGTCTCCTTCCCCTATCCACATTTTTTCTGAAAGTTCCACACCCTCTACTATTATTCCTCACTTCTCTTCAATTTTTCCCTTAGATATTCCAATCGTTAATTTTTACGTGAAGAGCAGTTTTGCATTGCTCAAAAACTTCATGAATACTTCTTTTTGTGTGAATCCTTTAATGTGACTTTGGAGTTTTTCAATCTTTACACAAATAAGTTCATGGCAAGGGGTGCAAGCACCAGATGGAATGGGTAAAGGATGAGGGGGGAGGGAGATTATTTAAGGGGTGAGGAATGGGAAAATAGTCCAGTTAAAATCCCTGAAAAGGATGTATACATTCTTTTTTTATATCCCCTAAGGGTGGTGCAGATATATATAACCATAAACGCATTAATCAACCAGAAGGTCAGTTTGGTAGGTGACGGTAGAGTTCACCCAAAAGCGAATTGACTCTGGACCCTCCGATCAGTAGTCCAAACAACCTTTTATAGTTTATATTTCAGGGACAAATCAGCTACGTAAATAAGATGCTTATCCAATGAATGGCAAATAAAGTCCTTAGTATCAGGTTGCTTTGAGTTCCACAAGGAAACAATCCTATTTTTAATATTTAATGTTGAGAAATGTATTCAGTCACTCGACCGCTGAGCTCTTTGGGTTTTAGCTGTGATTCTTTAATTGAATCTTTTAGAGAGAACACTATATGGATTTTCAGGAAATTTATTACTCCCTGGAAAATTGTAAGAAATGACTATCTATGAGTGAATTTCTCACACAACTGACTGCAGAAGATTGGGCCTAAAGATCCCTTAGCACTTTTCAAGTGGCTTTCATGCCAGTGCAGACTGATTCCTCAACTAAAATGTCTTTTTATCTTCCCTGTAAAGGATCAAATATCATATAAGATTCATGATGAGGAAAAATAAGCTGAATCCATGTACACTCTTTGCATTGAAGCAAATTTAACAAGATCTTTCAACTTTAGTGAAACAATTGAAGCCTCCCCATACACAAAACTAATAAGGAATTGTAGTAGGTATTTCAAATTGAAAATTATAAATTAACTTTTGGAGGGGGTTTAATGATGCAGAACTGGGTCTTGGGGATAGACATAAATGAATCCATGAATGAAACATAAATGGCCCAGTATAGCTGGAATTCAACTTGCATTAGAGTAAAAATAAATTTACATATTACGCACTGAGTTCTGAACCTGAATAAAAGCCTTGAGAAAAAGAGTCCCCTTTCCTCTGGCTTCGAACCACTCATAATCAAAGACAGTTGAGACATCTGTCTCTCCCCCACACCAGGGTCCACACCTCGACTACAATTAATTCATTATTGAGAACTACATACATCTAATAAACAATAGAGGTAATTATTTTCAAAAGCTAAATATGACAATTTACTCGGCATTGTTGAGTGGGCATTCTTCTTTTCATTCGAATGAGACGTGCTTTGAACAAGATTTATTTCATTATGTTATGATCTAAACGTTAACAAAAGTAGTTCGTTCTCTAGGCTATGTAATTAGGCGTTTGTATCTCTGAATTTTCTTGAACGAGGTGACGTGACAGGTGCTTCCCATTACAAAAACTACCCTACACAACAATAGGCAGCAGTTTCACCATAAGCGCCGATGAGTGCAGATCAAGAAGATCAGTCCAGTATCGACTGCCGCAGCTGCGGGGGAGTGTAGAAGTCACGGCATTGGTCGCAGTTCTGCGATGTGGAAGGAAACGGTAAACCACCACGTTAGCCTCCCTACCAGATGCAGCCTACTTTTCAAATAAGATGGATGTAGATCTTCAGTAAACAAATATTAGTGCCTATCTCTTTATCTATGTAATTGTTCGCTGAACGAAGAGCAGTGAGTGACAGTTATTACAACATTTAGTCGCACAATTAGGTCTGCAACCAATATTATCCATAGGAAGAGCCTCTTGATCCATTTCCTTGACGCGAATTCGTTATTTAAACCTTAAGTTCATCCTAACTTCAATCAAAGTATGCGGAAATCAGAGATCTGCCATGAACTATGGCAATCAAGTGATATTTATGCTTCACGATAGATCGCAAAGATGGTCAAAGTCAAAGGGAAAACCACTGAATAGAACCTTAAGGTCAGCTTGAAAGTGGAGGTTGAGGGTGTTCTCGTGTTAAACCCTTTTTCTTGTGAAATCTACCAATTCAGAGTAAGGGAGCCATTCTCTTTTGATTGTGGTAGAAACAGTTTTCCCAGAATTTTCTGGTTTGGTGTGGAGTGTCCAGAGACATCGCCCGGATTACAACCAGGGAATCTTCGCTCAATAACAGAACTCCAATAGCCCACTTGCCCATTCCGTCCGCGCGTGTGCGATGGACCCAGACAACTGAATCATCTGATTCTCGCTCTTCATGCGTTTAGAACGTGATCAGTCAACTGAACTACTCCGATCACTTTCGATTCGCGTTACCTGATCAATACGATAACTTCTTAGAGCGCGCAATTCAATTCGCAAGGTAACAAAAACGGATCATGTACTGGAAAAGGAAGAAAAAAAAAGAATTTAATCACTTCACGTAACTGAAAACTCTATTTCAAGCTGAATTATAATCGAAATCAGCGAAATAAAGTGCTCCGGTCCATGTTTTCCTATGTCCCCCCTAGCTTTATTTATTAATTGATGAGACGTAATTAACCCAAAGGTTGGTTTGATTTTTGGGCGCAGAGCTACATACTACGGCGAGTGAAATCCACACATTTTCAGGGCATTAGTTGGTTCCATAGTACGTAAGAAGATATGGCGTCCGAAAAAAATCACAAAGCATGGATCAAGCTTAGGATACCCAAAGGAGTGACCAGGGGTCGAACCAGGGACCGTAGGTCAATAAACCTATCTCTCTAACCGCTGGACTAGCACTACTCCTAATATAGATTCGGTTCCTTGATGAGACGTGACATAAAAGCCAACATTTATGGAAGAGGAGCGCTTTGTGAGACAAATAAAAACACAATGACAAGTGACTTTACTGCTTATGGAAATTTAATAGACATGTTTATCTTTTTTGCGTTGATGAGAGAAATAAAAAAAACAATCAATCAATCTTTTGGCGTGTCCGTCGCTGGCGAACAGCGTAGGTGGGTGTGTGTGCGAAATTTCTTATTCATTTTCTGAAAATTGATTTGTGTTGTTGTTGCTGTGCTGGAGGTCTCGCCTCCTCCTCTGGTGCCCGTTCGTTCGCTCTTCAGTACTTGATGGAGTAGCCGTGCTGTTCGACTGGCTCCACCTCGTAGGCCACGTGGTATCCGGTGTGGTAGGCCACGGGGGCGGGCACGACGGCGGGGGCAGCGTAGGCGACGGCAACGGGAGCGGCGACGGGGGCGGTGTAGGCAAGAACGGCGGTGGCGGCTGGAGGACCGGCGGGGGCGGCCACGGCCAGGGCGAGGACGGCTGCGAAGACCACCTGAATGGGGTTGGAGTGGCAAGGGGTGGATGGGCACGGCGGAAACGTTAGTGACGGAAGGAGAATGGGGGTAAAACCCTCCCATTAGGGGATTCTATCCCCCTCTCCCTCCCTCTCCTGCATATACCACTTCTTTGAACCTCCGAAACGGTCAGAAGGTAAATGTGGAAACTTCAAGGAAGACTTCCGTTTCGTTCAAGGGTAGGTTTATTAGTTGTTTAAACCAAAGACAATCTAAAATTTTCGTGACACCAACGCTGTGCGACTAACCAA
This sequence comes from Hetaerina titia, assembly GCA_037158775.1. NCBI lineage: Eukaryota > Metazoa > Arthropoda > Insecta > Odonata > Calopterygidae > Hetaerina > Hetaerina titia. Next base: position 115,659,657 of record CM073768.1, on the reverse strand, counting down.
AACCTTCTAAGAATAGGAGGGATTCGTTTCCTTCAAACAAAAGGCTTGTTTAAACAAACGAAAATCTAAAAATTACCGTGACGACGAGCAAATGTGGCATAACCTGTGTGTATTCTCCGAAATCTTTAAGGAGGAGAAGGAAAGACCACGTTTCGTTTCGGTCAAGAGTCTTCTTTTATTAGTTCATAGTTTAAAAGAAAAAATCAAAACAAATTCCATGACAACCAAAGAAATCGATCTAAATAAATACGGGAGAAAAATCAAAATTGGTACTGACAATTGGAAGATCTTCTTCCCCTGATTCTTTACGAGAATCCGTTTTTTGTTTAACGTGGAGTCAGTCCACACTAAGGAAAGTCAGACGATGGTCTTAAATTCTGAAGATATTTACTCTTTATTCTATTATCAATCGAACTCACGCGGTCGCAAAATTCAACTGGATCGAGGAATTTTCGAAACGACTTTGACAAACCAACCTCAACAGGAAATCTTCGCAAGATTTTGATGGGAATCAAGAAATTATCGAAACATAGACTGGTTTCTATGAAATTCCATTAAAAAATCATGAAAGATCTCGAAAGAGAAAGGTCTGTGCCCTGGATCCGGGCAGAGGTGAGGTGTTCTAAGAAAACGCAGTATTCTTCATCGTTCCTTTTACAACAATATCTATGTATTGACCCTTAACAATAGCCTTGCAACTCCTCGTGTTTAAAAGTCCTCGCGATGGGTCTACGAGTTCATAGAACAATTGGAAATAGTGGTCTAATGCATTTTTAAAGAAACTTTATTATCTTTCGTCTCTATATTTGTTAGGGGTTAGGTGGTAGAAGAGACTCCAGAGTCTTCATCACGCCCCAAAATAAATACGATTGTCTATCTATATTCATGAGCGGTCCAGTTCAGTATCGTAGTGTCCAGAGAAACATTGAGTATAGAGCTAGCAGTGCCTCAACGGCGGTACTATTTTAATTTAATTAGTGAATCTAATTAAAAATGACGGGACCTCTGTCTTATCAATCACTTATTTACTGATAATAAGTACCTAATTATTTATTTGAAACGACATTTATTTTAGATCAATTAAAGCCTATTTGCCACTATTATTATAATTACTGAGAATGGCTAAGCCCGGATTACACCTGTCTGAAGAATTCGACCCTCTGAGGAATATTGTTCCTGTTTGCATTCCCCCTTATTCTTTTTTTTTGAAGAAACAATGAATTGTGATAAATATTCAGCAAAACAGCTGTAAATTAAAACGCAACTTTGAAAAAATAAAGCAATATTTTCCAACGAATTTACAAGTCGAAATTCTGCTTATTATTTGTTTACGATTAACTTTAGTCAAATTATTAAAAAAATAAATAGTGCAATTACTCATAATTAGATCGTTATTTTGACAAGTTTTTCTCACATTCCAGTCACAGTTCGAAATCTTCCTCCATATTTTTTTTTCAATAAATCGTTTGAATTTTGACAAAACGGATGTTATTAATCGAATTCTCACGCGAAAGATTAGATTTTTCACAAAATTAAAAAAATCCACACCCGTTTAACTTTTTTTTAATTACCTTTGACAAGGAAAGATTAAACCCAGTCATTGAAAAAAAATCATGATCGGTTTATGATTTATCAGGGCGATTTACCACACCTCTTGATCAGTTTCCGTTTCTCATATGAGGATAGAAGGGAAATATTTAAACACTGCAACGCGGAGAAAAAATTTAAACGGTATTTATAACACGCATTTATGAATCAATAAGTTAATTGGTCACCCTTTCGAAGCCAATCTTGTTATTGGTGAAATATCAAACGATTTATTTATAAATTTCAACTTGAACAGTCATCAAATCAAGCATTGGTGAGTGAATTGGAAATTCAGTGCAATAGATATGAGATGAGAATAAATATTAATAAAACAAAGGTTATGCGATTTTCGCGAAAGAAAAAAGGCTAAGCTAAACATTATAATAGGAGGGGAAAAATAGAGCAGGTAGAACAGTTTACATATCTCGGAAGTGTTTTGGACCAACATGGTCAAATAGTATGGACGTAAGGAGAAGAATTGCGCTGGGTAAGGAGGCTTTCTCAAGGAGGAGGGAGTTGATGACGGGGACGTTGAGTATGGAGGTTAAGACAAGATTCGTAAAAACTCTGATATGGAGCGTAGGTATGTACGTACGGCGCGGAAACGTGGTCACTAAAGCAGGAGGATAGACGTAGATTGGAGGCTTTTGAAATGTGGGTTTGGAGAAGAATGGAGAAGGTGAAATGGACCGAAAGGAAAACAAATGAGGAAGTACTAGAGATGGTGGGCGAGGAGAGGGGTTTGTCGAGAGAAATCCTATGGAGGCAGGAAAAACGGATGAAAGGCGTATTGACCGGTAGTGGGATGTTAAAGAAGGTAATAGAGGGGAGAATGTTGGACAAGCGAGGAAGGTACAGGAACAGGATAGGGATGTTGGACGGGATGAAGGGAGGAAGTACACGGATATGAAGAGGGACGTGATGTAGAGTAGGTTGCTCGTTTTGTGTTTTGTTTGGAGTCGCAAGTTATTTATGTGATAGTTGTGTCCGTCCAAAAACCTACCCTAAGCAGTAGATTACCTTATAATAACTCATTAAATCGATTTATCCAACGCCCCATTCACGAATTATGTGGTAAGTATAACGATTGGTGCTATTAATTTTGTGATATTGACAACGTATTATTAATTGGTACTATTGACTCTTAATTATTATTATTGGTGGTATTAATAACGACTCGCTATTTACTAATAGTTGCGCAAAAGCTAATTTAAATATTTTGTAATGTTCACTAATATCGGTCAAATATGAAAGGGAAGGTTTCTCAGAACCAAAAAAAAACAAGGATTTTGATCACTCAAAAATGATGCGTAATTTAAACTGTCAGCGTCTCGAACTCACCGTGATGGAATTCACGTAAACTCAAAAGAGTTCATTCAGACGTGGAAGGAAGCGATTGAATTTTAAAATCGTACTCACGACACAGAACCAAAGGACCCGAATTATTTGGACTCTTGAAAAGTTAATTAGTATATATATTTACAAACTGTGCACGGAACATGAACAGGGACGTAGTCAAATCAACTCTGCAGATCACGTAATTATTCCCTTGATATGCAAAAGGGGAGGGGGCTGGGGAATATATATTTTTTTATCGCGTTGAAAAAATATTGCATGGACCTGCACCGCGCGCACTGGACACTCACACAAACAAAAAAAAGAAAAAAACAAACAAAACAGAACCGATTGGGCGTAAAAATTTTCCGTACAGGAAAACGTAACGATAGTTATGGAAATTCCACATCAAAAATCGTCTCGATTTGGGCAACTCAACGCCACGCGTAAAATCCTCGGAGCTGTTCAAGTCGTTTCAGGCGAACACATTCTCGGATGGAAACCCGGCGAGAAAGCAGGGTGGGACTGAGGATGAGGGAGATTAGATGAAAAAACAAACAAACAAACAATTGAATGACTCGGTCACTTACGAGCTTGTACATGATGATGGTGAGGTTGACGCTGTTGCTTTAAGGTGTCGAGAAGTGAGGTTGTCGAGTTCGCTGATTTGCGATTGGTACTTTGGGAACTCGACGTGCTGGCTTTATATATGTACACCGGGGTGGGGCGGCGACAGACGAAGATCCCAGGGCGTGTGGGGAGGGATGGACACACAAGAGGAGGAGGGAGGGGGTGAAGTTGGGTTGGGTCCCTGGGAGAGGGGACGCGATCTCCGTGGAGAGGACCACGAGGGTGAGAGAGGGAGGGAAGTGTGGGGGGATGATGATGATGAGGAGAGAGGGGTTGATTCTCTACCCTCCCCCCACCAACCACCCACCCCTTCCCACCCCTATCCGAGGATACCTCGGATGGTTGGAGCCCCGCCCTGCTCCAATCGCCGCCTGTGACCTTGCTTCCCTCGCCCGAGAGACGGAATGAGGGAAGGGGCGCGCACCTTCCATACCTTCCCTCGGGGCTGTGGGTGAGAATCCGCTCATGTCTGGATGTTACGACCCCAACACAAATTTCTCTCGGGAGACGTTCACGACTCTTCTAACGACAACGAGTTTTCTTTTGGAGGGCGCGGAGGGAGGTGGAAGAGGTGGGAATGGGTTGAGTGGTGATAAGTGATGGACGCTCTTTCGAAGTTCCAAAATTTTTTTCCCGTCTTGAGTTGTGTCTCTTTCAATGTGTGTGTGTGTGTGTGGAGGACGTCCCACTAATGACCGGGGGTTGGAAGAGGGTTTAGATACCTCTGGGACGACCCCTTTGGGTCATCCGTGCTTCGTCCAAGCCGGATTGTTTTTCGAGTGGCAGATTTTTCCTCCCCACAGAATTTTGATTGACGATGGAATGTTTAAGTGCGTGCTACATAGAATGGGCGAGAGAATGTTGGGAAAGCGAGGAAGGGGTAGGAAAAGGATAGGAGAAATGTTGGACGAAATTGAGGGAGGAAGGACGTAGTATTTGGAATTGAAGAACAATTCATCGTTGCGTGGGGTGCCAATTTGTATCGCAATAGGCCAGGCAAAGAAATTAAGCGTAGCTCAGTCTACTTTTCCATGCAAGACCTACCTTAAACATTAGAATCCTAATATTAATACGTAGATCATCTCCATGGAAACCGCAAGCGAAAGAAGGAAAAGAAATGGTCACTCTCGTTATCTCGTTGGCGAGTGAATTTCACCCACTCAAAAATAGTATTTAGTATTTGGTGACCTCTACCCTTACCTTTCAGACTATCTTCCGGGTTGATCACCCTCGTGATGGTTTTGCACTAACTTAGGGGCAGTGGCCTCCAGAATGGGGCACACGCGGTTGCACCAAGTGTTCGGAAAAAATGAGATAATTAATTAAATGGAGAATTGAAAGGAACCTCCCATCAAGGGTCAAGCGCTCTTCTATGTACACTAGGCTTCCACATCCCTTAAGTGATTGGTCACCAAATACTTTTTTTCATGGTCCCCTGAGAAAAACATTGTATTATCTCGAACTCCTTTGAGAATATAGAGCAAACATGATGTCATAGATTGGGATCATTAGATAAAATTAATGTATTTTATTCATAGTATCATACATTATTAATTTAATAAAAGAGGTCAAATTAATGTGCAGGATTCAGTCGTCAATCCAGTCAAAAATATGGAATTCGCATTAATCGACCAGTATTTGCTCTCTGGCTCTTCTAAGAGTGTCCGATAATGTTACCATTGCCAGTTTATTTTCTATTTGATGCTGATCATCATGCACTGAAAAAAGTTAACATTTGTTCAGAATTAATTGATTTTTTCCAATTAGTTTTGCAGTTTTGGGCCTTATATGATGGAAGGATTCCATATTGCAGAATCAAAGGGTTTATTGTGGTATTGTATTACTCCACTGAAAGAAAGGCTTACAGAACGACGCACGTTTCGTCCAACTAACACATTATCAGGTACAAGACAACGAACAATCAGAACTACTCTCACTCTACCTAGGATAGATAATACTACATCTCAGAAAGAATGTTTCCTCTACGTAGAATATATATTCCGCATTCTCTGTTTTTTTTATTGTCTCCTATCTGATGATATCTCGGTTAGTCGAAACTCGCGTCGTGAAAAAAAGCATTTCATATTGCCGGACAGTTCAATAAAATGCACAATGTTGAATCCTTACACCATATCAAGCCCAAGACTTTGAACCTTATTGGGAAAATTAATTCAAGTCGAACATATATCAACATGTATTTTTTAATTACTTTGTCATGCACATTAAATCGATGAGGAATGGACAAGGACGGCATTATCGGGCATTGGTAGAAGAAGGATACAGCAACTATTGATCGATCAGCACGTACTCATGATCGTAAAAGTGGTTGAGCCCGGAAAATTAATATAAATTTAAAATTTTTATAAAAATAAATATTACGTTATCAAATAAATGAATTTAGTTAATCTATCCATCTCAATCAATTCATTTTCATTTATGTTTGCATACAAGTATGTGTCTGCTCCATATCCTCAGGGTTCCAGAAGATAATGTTTTTTCCCTCTCTGGGGTAAATGATCAAATATGTATGAAAGAAAACCCCTTACTTAGGGAACGTGGAAGTCTATTGGGTAGAGCGCTGGATCACCGAGTTCCTGGCGTCGGATTCCGAATAATAAACCCTTTTTGGATGATTCCATATAACATCCAAGGTGTGTAAATAAAACAAAAACTAAAACTTAGTGGAAAAGAGAATGGTGACACAGGGTAAAGAACTGATCTCCCCATTGACTCTGAATTCCAAATATATTAGGGCTTAATTCGAGGTTAAATGTGCGCTCAATTCTCAAAATTAAACAAAAGGTAATTTACTTGGGCGATGTCGATAAAAATTAATAGTTTTCTCTCTATCTGCTCGAACCGTTCGTTAAGAGTTCGACAGAGTAAGGAATGCTCGAATTTTATAGATCCCGAGAGACGGATGCCAATGGTTGGAAAGTGTAAATTTTTTCGCCAAAACCATGGTTTCCATTACTCGGACATCGATCTTATGAGATTAGATGATCCACAACAACCACTCGTTGGATTTCGTCGATCCCTGTTGGGTGACTAAGGGAACATCGCGGGTCGAATGTGAATTTTTCGCTTACGGAGATAATCCTCGCGTTGCTCATTCTTCAAGTAATTCAGAATAAATCATAAACGTATTATATTTTCATGAGAAATACCCAATATCACGGAGAATGTATGAAGGTTCAGAACCCTTCCGTTATGGTAGCGATACTTTTTCCAGTCACAAATGAAGCAGCGCCGCGATACTTAAACAGCAATGGCGTCATTTCGAGTCGATGAAAACCAGGAGTGAGTACTTCATTCGATACATTGAAATTCCGAATGGATGAAAACGCCGAGTGCTTCAGCTCCCTTACCGTGGGCATCAAGAATATCTGAAGGGTCTCATCGCTGCGAAGTGCTGTTTTTTCTGGAGGCGTGAGCACCTCCTCGTTGATGAACGATACTTCCTGAACAGTGTGATTGCGTTGCCAATACCAACTAATGATTCACATTGAGGAAACCGAGGGAAATAGAAAAAGCGGAAACCGCTTTCCTCCATTGTGAAATACTCTAGTTGAGTAAGTTGTATTGAATGTCAAAAGTATAGATCGTGTGCCCTATCAAATGCCGACGATAAAACAGTGATTTCATATAGCAAAACCAAGATTTTATTCCATATGCTCTTATGAAAATAGAGGACTACCACCAGAAGAATCATGGAAAAATGGTACTTGAATTTTAAACAACATCTTTTGAGTAACTTGAGAATGCACATTCATAATTTTCATCAAAAACAAAATTATCTGGTAAATGTTATTTTCTTAAAGCTGGGGTATTTCTTCATATTTTAATAAGAATTTTTTTAATGGAGGTAGGCGCCAGCACTGTACATAATAGACGTTGGACATGTTATTTTTTCAAAGTAAAAAACTAATTTCGTTACAACTACCTTGAAAGTCGAGGCATTGAAATTTCCAATTGGCAACGCTCTCCTTAGAGATATTTTGGTGAAAATTCTATAATATATGGGGCGACTCGACTCGAGCGACAAGCAATACCATCTTAAACCGTGACCATCTAAAATAATGCTATATCCCACAAGCCGCGACAAAAGAGTGTAGCTGGGGGTGGAAGGGTACTAATTACATACACAAATATTAGTTAACACATATGCATTTGTATATTTATATATATTCACACACACATGTATAACATTGGTTAAATGAATATTGGTTATAGAAGTGACACCTGTAAAATCATCTTTAAAAAATAATACAACGGCTATATGAAATTCGAATTCCTTTCTAATGGTAGTATAAAAATATTTTGAATCGAACCATAAACAAATTCAAAGAGGAAAGTGGATGCGTATTTATCTTCTATCTATTGTATCTGTAAGTAGCCATTATCACCATTGATACAAACAGTTTCTTGCCACTGACAGGGTTTCCTTGGTAAATATGGGTCTCCTCATATCTCTTCCTTGTGTCTCCACCCTATTTCCATCTTTACCCTTTTCCAGTTCTTCCTTCTTCTCCCAACACGTTACTCTCCTCTCATTGCATCCAACTCTCTCTTGAGATCGCTATTGGGGGATCGAGATGGTGATGTAAGATGATTAACGTAATTGCTTCCCACCCAAAGGGTTCGAATCTTGGAGATGGTAGATATTTTTCAGTGGCATCCCGATCCCTACTTGAGGTGCTTTGTGGAGGGCACTTTGAGTGAGTACGCCGTCCGTCGGATGGGACGTTAACCTTCGGACCCCTTGGTGCCTTTCGTTAAGAGCAAGCTAATGCCGACGCCGGGTTTCTCTCCACCCTTCATCCTTTCCTGTCCATCCCTAATGGCATTAGGGATGGACGTCGCGGTAATGGTGCAAACTTCTTAAGTAAGGCTCGTGAAAAGACACGCCGTCACATGTTGAAGAGTTGCGCTACTTAGACAGCAAATTTATCAGGGATGGAAAAAGCGTGAGGGGATATAGTAAGCGTAATTAAAAACTCGATGAAGACTTTTCATTGGAAGGAAAAACTTGCAAGAGGGAAATAGTATGAGGAGAAAATAAGGAAGCAATTGATTTAGAGTTTATGACTCTTAATTTTCTATTAATGTGAGGCGTTAAGGTTAGGCATTGTAGAAAAAAAAGTCCAAGACGATGGAAATGTGGTGCAACAGAAAGATAAACAGAATGAAATTGTTAGAGAGGGAGAGGGTAAAAAACGAAGTGATTCGGAGAGAGTGGTTGAAGAGAAAAGTCTATGGAGAAAACTCAGAGAAAAAAAAGACTAGGAAATTACGCAAAAAATAATATAATTACAATTTTTCCACAGAAATTTATTCAATGATCATGCACCATCCCCAATTACAATGCCAAGCCAATTTTTACCAAATAAATAACCGTGGGAAAAATGGCAATTGTTTTCTTGTTTTGCATGATGGTTAATTAAAAAAAAATGTAGATCCGACTTATGTGCAAGACGAAGGGAATTGATTGAACACATAATTGAGGTAACATAGCCAACTGAAGAAAGAACAGAGGGAGCAAATTTTAGAGAGCTTAGGCAAGGATGGTCTCGCATGAGAAGCAGGCGTGATGACAAATATTGCTAAAATGAGCTGTGAGGTGATGAAGAGATTGGCAAGGGATCGGGATGTGGATTCGAAAAGCAGCTTTTAAACCAAAAATTGGACCGATAAGTCGTAACGATGACAATGACGACGGTTAGTTCATTTCTCGCCCCGTCTCTAGGTCTTTCAGCGCACATATAAGCCACACCCGTGATTTGTCAGCATCGGAAATAGATGAAAAGAAATCACAGAGCATAGACGGAGGATGCTAACTAGAGCGTGAAGTATGCAGTATTGCCGGCGTACTCCTATGTCCCGTGCTCAGAGTGTAATAGCACTCCCGTAGCACAAACACGGAATTACTAACTAGACGCCATTGAAAAGTAACGTATCACGGCTGTCCTTGTACGGACTCAACTCGAAAAAAAATACAACTGCTATTGTTTTTTGCATGATGGCAATAGCGAATGAAGGAGATTTAAATAGGATTGAAATTCACTCTTCAATAAATTTCTAGCCACATGTATCAGACAGAAGGAAACTGAAGTAGGTATTATTTTTCAGAATATCCAAATTAAAAATCCCATCCCATTTCACTGATAGTGTTAATATTTTTTGAATTTGGTGGACATTAGCAGGGGTAATTTGCATACAAGTGCATAATTGTGGTTGGATACAAGTCGGTAATTAGGCGTAGGGCTTATTACAAGTGCGTTTTGTAAGAATGGAGAGGTGAAATCTCACTTTTGATACTCCTACTCGTGACGGAAGGAAGAGGAAAGACCCTTAAGGAAGTGGTTATGGTTCTGGGCCCAGGGTCGATTAGTAGGAAAATTTTAATGAATTAAAATTCATATAGAATCTTCATATCGATGGAATAAGTGGAATATTCATAGGAGGAAGATAATTGATGACTGATACACTCAGTTGAGATTGGAAGAAAAATATCAGTAAAGAATTAAAATATGGAGCGTAATACTTTGTGGATTCAAAATCCGTCTTTTGATACAATAAAAAGATGAGCTTAGATTGGAGGCTCTTGGGAAGTGTGGGGGTGTGGCAAAGAGTGAAGAAGATGAGTTGGACAGAGAGGGGAAAACAAACAATAAGGTTTTATAGAATTGTCTGAGGCGTCACTTTGTGGAAGCGATTCATATCGGAAAAGAAAGAAATACTTAGTTGTTCCACATATATATATATATATATATATATATATATATATATATATATATATATATATATATATATTTAAAAAAAAATATATGTGGAACAACTAAGTATTTCTTTCTTTTCCGAAATAAGGTTTTAATTAGGGTGGGGGCCAAAGAGAGGAATTTAATTTTAGGGAAATCCGAAAAGGTTAGAGGAAGTGGGTGGACGGAGGGAATATTAAAATATGTAAACGTAACGTATATGTAGAGGAAATGATTAAAGAGGCATGGGAAGAACTGGAGGTAGGAATGACAGTCGGAGGGGAATTCGTAAAATCGGTTAGGTTTGCTGATGACCAAGCATTAGTTGCTCAGTCAGCCAAGGGGTTGCAAGCATTGCTGAGTGAATTGGAGGTTCAGTGCGATAGATAATAAATATAAATATTGAAGTATGTTAAAAAGATTGATATGGCAGAAGGGAAAATGTTGAAGGTAAGCTGGATAGAAGGAGAAAGATAATTGGACTTTCTAGACAGCATGAAGAGAGGCAGAAGTTACGAAGAAATGAAGAAACAAATAATAAGATGCCATACGGTGCACCATAAGTCTTTACAAATCAACTTAAGAGTTTCCGTGAAGGATTTTCGGAGTTTCACGTAGAATTTCATCGAAAAATGTGATGCGCAAACCGACATGCGATTTCTAAAAAAATTAAGCTGGCCTTTGAAATACCTGACTCACTGAACTTAAGTAGAGAACAAATTACCACATATTATCATAAATACCGCGACCTCTCTTTGTATTTATTTATAGAGGAGATGTTTTTTGCAAATTTCAATGAGAAAAATTCTGGAAAAGCTTCTTCATATGTTTGATCAAATTGATGTAATGATTAATTGAAGACTTCTCTCTAAAAAACGGTTTTCCTTACGATATTTATTCCCTCCTAATAACATTAATTCCGCTCTATCCTATTCCTTCCCCTTCCTCACTTATCTAACTTTCTCCCCTCTATCACAGTCTTCAACATCCCATTGCCAATCAAATATGAAATGATCCATTTATTTTCCCTGCCTCCTTTATATTTTAACCAACAACGATCTCTCCTCCCACATCAAGCCTAGCACTACTTCGTTTGTTTTCGTTTCCTTCTATTTTAAAATGGGCTCTAAAAACAGCTTTAATATTGGCTTTTTGGGGAAACAACTAAAAAATAAAAAGAGCACGAATTATTTACTCTTGCATGGTTCTCGTTCACGCATTGAAGTAATAAACTAATTACCATTTGACTTGCACACAATGTGCTCGATATGATATTAAACGGATTGTTTCATCTTAAGAATAATGTAAAAATCCTTAAATCCATTTTAGGGATTTTATTTTAACTCACGATTGAACATTTTTATGTGAATTACAACGAAATGCATCTTATAAATGCATACATTACTCAAAGTCATGTCCTCGTAAATACGTATTAGAATGAGATTAACTCTGAAAATATATGACCTGACTTATGTATATGTCCTTTGCTTGGTAGCTGGTGGCAGTGCGACTGTATCACAGGGCTGACATCAATGGATAAGGAATACTGTCAAGAGGAGCTTTTATAAAATGTCTGCATCATTTCCATATGATTGTCTTCGAATTAGAAACTTTATACGTTAAATAAAGATTGGGTAAATAAATATTGAGACAGAGAAGAAATGTGAAGACCTGAAGAGGCAAGGGGATAGAATAACAGAATTAATTGATCTCCCTTTGCTTGAATGTCCTGGGCCGCGGCTAAATGTACTGGATTACATTCCCACTCATTCCGAATCGATGACTGAAAGATGGCGGTGAATTTCATCATGATGCGCACAGAATGTGAGAAATGGCTCGTTGTTTATTGTTGATATTTTGGTTACCAGGCATGGGTAGTTATGTGGTAAACGTTAATGCGTTCTTTCATATACGTTAATAATTCTTCGAGGTGCTATTTAACTCCTTAGTTTACTATCATGATAAAATTTATAACGTACTCGATGATTTAATTCTTAAAAATAGCCTAAAATGCCAATTGGTAAAAGACTAATGAAGATGCAAGAATGATATTTACGTTAGTGCTTACGCGAGGCAAAAGGAGGAGAAGAAATAGAAGATTTCAAACTCAACAGCTGGCACTTAGGACCTTTTTGAAAGAAATTAAAATTATTCTTCAGCTTATACGTATTACGATTCTTTTTGTATTCGAGAAATAATAACTTTTTTGATGTGAGATAGTGTGGGACCATAAACAAGTCGACTTGTTTATTGGCTGTCTCCTTGACAATCTGACTGCATTGCGAAAATTCCTGACTGGAGAAACGATGCTATCTACGCGCGTGGAGAAATAACTGTATATATTCTTATTCTTTCTCTTTTCCTTTATAAGTCTCAAGAAGTTCAGCGTCTGAAGAGACATTAAAGGTATCGCGCCTTGATTTCGGGGAGTTGGGTCGGGTGGCGCTGCTTACGGGATCGCTATGACCTTCCTGGAGGCGGATGTGTGATTGACTCCGTCCGCAAGAAGCGGTGCCCTCAAACGCGGAAGAACTCCACCCAACTACGTACGTACATGCCGAAATGCGACTAAAAAGAGAAGAGAGCCCACGCCCGCACGTAGGGAGCTGCGACAACTGTGTCCAACTCTCCAGTTATTCCGAATGTCGTAGACTGGAGAGATATTGGCGGGTTGTCCGAAACCTGTTAATATCTCAGGCTAACCGTCTCCGAAAAAGAGTTTGATAGAGAGAATTGGGAAAAATTAATGCGTGTATTGCAGAAAATAGGAATGGATTGGAGGGACAGGAGACTGATCCGCAACCTGTACATGTCTCAGACTGCTCAGGTGCGAGTGGGGAACGGAGAGTCCGGATGGGCAGTGTTAGGAAGAGGTGTAAGGCAGGGTTGCCCATTGTCACCGGTACTGTTCAACGTATATGTAGAGGAAATGATTAAAGAGGCATGGGAAGAATTGGAGGTAGGAATGAAAGTCGGAGGGGAATTCGTAAAATCGGTTAGGTTTGCTGATGACCAAGCATTAGTTGCTCAGTCAGCCAAGGAGTCGCAAGAATTGCTGAGTGAATTGCGATAGATATGGGATGAGAATCAATATTAATAAAACAAAGCTAATTTTTTCTTTAAAAAAATAGGAAGGATAAGTTGAATATTTAGATTATTGGAAATAATCAATGACTGGTAGAAATTTTCACGTTTATTAGAAATTTTGCCGTAGATGGTTATAGGTTAGTGGAAGTATAAGACGAATATATGCGTTAGGTGAAGTGCTTTCACAAGGAGGAGAGAGTTGATGACAGGAAAGTTGAGTAAGGGTGTTAAGGAAACATAAATGAAAATTTTTATTAGGGGAAATTGGTAAAGAGAGGTGATAGGCATACTTTGAAGTCTTTTCAAATGTGGATAAGGAGAAGGTGTAATGGACAGAAAGGAAAACGAACGAACGAATATGTACCCATGGTGGAATGGGAAAATTGTTGAGAAAAATCTAAAAGAGGCAAACAGGAAGGGTGGACGCAGAACATTTTGATTGGGCATGAGATGTTGAAGATTGTGCTATAGAGGGGAGAGGACGTTGGGCAATCGAGAAAGGGGTGGGAATAAGGTAGGAATGTTGGACGGAATGAAAGGAGGAAGGAAGTATGCGGAATTGATGAAGGGCTTATTGTAGTGTCCAGAGTCTCGAGTTAAGTATTGTTAGGCGAGGCTAAGAAACGAAAAGAAAAAAAGGATGATTAGTCTGTGTGCACTGCCCAAACATATTTAAATGTTTGACTACTGTTAATAAACCCTTTCAGAGTATTACCAAAGACCAAAAGAACCTATCTTACTATTGCAGTATATTTCCCATTGCCTCCTAGACTTTGGTGTGACAAGAAAGATTGAGGTACTCCCGTAGTTTGCACAAATAGTATCGGGAAAAGTTACGTGAAAATAGATTCATTTCAGATGTAATGCTAAAATGTCTCAAAATTCTTCAAAGTATATCTCTTGAGCTTTGAAACACTTTTGCCAGCGGCTATTCCACGACTAGAAGGCTCCCTGATAGGCGGAAGGTCCTTAGGGACACGCTTGCTAGCTTCTTTTGGCCCCACTAAGGATCCCATGGTGGTATCCTTTGAGGGAGGATTTCACTTTTGGGAATAAGAAATAGTCTGTTGTTGCCAAGTCGGGACTTTGAGGGGGTTGGGGAATCGTAGCGATGCCGTTGCAGAAGCCATTTGCAAGCAGGCACTCATCTCTGCTCTTGGTCGTACGTCAAGACCTTAAGGATGAATTTAGCGCAGATATAGTATTTCGTATCGCCCAATTTTCAGTGATAATGGTGCGTGTACTGTCATCTTATCAGTACCAATATACGATCTGCGATCACGCGCACACTTAACCGACCGTCTGAATTCAGTTCTTTAGGAAAACATTTCTACCGATACTTTTTATACAAACCTTGGATAACGCTATTTTCAAATTTAAAAGTTAGTCAAAAAGCTGGACTTTACTTGAGTTTAAATTTTCACTCCAAACATCCTTCAAGTGAGGAAGCTGGTGGTATTTATTGCATTAAGTTTCTCTCGTTTAATAAACTATGGACCGCAATTATTTGTGATGTTCATGATATATTGGAGTAATTCAGAAAGTATAATCATCAGCGGTTCCTCCACTAATCGCCTTTCATTTTGATATTCCTGTTCCAAAAGGGAGCCGGCCATTTTAAGCGAAAATTTATGACGTACTCCACGAAGGTTTGGCTTCGAGAAGAGATAATATATCCGAACTTTATTTTTATTATTTCGTTGATCGATAAAAAATAATTTAATATACTTCCTTAACCTTTTTGTATACATCACATCAAAGGCAATAACTCAAACTTGTGAGCTACGGAATCCGAGGTCATTTCGCGCTGAAAACATTATTCAATAAAGGCCATGCAAAAATATCCTCTGAATTCATTAGCAACGGTTTTAACCAACTGACGGACTAGGCTATATATTCATTGACAGCCAATTTATTTCTCTTTATATATATAATGTAAATGGAATTAACACTAGTAGACACAAACACAGAAACAGAAACACACAAAAGAGGGACTCAGAACTGAGTTCTGTTCCTACCTCCACTTGAGAAATGTGGTTGTACCACCGAAAATTCGAGACCTAGTGAGTCCCTCTTTTAAGTGTTTCAGTTTCTGTGTTTTTGTCTACTAGTGCTAATTCCATTTACATTATTGTTCACGTCCATGGGATTTTCACAAAAGTGATATATATATATATATACATATACATATATGTATATATGTATATATATATATATATATATATATATATATATATATATATGCGGGTCGCGGTGGTCTAGGGGGTAGAGCGTTGGACTACTGACCGGAGGGTTCCGGGTTCGATTCCCGGGCAAGACACTCTTGGCACCTGCAGCTCCACCCAAGCTAGTTGATTTTTCGGGTACTAGGTCTTCCTGGGAAACCATAACCGGCACAGGGAAAGGAACTGGCCCCCCTACCCTGATGTGTGAATATTCACACGCCGTCGGGCTTGGTACATGGGTGAGCTCTACCATCACCTACTAAACCGACCTTCGGGTTGATCACTGTGTTTATGGTTATATATGGTGGGTCGCGGTGGTCCAGTGGGTAGAGCGTTGAGCTACTAATGACCGGAGGGTCAGTAGCTCAACGCTCTACCCACTGGTAGGGCTTAGTACATAGGTTAGCTCTACCATCATCTACCAACTTCGGGTTGATGACTGTGTTTATGGTATTTTTATATTCTTATGTGATATTTTCCCTTCCCTCTCTTTGTCATTGGTGAATTGAGTCGATAAAATTCTTGCACCCTCCTCAATTGTCAGTTAATTAATCATATACCCTTTTTTAATACCTCATCAAAGTTAATACATTATTATTTCAACAAAATTTAATGTTTAATGGTTCACCTAAAGATAATATCTTCACAACACATTTTGCACAAAAGCGATCATGAAAAGTCATCGTATTTTTAAAAAAATCAAGGGTTTTTCCAAAGATATTAATTGCCAACTCGAAATATATTCCTAATAGGCAAAACCCTGAGGAGAGGTTGCTGTTTTTTTGTTTGTGCAATTTTAATTTTAATGTATTTTTCGAGTATTCAGCAAGCATTCCTATCGCTGCAAGTACGCGCTCTCCTTCTTCTTTTAACCTTCAGAGCTTATTTTAATTTTTTAGTCGTCGATAAAAAATATTTTCGCCCAACATAAAGAAAAAAGAGTGCGTAAAACTAAGAACACCGTTGAGATTTCTTCTCTCCTTTCGTACTCACATTAAAAAAAATAACAGTTGAGGTCGTTGGAACTTGGGAGGTTGGATGTTTCCGAAGGCTGCCTCACAGTTTGGCGAAGGCTATCTACAACGGGCGAATGGAAATGGTGGATGAGTCACGGTCGCTTTTCTTCGGTGCAGATATTCGACTTACCAGTGCGTGGGCTTCTATTATTCTTTAATTTTCCTTTTTAATCCGTACGTCAAGCCCAGAGGAATTGACTTCTTGCGGTAAATTCTTCAATCTTGTCATCCTCGGTCACGGGTCAGCCATACTCATGAAGAATCCATGATGAATCTGAACCATTATGTTAATTACTTGGGGTTTATATGAAATTTCCAAAAAATCTAATCGGAAACTCTTCGCTTACGAGCACAACGCAGAATGTTTGCGCCGTTTCATAACCACGGATGAAACGTGGGTCCATTACTTCACACCCGAGGCAAAAGAGCAAGCAAAACAATGGATTCAAAAGGGAGAAGCGGCTCCAAAGAAGGCGATGACCGTTTCATCTGCAGGCAAGGCCATGGCGTCGGTTTTTTGGGATGCACGTAAGATAATTTCTATTGAATTATCTTGAAAATGGAAAAACCATCAACGGCGAGTATTTTTTGTGAACTTATTGCGACGTTTGAGCGAAAGAAATCAAGCAAAATATCCCGAATTTGGTGAATAAGAAAACGCTGTTCCATCAAGATAATGCGCCAGCTCACAAATCCGTTGTTGCAATGGTCAAAATTCATGAATTAAAGTTTGAATTGCTACCTCATGCACCCTATTCGCCAGATTTAACCTCCCCTTGGATTATTTTATGTTCGCAAACTTGAAAAAATGACGGATAATGGAAAACGTATATAGAACTGAAATGAGATTATGTTGAAAAATGTATACATTTTTTTCCAAAATATTTGTGCTTTCTTCGTTGGGTCGGCTACTTCTGGGATTACCTTCTTATATTGACTTTCCGTCTCTCAGGAACTAAACGCAGTTCCATTACGAAATCGCGTGGATCTCTAAACAAAAGAGTGGCCTTTAGAAAAAGGGTCGGGGTTCTTAACGGTTTCTTTAAGAGAACGATTCCGATTGGTAGGTGAAGAGGGTCGGGGTCGGTGGGGAGAAGTTAATGGACCGGCAAGGTCAGATTCCATCTTCCTGTGCGGATAGTTCTAGAGAGGGCGGTGTTAGAGTTATGAAGAGAGGTCAATGGATGCGGAAAAATAAGTTAATTAATTAAAATATTTAAGTTTAATGTGGCGAAATAATGTTCGGTTGTACAGAAATTGAGTTTGTAAATTGAACTATTTTTAAAATTTTAAATTCGGTCTCAAAAGTTATACGCAAAGCAAACAAAAGTACAAAATATGATAGAATAATTAGTTTTCTTCATTCAGTTCATGCTAATAGATGTACATAATTAGGATATTATTTATTATTGGTGTTAACGTGTTATTTATGAAAGGTTCTGGATGTTATTGTAAGGAAGGTTCTGGGTGGACTAAAATCTAAACCTCACCTAATGAAACAGAGCCTGACGACCGAAATGAAAATAATTCTCTCCAATTCCCCATACTTCCTCACCCTCTTCGTTCCGCCTGACATATCTAGTCCCTACTCCTACCCCTTCCTCGCTTGTCTAACATTCTCCCCTCTATAACAGTCTTCAATATCCCATTGATAATAAAAATGCTCTGAATCCATCTTTACTGCCTTCTTTGGATTTTGCTCAACAATTCTCTCTCCTTACCCCATCTTGTTTCTTAATTCTTCTTTCGATTTCCTTTCCGTCTATATTACGTTTTAGAATATATAATATATTTAAACATGAAAAATTTATAGGTAATGACATACTAAAGACTTTCTTGATTATTTTGGTCAATAAATAAAGGAGAAAAAAGAAGAAATATTTTCATTTAAGATTTCCGGCAAGGTATTACTATACTAAGCTTATTCTGTATTAAGATTCAAAGACTTCGTCATTCCCATGGAAACCGATCCGATTGGAACATAAAATGCACCTAAACAATTATATCATAAGGCAAAATCATGAAAATCAATTTCTCAGTTCAATTAATTAGTTTTCAAAAGGAAATATTTGAACGAGGACCAAATTTATGGTTGCATTTCTCATGCGTGTGAAAAGATTTTTGAAAAAGATCACATATCCTCCAATGAAGGTAGTCGTATACTCTTGTGGGCGTAGGTGATCGGGAGAAAGAGCGACGTCAACGGCCTTGAAAAGGTGCCCAATGTCCGTCCCGTGTTGCGGAGGAGGCCATGGGTCCGCGAGGAAGGAGCAGGACTGGCAACTCGGGGGCACCTTCGAATTCCACCGCGACATCTCGTAGAAGAGATTCGGAGGGAACGAGGGGTGATGTCCTTAACTTGCCCCCACTTCACGATCTTAGCGCCTCCTGCCTCGAGAGAGCCAAGGCGTAAAACCTTTGGTCTTAGTCTTAGCCGACTACACCTTCAAAACCCACTAGACATGCTCATTGACACAAAGGGGATTTATCGGTATGCACTGGATTGAAGCACTCAATCGGACATCGAGGGAAGCCAGGTTCAAATCTCGATCAAGGCAAATGATTTTTTGCACTGCAAAATTCCTTAACTACAGTGTAGGGAATCGGGATGTTGCGATGGTTTTAATGTATTGTCATCCCAAACCGAGGTTCTGGGTTCAAATCCCGGAGGAGTAAGGTTGATTTTTTTCGGTGGCATCCCAATGCTTGAGTTACCAGATAGAGATGATCACTCGAAGGTGAGGTCCATCGGATGGGACTTTCCATTATTAGTATTAAATCCCTGGGCTCCTTTCTTTAGCAGACTCGGCTGATTCCGACGCCAGACTTCTCTTCACACTTTTTCATCCAATTTTTTTTAACATTCTATCTCCACAATACAGGGTGCGTTCTGAACGTTATAAAATTATTTTTTTTAAAGTAATCGATTGAACAGATTTGTATAAACCCTAAATAATTCTTCAAATTATTGTCCTTGGGCCTCTACACATTTTGTCTAGCGACTCTGAAATGACTAGTACCCGCCCTGGAAGGCATCTTCGGGGACCTCTCGCGAGGTATTCGTCACGGTTAGCTGGATCTTTTCTATGTACGGAAAATGGGTTCCTTACAGGTCTACTTAAATCCGAGGGAACAAAAAGAAGTCTGTTGGAAGACGTCAGGACTATAGGGAGGGGGCGGGGCAGCGTTGGCACCTGGTGTTTAGCCAGGAACTCGCAGACTCGTAGCGCGTTGTCGTGATGGAGTTGCCAGGTAGCGGAGATATATTTTCTCGTCCTGATGACCCCTTTTCGGGATCTTTCCAAGCACATACACGAAGTGGGTAGCGTTAAATGTCTGTCTTTGAGGAAAAAACTCTTTATGGACCACTCCTACACCTTCGAAAAATACAATGAGCATTGTTTTTATTTTTGATATGCTCATTATTGCCTTTTTGGGCTTGGGGGATTGGTCGGTGTGCCACTCAAAACGTTGGCGTTTTGTTTCTGCGTCGTATTCAGCAACCCAGGTTTCATCACCATTGATGACGTTGTCCAAATAATTAGGTTGATTTCCAATACGTTGCTAAAGTTCACTTGACATTTCGGCTCGGTTGGTCTTTCGTGACACGGTCGGCGCGCAGAGGTTTACAATAACTGACGTCCTGCCGCTTCCACAGCTTGGTGAGCGGTGAGACCAATTTTTTGGCAAAGCTTAGCATCTCCATCACCGACTCCAAGCAATTTGGCTCTACTTTATCCAATAGGAGCGGCGCGGGAAATGTCATTGCATTACTCTTGGAACGCACCCTGTATATATCGTATATAAAGTGAGATAATTTATTTTTACCTTTAAAATCGACAAAAGTAAGAAGACTCCTGGATTTGTCGTCTACCATTATTCTCTGTAATATGAAATTATTTTTTCATTTTAAATATATAGGACTTTCGAAGTAATATCTTTGTTCGAATGTTATCTGTATTTTATTTGAAAACTCATTTCAAAAGGACTACAAAAAATAATAGCCTTGCTTTGTGAACTGGTACATTTATTTCTTAGAATGAAATGAATTAAAAAATCATTGTCTTTCCGAGTCAATACAGTTTAATTTTTTATTTGACTTAAAAAGTTAATTCAAAAGAAGAACAACAAATAAATACGTTACTACGTGATCTGGCGGATATTTATTTAAATGTTTAAAGAAAAGGATAAAAAAATATTCTCGAGGTAATGTACACCGATCGTATGTTTTACTCCTTTCGAAAAATTAGTTCAAGACAAATACGACACATATATATATATATATATATATGTAAAAACTCCACTTCCTACATTTTACATTCTTGTACTCCTTTTCCGTAACATCCATGTTTCACTCTAGGAGCGAATTTTGAATCCACGGCCCCTTGCTTAGGAAGTGAGTCAATGTCACCACGTAACACGTACTCTCATTGTTGGGCCGGCCGTTACCTTTTATGGGCGAATCGGTTTTTTATATAAAAAAACGACATCCTGCAGCATAGGCAACCACCATCACATAGTTTATTCTCGGAGAAATTGATCTGACTCTGGACTAATCTTCAATTCCCTCCTGCGTCTGGGATTTACGCTTCTTTCTACAATAATATTTCTAAAGATGCGGATCCGAGTTTTAAAAGAGTAACTCGTCATTTAAAGAATTGAAAGAAAGGCAAAATAAACAATTTCGTTTTCATTAATTTCTTGAACCTTCTACCTCGACCATATTACCAACCAATTCCTCATGACGCAAGAAACAACCACAGTTTGGTCATACCAATAAATAACACAGCAGGTAATACCCCCAAAGTTTGGTTTGATGGATAAGAGTTGATAGGATACGCCATCAAACGAAAGGTACCAAGGGATCACAAAATTTAACGTCCCATCCGACGGCCTCTTGAAGTGCGCTCTCCACAAGAGACAACCCAAGTAGGGATCGGAATAACGCTGAAAAATATTGTGCTATATCTGGGATTCGAACCCTGGTCTTCGACGTGGGGAGTCAATACACTTAACCAGCACACGTAAGAGCCGACCCACGATTAGTCGTGCCATGCACCTGGTCACTTGAACATTACTTGATAGATCTCGTCCTGGACTGGTGGCAAATAAAATACGAGTTTTTGAAGTTTTATTATAGTTGAAACACAAAAAATGCAACATTTAGTATGAGATTTAACGATATATTTTGTAACGCTATTAACGGTTTAGGCGTATCATAGTGTGTAGTTCCTGTGCTCACCGTAAACAAATCCGAAACCCATGATTCATTAAGTCCTGGGACTTATTGAACGGGGTATTATTTTTGAGACGCGCAAGGTATAATTTACATCGACTACCTTGAAAATGGAGAATCTATCAATAGCGACTATTACATCGTGTTATTGGTGCTTTTTGAAGGACGAAATCGCAAAAAGCCGACCGCACATGAAGAAGAAAAAAGTCATTCTTCATCATGACAATGCCACACGTCAATTAAAACAATGGCCAAATTGAACGAGTTGGGCTTCAATCTGCTTCCCCACCCACCATATGTACTCTCCAGATCTATTCCCCAGAGACTACTTGCTGTTTGCTGATCTCAAAAAGGTGCTCCAGGGAAAAAGATTTTTGCTCGCTGAAGTCATCGCTGAAGCAACTGAAGCTCATTTTGAGGACAAGGATAAATCATTTTACAAGCAGGGTATCGAAAAGTTATTAAAGTGTTGGAGTTATTGTATTATAGCTCTTGAAGGTGATTATGTCGATGAATTAAAATGAATTTTGCGAAACAAAAGTTTCTTTATTAATTATTCCCGGGACTTATTGAACGATTCCTGGGACTTATTGAACGATGGGCAACTACCGTAAAAATCAAAAATATGAAAAAGCCAAAATAACCGAAAATGTGGAATGTTAAAAAAACAAATAATTATTGATAAAAATTGAAAAAATAATTGTCTGATGCATTAAATGAATTGTATTTGAAGTGAATTTATCTGTCATGCCTCCATTTATCAATTTTTATTGACTCTTGACATAGTAAATTTGTGAAATTCTTCGTTTCCATCATTTTCATTTTATCACCAATGGAGCAGCTCACCGCAATTAGGGTCTGATAATACCATTTTGTTCTTCATATATTCTAATTATAATTGAAACATATTCTCTCTTTTTATTAATATTCTTCTTCATAAATTAAATACAGGTGGGTAATAACAATATGAACGGTATAAAAAATTTGCAGACCCAAAGGAAGTAAAACTTCGACTTGAAAATGTCCTTAGCTAATGGCACTTCAAATAATAACAGAGATGAAAACTATTTAAATTTTCCTCTTAATAATTAATAAACTAACAAGTGGAAAATTGTAATTGTCTTTGTCTCTATCATTATGGAACAGTTCCACCACATCACATGAATCCGTAATTGGTTCTTCAACTACGTACTTTCAATGGTACTTTCAATACTTTCTGGTACAGTATAAACCGAAAATTTGACATCAGAAAAATAGCACTTGGTTAAAATTTCGTCGCTTAAAAATATTGAGGGAAGAGAATTTGACCTCGTATTAAGTTCGAGTGGGGAGAATGTAATTTCATTTTTTTCTGCAACACGTGAAGTAATAGTGAATAGTTTCAACTAGAAGACAATAACGACTACATTTGCGGATTGACTTATGCGAAGGAATTCGCAATTAAAAGAACGATTTGAGTACGTTTCCACAAAATAAGTCTAACATGCGTTTCGACTCGCTGAGCCATTTTCCCGCATCAGACAAAAATGTCTTATCATATCAAAATAGTCTTGTATTTGAAGATTACTCTGTGAATCGAAACGCGAGTCTTTTATCAATCATACTTTTGTGGACAATTACCAACATTTCATTACTTGGAAGCAATAACTGAAAGGAAATAATGCAGTCTTAATTCTCCAAAGGCCGTCGTCATGTTAAACTAGGCGATATTATTAACTAATTCACAATAACGAACAACTACAATAGCTAAATTCAATATGGAAATCTAATTGAATTTTAGAACTTAGAAAATTTAGAGGCTTGAATTAAGTAGATATACATCTGTACATTTTTATAATACGTATCTGAAAAAGTCTTGAATTTTTGAAACGATTTAATATCTGAGATTTTACTTTGCAGTTTGATTGAAACGTGAACGAATCTGTGATCTTTCGCCATATTCGAAAATCACATTAGCATCATGGCATAACGCTTTTGCAATCTTCAATAAGAGAGGAATATCGGTCGGCTCTTGTTGCAACATTTATATAATACATGCAATCAAATATGGCCTAATAATTTAAAAACTGACACAAAATAACTGTTTGTAATTGCTGGATGCAGTGAAAAACCACGAGTTACCATGTACATTGAAATTTGATAACTGAAAAATTCTTTCTGAAAAATAAAAGAAATTATCAATGCTTCAGTAATGCAAGTCGGATTTGATTGCGAAAATGAGACTCAAAGTAACAAAATAAAAATGCCTGGTCATGCATGCATACAAATATATATATATATATATATATATATATATATATATATATATTTGTATGCATGCATGACCAGGCATTTTTATTTTGTTACTTTGAGTCTTATATATATATATATAAGCGGGTCGCGGTGGTCTAGCGGGTAGAGCGTTGGACTACTGACCAGAGGGTCCCGGGTTCGATTCCCGGACAAGGCACTTTGGGCACCTGCAGCTCCACCCAAGCTAGTTGATTTTTCGGGTACCAGTTCTTCCTGGGAAACCATAACCGGCACAGGGAAAGGAACTGGCCCCCCTACCCGTATGTGTGAATATTCACACGCCGTATAGGGCTTGGTACATCCTAGCTCTACCATCACCTACTAAACCGACCTTCGGGTTGATTACTGTGTTTATGTTTATGGTTATAAATATATATATGTGTCATAAATATATAATGCATATATATCTTTTTTATGTATTATATATATATATATATATATCATTTTTACGAACTATGAGGCCGATCATTTTTCTCTGATATATATATATATATATATATATATATATATATATATATATATATATATCAGAGAAAAATGATCGGCCTCATAGTTCGTAAAAATGAGTTGATCGTGGTCAATACGTGTGGAATGTGTGCGTGTGTGTGTATGTATGAGTGTATATATACGATATATATATATATAAATAATATATATATACACACACACACATCTCCACACGTATTGACCGCGATCAACTCATTTTTACGAACTATGAGGCCGATCAGTTTACTCTGATCTTCTTTTTTGCCAGCTTATGACCTCAAAAAGGGCAGAGTCTGCAAAAAAAAGAAAGGAGCAGGAAATATATAATATTACGTCCGTGAAAATTTTTAACATCCATCGTAATGGGATTAGAAAAACAACAGCATATATCTTAGCACTGAATTTTAAAAACGAACCGAATGCGGATGGCTTCGACAACTTTTTTTCTCAATGATGGCTCAGTTCGTCGAAACTACCATCAGTTGATTTTGAAAATGCTGCGTGAACATTATTCTCTTAGCATAAAAAATTTAAATTATCGGAAAAATTAAACGCTTCACTTGGCATTAAAATTTTTATCGAAGAGCGTTTCGGCCGACTCCCGAGAGCTAACTCTCCTAAGAACGAGGAAGATTTTCCTTGCGCCCCAGACGCCATAGTTCTTATCTTATCAGTGTTTCAATGCGAGATATCACTTCAGAAGCTTTGCTATTATTTTTTACTCCTGTTAGTTATTTAGTTGACCGCTCCTAGACCGAGCACGTGGGCCGAGCGGTGTCTTTGAGGGGAGGGGGGGTAGGAGTTGGGGGGTGGGAGAGGGAGGGGAGGGCTTGAGGAAAGGGAAGATAGGTAGAGGTTGCGGCCACGGGAATCGAACACGGCGTTGATTCCAAGGGGGACTGAGAGGCGAGCAGCCAACCGCCGATGCCCGTGTCGAGTTGTCGCCGTGGAAACCGTAGACGGAAAAACAGATGAACGCTTGCGGTATAAACTGTTATGAAATTGTTCGCATGTACCAACCTCACGACTTAAAGACGAACATCAAAAGGGTTCGCTTCGAGGAGGAAAAATGAAGACGTTTGTGGAGAGGTCTTCGGAGATTTCAACGGGCGACCTAATGGCGGAAGGATGTCCAAATCTTTCGGTCTTTCAGGAACCCTCTGGTAGAAGGAGAAATTTCAGGGGTCACACCTAAAATCCATGCACTAGCGATATGTGTTTAGGGACAAAAGGGTTAGTGGATAACATTCGTGATACACGCTGTTACATTATTAAAATCGTGAAAGGTACGATTGTTCTTTATTTCCTGAGACACGGATAATGTTTAATCATAATTTTTGTTCGCGATAATGAATTAAGAAAAACATCCAACACCTAAATACTAAAATCGCATTATTATGGAAGTAGTTGCAATTCTCAGCGAGCTTTGAAAGGAGCTCATCAGATATATTCATTATAACTTTACTATTTGTCTGCTTCGTTCTTGACAATACTTGTAAAACATTTTATAAAATACGTAGTTAGGTTAGTTAGATGTTGCTTGTTGGGGTGCATTCAGGGCCGACCTGGATCATATGTAGGACTCGGGTTGGTACCCTTGAACTTGAGGATTAGACTCAGAAATCTTCATCGATGACAGCGAATCATCAGCATTAGTATTTCAATCGCAAGACTGGTTTGCTGCAGCCTTGCATTATTTTCTATTCAGCCTCGATTCCCTCACCCCATGTTAAATTCTCTGTTTCACATTTATTTAATTTTTTCCCAATGCACTTTCCCTTTTGTCTTCCTCACGGGATCTATCTATCAAATTATGTCCAATCCATCAAGATTTTCTTATCTTTGCCGTAGGGTGCTCTCAATAATGTCCTATTCTCAACTACTCATGTATATAAGTATGTTACTTCCTAAGTCCATACTTTGTCTATCCATTTAATATTCAACGGTCTAGATGCAGCCATTCAAATATGACGTAAACACAGGCAGTGGACAATTGATATTGATGAAGATGTATAGTGACCTCATTATTTTTTTTAAATGTTGTCTAGAAGTGGTTTTTAAGGGATTTGAATTTCTGCTGGGGTTACATGTGCCCTTTAGGTTGAGCTGAAAAGTTAACAAGATGAGTATGTGTTGCGTAGAGAGAGAGTTTTCGTTAATAGAAGAAAGACAAGGAACTTTACCCGACGGCGCCTAAGTTATTATTCAACATCCTATTCAATGAATGGCATACGAAATTTAAGTCTACATGCAAAATGAAACCCTGAAAGCCGTCGATGGGGTGATTGACAGGGGGTGGTTCCAGAATGAAAGCAAAATCTTCCTTAAATGTTAGTGATAAAAATGTTCAATCATTCAAACGAATTCAAACGAACAGCTTACACACGTCTCAGTATCTAAGTAAAAAGAAACACCAATAAATTATGACCATATTCTTGGCAAATCAAATAAAAAAGTTGTTTTCATAGCACCGTCGTTTGGAGTATTTCCGATCCCCTGTCACCTGTTAGAAAAATGGCATTTGTAAGCAGTCGGTTCTACACTTAAACTCTCCAATCACATTTTCCTGATCTCACCTACAGACGTATCTGGTACGACAGATACAGTGATGCATTTCCAACATAATCGCAAAAGAGACCTGCCTCCAATTTATTCAAGGGATTTAATTTAATTTGAATTCATTAAAATCCTTAATTTGACCTTCACACCGCGTGTGATTCACAACCCACTTCCTCCGATGATGATAAAGTCTTGAAGTGGGAAGCCCGTATAGCATTCTATTTTTATCTCCATCCAAAGAATCAGCATTTATGAAAAGAACATGTTCGCAGTTCTCGTTCGTGACTAGTTTGAGGTGACGGCTGCTGTGGGGATAGGAATATTGATACGAAATGTAAAATGGGATGGTATAGGGATAATGGGATATCAACTGACTGTGGAGAAATTATGAGTGAGTATAAAAACACGACAAAAGGGATATCAAAAGTTATATACAAACGAAATTATAGAAAAAGAAGATAGGAAAAGAATAAGAAAATTATCGATTGCAGAAGAGATGATTAGACGGATAAACGAGACACGAAAATGGAAGTATGTAAACACAGAATTCGGTAGAAGAAAACACAAAGATTTGAATAAGAAAGTGAGGTGGGAAACCAATAGGGCAAAAGAATCGCGGAGGAAGACATAGTGCGAGGATGCGTAGAGTTTACACGAAGATGGATGAAACCGGTGCACTGCAAAGGAAGGTAAAAGTTTTATCATGAAGTAAGAAGGATAAATATAAACGACTGTGCCAAAAAATGAAAGATGAGTTTGAAAATCTATTAATCCAACCATTGAAGGCTGGATAGAGGTGTAAGGAATACGTATATAGAAGGCATACGTATATAGAAGGCATATATGATAAAGACATTAGGTCAGGAAATGTAGAAAGAAAGAGAATAAGACGTAGATGAAGAGCTGTTTGATGGAAAAAAGGGCACTAGGTGAATTTAAATCCAATGAGGCCGTTGGGGGGGGGGGGGGTAGACAAAATTGCCGCAGAACTACTTAAAAGTTTAGGAAAAGGTGAGAGGAAGAGTTTTTATAGAGTATTTCGTGACATTTATGAGGGAGGGATTCCGCCGGAAGACTTGGTCAAATCAATGTTAGTTCCTATTCCAAACTAGGTAAAGCCTACATTTTGTGAGAATCACAGAACAATATTCGTAAGTTTGATTTTGCATGAAACTAAAGTGGTCCTCAAAATCATTTACAAGAAGATGAAGAGAAGGCCAAATGATTACTTAAGAGGACGATCCGTTTGGGTTCGGAAAGGGGAGAGGCATGTGTGATACAATAGCAGTGATGAGGTCGCCAACAAAGCAAAGTCGAGTGCAATCAGGATGTAGTTTTTTGCCTCGTAAATTTTGAGAAAGAATTCAATTGAGTAAATTGGGTGGAATTAATGGATGAATTGCTGAAAGTAGGAGTAGATTTGAAGGAAAGATTTATCCAAAATCTTCAAGTCTCAGACTACTCAGTGGCGGTTAGAGAGTCGGGATGGACAAAGTTAAGAAGAGGAGTAAGACCGGGGTAATTATCACCTTGGCAGTTCAAGTTACATGTAAAGGGAATGAGAGGAAAGGAAAGGAGAGGAAAGAGGCATTGGAGGAACTGGAGATAGGAATGAAAGTAGGTCGATAATTCATTAAACTAGGTAAGTTAGCGGATAGCCAAGCTTTAGTTTGTCAGTCAGCCAAGGAGTTACAAACTCTGCTGAATGAAGCGGAAAGTCTGTGGGTCAATGGGTAAGGGACGAGAACCATTGTATGGAAATAAAGAAATGTTTATGCAGTTTATGAGAAAGAGATAAGCTAAGTTAAATATTAAAATAAGAGTTCATTAACAAGAGCAGGTGGAACAGTTTACCTATCTCGGATGTGTTTACGACCAAAATGGTCGAAGTAGCATGAACATAAGAAGGAGAATTGCGCTAGGTAAAGAAGCTTTCACAAGGTGGGAGTTTACGACAGAAAAATTGAGTAATAATGTTAAGGAAAAGCTCGTGACACCTTTAATGTGGTGCATGTTTTGGTATAGTAATTTAAGCAAAATGATTGTTGTAGATTTTGGAGTCTTTTGGGATAGTTGTGGGCATGGAAAGGATGGAAAAGGTAAAGTGGACAGAAAATAAAACAAACGAAGAAGTACTAGGGAGGGAGGGGGAGGAGAAGGGATTGTTGGGATAAATCTAAAGGAGGCAGGAAAGATAGATGTAAAGTATTTAGATTGACAATGGGACTTTGAAGACTGTGTCGTAGATGAGATAACTACAGACAGACGAGGTAAGGGTATTGGCAGGAAAAGGATAGAGATGTCGGACACAATGAAGGAAGTACGCGGGATTAAAGAAGGTCTTATTGTAGTGTTGGATGTCAGGTTGTGTTTTATTAGGAGAAGCAAGGGGATTTATCACTATACCGTTGTCATTGATTATCTGTGTGGATCCCAAACCTATCTTAACCAGAATAATATCAATAAAAATTATTTACCGATATTCGGGGAATGGTATGTTTGCACGTCGTAATTTTAGATATCAACTGTAAATAAAGAGTACTAGAAACATATGATGGAAATCCTCCAAGGTCATTCAAATAAATCGTTTTTCATAATAGGTATTGACGGATGCAGTTGAGATTTAATAGGAGATCCAATTGAAACTGCACACGAAAACATTAGCCACCTTAGTTCATTTATTGATGAATAAAGTAATGTAAAATTCATTCTAAACAGATCTGACACGAATACGAAGTGTTAAAAGTATTCTGAGAGGATCTTAATTATTCTAGAGGCGTGCTCTCTGAAACTTGTTTTGGATCATTTCTGAGGTGCCAATTCATGAAACCAATTATGCTATGCCTGCTAATTTTTTTCCCATAAACTAATTGCATCTGTAGGTGCTCTCATGTCGACGCAATTATATCTATTGGACCCAAGAAATCAGTTTTTCGTGAGAACGACATGTGCATCAGGACCATTCACCCACGATCCTTCCGGTTGGTTTTCCTCCATCGCGAAAAGAGAATGCGGAATAAAATATTGGATTTAAGATATTATTTTCTATTAAAAATAACACAGGAAGGCCTTCTTCTATTAACGTCATTTGATAGAATAATCTTAGGATAACAAATAGACGAAATTTCATCAAAGTGACATTCACTTGGGCATTCCGGTGCAGCTTCCTTAAAGAACCTATGGTTTCCAGCATGTCCAGGAAGATTGAAGAAACAAAGGAAGGAATGAGTGCATTGAATCCAATCCAAACTACTACTACCACTAATTTGATATGATCCATCAAAATTTGGATCAGTTAATATGTCGTTAAAAATTAAAATATTAACATATTTGAATTGGGTAGCTCTCGTACCATGTACGATTTTTATAACGCGGTCTCTGTGCTCCTCCACTCCCCCCCCCCCGTCTTGAAGACCCGCTGATTTCTCTTTTGCAGAAGGATTGTCGAGAGAATTGGTCGGATGTGTCCGTATTTCATCCAAGAGGAAGTGTTTCCCATATGGATGAGGTGACTTTCGATTTCAACTCGCCACGAGCTCAAGAAGTACACAAGGCTTAAGGAGAACGGTGCAAAAATGCCTTGGGAAAAAGGGATCTGGGATTTGGAGAAGTGAAATCGATTCATATAAAACATATCTAAGCTTCTTTTTCTTCTCAGTTGGACGAAGCCATTTTCTCCTCCTTGTGGACGCATTTTTGCGTTTTGTCCTTTGAATTTTTTCATCGCGTTTCATTTTCAGCTTGAGGAACTCGGAAAGGAAGGGAAAGGAGAACGGAGACTCTTGTGGGAATTGAGGAACTCGTTGGGAAGACGAAAATAAAAAGACATTCGGATTTTATTTATAGTGCTTTAATGATGAGAACTCGCCATTTCGGAAACATCGAGTGTATCGTATCAGAGTTGACAGAGAAGACACTGAAGGCAATCGCACGCGTCGGACTTGCAGGCAAGAACCGAGCCGTCGTTCACCCTCGGACGTCGATGCCCTTCCAGACGAGGAGACAGGGATTGTCCTGGGATTGTTGGGGAAAAGGGAGAGGGAGAGGAAGGGTTCGGAGATGATACAGGCTGCAGAGGGTCAAGGGTCGACCATCTAGTACTTGATGGAGTATCCGTGCTGTTCGACGGGCTCAACCTCGGTCTCCACCTTGTATCCGGTGTGGTAGGTCACGGGGGCGGGGATGACGGCGGGGGCGGCGTAGGCGGCGGCGATGGGAGCGGCGATGGGGGCGGCGTAGGCCAGGGGGGCGTGGTGAGCGTAGGCGAAGGGGGTGGCGATGGGGAGGGTGGCTGCTGGGAGCAGTCCGGCGGAGGCGACGGCCACGAGGGCGGCGAGGACAACCTGTGAGGGAAGAGAAACAGGGACACAGAGGTCAATTTCCAGTCTTAATTCGAGTTGGTTCCGGCTGGACTACGCGTGGCAATTTTGATGCAAAATCTCTTACGTAACCTCTTCATTAAATTCACATGCATAGAGTTAAAGTTGATTCATCAAGACTAAAAGATACCTTTGTGTGTTCACGATCAACGACGTCACCTAAGTACGAATATTCATGAGAGATAATCCATAAAATTGGATGAAATTAATGTCGTTCGTATTCTGAAGCTTTACACCGTTACCAAGGATATTTTGAAGAGTTTGAGAAGAAAGCGACATGAACAATTGATAAATACTATTCGATGTCAGGGTATAGTTTGTTTATATTCGTTAAAACGTTTCTTTCTCCAAAAGCTTTTACATTATTTATCTGATAATAATGATTACGTAACGGTTCTTTAGTAGCCAAAGTCCTAAGATCGCTTTTATTTTTCAAACCGAGAAACAAATGAACAAATGCCCAACGCATTTGAGTCAATGCTCCATTTTTACTCCCTATAAAGAGACGAGAAATTCAAAATATCGACAGGAACTTTTTTATTATCAGAAATAATAAGATAACAAGTGTAGTTATCAATTGGCAAGCATTAATTTTGTTTTCTATTTGAGTGTAACTACACCAGTAGTTTAAATCATACTTTCGACCAAACAGTGATGCATTACTCATAAACTATTTTATTAAAAAATGTAGAATCAGCTTTAGGCATAGAAAGTTACATTGAAAACCGACAGAGAACGGGAAAAAACAAAGAGTGTTATTTTAATTACTGACACAAACTTACCAATACTTTGACGACTATCCCGAAAAAGGAGTCACTATTTCGACTGGCTTAAATATCTAATGCCAAAAAGAGGTAAATTATCATTAAGTTTGTTTTCTTTCGTTAGGATTCCATCATTTTTGGGACCTACCTCCTTACTCGTTATCCAACCGAAGTACAATTTTTTCTAAAGGCAATACGCGATGATGAGACCAACTACGTTCGCCCTGCAGCTCTCCTCACGAGTGTTGAAGGAATAAAAGGTTGATTCAGTGGCATAGTTCGTCCTATTCCCTTCTCTTGAATCGTCTATACTATATTTTCACCTCAATAACAATAATTTGAACAAAATCGTTCTAAACGGATTTCTTCTCACGTGAAAGCAGATGTGGAAAGCCTTTCAGGAGAATCGGAGCAACCACGCAGCCATCTTGGAAGAAGGTTCTCGAAATTATCTGAAGAGGGAGAGTACTTTAGACATCCGTTGACTTTGAAATCCATTACCGATATTGTGATGAAAAGGACACTTTTTCGAACGTTTTTTCGCGTTTATATTCGTATGTTTGCATGGATATCCGTTCCTATGGTCTCCAAACGGTAGTCCCGGTACATGAAATACCAGTCTAAAGCCATAAAACTGATTTAAACGAAAGCTGATGTAATATTATTGACAGTATTTTAAACTAATTGAAACTTCATTCCCGGGGAAAGTTGGAAAAAAATTAATTGCTAAGGAGTTTCGGAATAGCGATTAGAAAGTATTTGTTCTATCCATAAAACATGTTTGTCTCCGTAAAGCTAGTAGGACTTTTGAAGGATATTGAAGGGATGCTCGTACTTAATAATTGCAAAGCACCCTTAAGCTGTGTTCTCCATTAAATCCATTGATTGGTTCTACTCGAGCATTGGGCACCTGGCGCCCTTCAGATGCAATGCTATGATCATTTGAAAAATTCGTGCGAGCCCTGTATTATTTTTGAGAAATATACATGATAGAGAAAATGAGTTGCTATATTACTACGTCAATAGATGACAAAAATAAGAATACTTCACAATAAATGGTAGACGTTGATAATTAAGATTTTAATGATGCGTAATTCTCACATTTACGTAACGGGGTTTCCAACTTTACAGCTATTCATGTGAAAATTACGAACGTTAAACATATTCTGACATTAACACTATTAACAGATTTCTTCATCCATCATGTTAAATTATGGAGTTACTTTTCTAGTTTAATTCTGTCGTTAGCGTTCTTCAAATAAGCAAATGGATGA
Source organism: Hetaerina titia (assembly GCA_037158775.1). Classification (NCBI taxonomy): domain Eukaryota; kingdom Metazoa; phylum Arthropoda; class Insecta; order Odonata; family Calopterygidae; genus Hetaerina; species Hetaerina titia. The sequence continues at coordinate 115,626,029 of CM073768.1, read as the reverse complement.
AATTGGTGGTGTGATAAAACTATAAATCATACCGACATCAGATTTTAAAAAAAAGAAATAATTCAATTTTTCAGTGAATCACATTCTAATTTTATACCGCCAAGACTTCGGCACACGAAATTAATCACCGACGTTACTATATGAACCATGGTCGAGCGTTAAAGTCTCCAAAACCGAGACCTCGTTATCACTATCTCCGTTAAGGTAGGTAGGTTTACGCCAAAGGCAATTATCGCTTCAAGAATCCTCTCCAGATCTCCCATCAAATTTTTGAACGCTTCCCAAAAAACAATAAAACTGCGATCAACCATAAGGTTAATAAATACGTACGTATAACTTTTAAAACTACGGATATGCGTGAACACTTACGAGCTTGTACATGTTGAAGGTTGAGGTGAGGACTGCTGCTTTGTGCTGTCTAACAGGTGCTGGATTGCGAATGATGCCTTTTTGCACGTGGTGATATTGCTTATATACCGGCTCCACGGTCCAGGGCGGAAGACGGAATAGCCGGAGGTGAAGAGGGAGAAGGGGGGGAGGAGGGAGGGTGGGTGGAGGGGAAGTTAGGGGGAGGGGACTGATTGCCGACGGCGGAAGGTTGAAAAGGGGTGGGTAGGAAATGGTTGCGGCGTCAGTGAGTGAGGGGGAATGGGGGTGGGGGATGTGGGGGGGGGGAGAGAGAGGAGGAGAGGGGAGATTTTGGCGGTGAGCGAGTTTCTATAGGGACGAGACAGCCAACCACGGCGGACGCTCCGGCTTAGATGTCGGGCGTGGTCCGAACGGAGCCAATGCGATATTCCCACGCGATGCCATCCAGGGAACGAAAACACAGCCAACGGATTATTATTACATTCGCAGCAAACGTCAAATTTACCGCACGAGGGCGACGATATCCTTGTGTCCGCATACTTAATTAGGGGTGGACGCTTTTTTTCTTCCGAAGGGTTTTTTTTATGCGACAAAGGAAAAACATGCATGAAAACCAGCAAGGATTTACCGCGAAGAACGGTTAATATATAAATTTTTTCCTCCCTGGATTAGCCGACGATAAATTTAACCTTCACCTTAATAAGCGAGAGTGATCGTTCTCCGTTCTCCCTCCTCCACATCCTATTAACAAAAGATGTCTACAAAACGTCTGTATACTATACGTATTAGCACTGTTCCTAGATTGGTAGAACTTGCTAGACAATTTATGACCGTGGTTTTCATATTTACATGATAGAACAGACGGAATATTTAGCGCAGCGTGATGGATCCTCAACTGGGAGTGCCAAAGTTCAAATCCTGGTATCCTCGACACTATTCCTCCTACTACTCTTAAGGCCCCTGACTAAAACGCAACAAAATATTCCCGAATCGCACATCAAAATAAATTTTTCTTTAGTTCTGTTTACTTTTGTATACAGAACTACCCCTAGTGGTTTAATTTAGCATATATTATTTGCTGTAAGATCATCCGCTTTCTACAAATCATGTTACAAGCGACTGTCGGTAGCTCACTCGTATGTGCTTGCTGTTTGCATACGCCCCTTTTTTCTTCTTGTCGTCCATTTTACAAAAAGTTGAACTCCGTTTTAAGTCTGAAAATGCTTTAGTATTGTCAACAAAATAATTTGCATTCTCTTTGCCGCTTTTTTTTATCTTCTCGTGAATTAATTGACTCTGCACTTTCCTTCTTCTTCACTGAAAGGAACGAATTCTTGTATGGAACCCGTTTTTTATAAAATCCCGGAATGAGATATGAATTCTTGTGTTTTATTAAGGGGAAGTTAGGATTTATGGTCATGCCAGCCCAACCATTTTCAGGGGCGATGGGGTGTTAATTATGTGAACTTATACTAACCATGGTGAAATGGTAGAATTGTAGAGAGAAATCCAAAGGAGGCATGAAAATTGGATCCAGGCAGGATTTTCGTTATGGGATATTGAAGACTGCAATTAAAGGGAAGACTTTGGGAATGTGGATAATTATTTTGTTATGTTGTGAATCATTTTTTAAAGGTTTTAGGTATATTTTGGATGAAAATTAACATAATACTCTTACAAAGCACTATAATTACATGTCCTTCAATTCAGCAAACATTTCAACTCCCCTCATTACGTCCTACATTTCTTACTCCTGATCCCTCGTCCTCAGTGCCTCTTATTTAGTTTTCTTTTGCGTCCATTTTGTCAAATGAGATAATGGTAGTATAGTGGATAGATGAACAAAATGAAGGGTGGTAGAAGACATGCAAAAAATTCGAGAAGGGTTCATTGTATTTTGTAATCTAAGATTGTTTCTCGTAATGAGAACCTCAGGAATGTAACACTATTCAATCCGTGTCCTTTCAAAATCTAACTTGAACTTAAAACCACCAAATAATAATAGAAATTATTTTCAAATATTCCTTTCCGTCTAACGAAGATTTCCAGAAAATGAACTGCTACCTGTTTTGGTTGGTTTCACTTATCACGTTTTGGTGCAACTGGATTTATGAGATGAACTAATAATTTAGATGCACTTTTTGACCAAATTTTACAAGTATATCTAATATGAATTATCGTATTATTGTCTGACCAAATACATTTCACGTCTTTTGATGACAGTATGACGACCTGCATGTCAAATAAAAAAATACTAAATATGTGAGCTATTCGGCTGTGTATAGATCATACGCTAATATGGTGTCTCAGAAAATGTCATTCCCGAAATACTCCATCTTGTTTATCGGTAATGAGAATTTATAGGTTGTCGTTACTGCGGAAAAAAATGGTAGGATTTAAAAAAATTCGATTTAGGTTTATACAACGGAAAAAACACCTCTTATACCATCACAACCGCGGAAAAGAAAGGGAAAAATCAACTTGCTGGGGAAACTAAGGATTAGAAACAAACATTTTTTATATGATTTTCGTTTTGAAAAGTTTGACAGTAAATTGCCATTTTTTACAATTGTCTGTCATAGATGATACTACGAAAATGGTCGCATGTTCAATACTTTCAATAGTACTGGTGAAGGAGAATGCTTATTAAATTATTATAATGAATCAATTGCTAATTTTTCTTCGGAGTATGTTCTTAGGTACGAGTAGAATCATATGGATATGTTTTTCGATCGATCGATATGTGATCGATATGTTTTTATTTAAAATGTGTGTCTGGGTCGATCAATTATGGTACTTTGAATATCGATCATATCAATTTTACTCTCTGATAATTATCGCTCCATAGAGCCTCTTAATACGGTATTTACATCCCTTGTTTTATTTCCCAGATCCGAACTCTTCACGTCTTCTCTCTGTAGTGTTTTGTGTGCACATTTTTATCAGATTAACTTCCATTCTATGTGTCTATTCCCACTTTCAACCATGATACATCCCAGGGCCAATTTGATTGGCTTAAGACGAGGGTAATTTTCTGCTTGGTGTCTTCAAAATACTCGTAACAGAGTGACTATCTCGATTTAGTTCGATATTTGTCAAGGTTGGTCGTCAAAGTCGATACCTCAAGCTGTAAAGCCTCTTAAACACTACGCCCTTTCCTGTATTTTAAGGATTCAGAATCTTTCTTTAGGCGAAAATAACTAATACACACTGTGGAAAGTATTGAGTGCCGAGTAAAAATTATGTAACTGCTTTCGTGATTCATGAAAACACATAGGATGCATTGTTTTTTTTGGTAATTTAAGTCTCAGGGTGTCCGAAATTTTTATGTTCTCCTTTATTTCTTTTTAACAATACAAAATTAGTCATGAAAATGAATGAAGTAAATCATAGAATTGTTAAGCTCCTATGCTAACATTAGGTAATAGATTTAATACCATCATAAGTATTACTAGATGAATCTAATAAGATGTTTAGCGAATGCATTTGACAAAAATGGGAATATACTACCTTGATCAAAAAGTTCCCGGAATTTATTCAGCAAATTAAAAATACAAGTTTATTCATCTAAATCTATATTGTCCCCTTCAAAGTAATCCCCATCGACTGCAACACACTTATGCCAGCGCTTGATCCAATCCTCGAAACATTTTTTATATTCGGTTTTCGGTATGTCCATCAGTGCTTCCTGCGATTTTTCCATTACTTCCTCTCGGCTGCTAAAACGCGTTCCCCGTAATGGTTTTTTCCAACGTCCGTGCGCCACTAAATCCGTTTTTTACGCAAAATTTAATGCAAGTTCGTTGTTGCAAATTTAAATCCATTTCTGCAATTGTAAAAAATCGCCAACACACACAGAGATAGATGTACTCTTGGCTACGTAACTTTTGCAAATGTCAAGTTATGACACTAAGATTTAAAGGGAATATCAACAACAGATGTACCAATTTAACAAAAAAAAACAGAACTCAAATCGGAACGATGGGAGCGCCACACGGTGGTTATTCCGGGAACTTTTTGTTCAAGGTAGTATACTACAGACAATTTTTATCTCAGCATCTATAAGCATAATCCAATTAAAATGTGTTATCCGCTCATAATTTCCCATTAAAAATTAAAAGAAATTCTTTTTGTTTACATGTAAAGCACTTTAAAATTACACCTCTATTCTTGAAAACAAAAAATTGACGAGACCATAAACTTGAAACAGAAAAGACTAATCAAGACTGAACAGAAAAGACTAATCAAACCCAGGCAAACGATATCCCAACCCAACAAAAAGAAATGCATTAAACTTCCCTTCCACCCACAGTCCACCAAAGGGTTAGAAACCATTTTCAATAAACACAATTTCAAACCCTCGTTCTCATCCAATAACAAACTAAGACAATTACTTGGAAAGAAAGATCCCATAGGATCCCTTCTCAAATCTGGCATATACAAAATCTCATCTCCACAATGTAATTCTTCGTCAATCAAGTTTACCATCTCGGAATATTTTTGTTTACATTAATTCACGACCGTAGATAGATTCACATACGTTCCTTGTATATTTAAACTTCTATTCTTAATAAAACGAAATTCATAATGGCTAAACAGTGAAAATAAATAAACTGTCCAATGTTTTTATTTCTGTGTGAGAAAACTACAACCGAATTTATGGTTGAGCATCTGTCATGGGTTAAATGGCATGGTAATTATTGTTTAACATGTCTAGGAAATTTAAATTTACCTGAGATATCAATGGATGAATAGTAAAATTGATAATTCACGGATATTGATGAAAAAAACCTTGTGCCATTTCATATTGGTGTAAGTTAGGTTATATTGATATAATAAAATCTTCAGGACCTTAAATGACGTCTGGTAATCTTCACAGGAATCAATTGAAGAAATCAAATACCTATCTTCGTAATTTAGAAATATTTGTGTAGCTACATAGGCGGTAATAGATGTCAGCCCGAGTGAAGTATGAATTGATCTTTGCAGAAAGGAATATTTTGAATACTTCAAGAGATCAGGCTCGATCACATATAGGACACAAATGAGAATGGAGTTTTAAAGTGACACGATGGCGTAACATACCTTGCTTTATGACCATTTCATTACGTCGATAAAGAGTTTCAATGACTGAAACCCAGTAATTAAACTCGGGAATCTCTTTAATTGATTCCTTGTCATAATAATTACACTCGGTCATCATTTAATAGTCGTAAAATTTAGATTCGAGAGCATGGAAAATTCTTTTCCTCGTGTTGATTCTGTAAGCAAATTCAACCAAGCCGCCATGTTTTCCTTTGAAATTTAAAAAACTCATATACTTAAGTTATCAAGTTACTCAAGTACTTAAGTTATTTATATAACTCAACTTATAAGTACTCACAGATTTGAATCTTAATTCGGGAAATGATTCGTTAAAGAAGACATCAATTTAATCACTCTTGTCTCCCCATAATCAGCTGCCAATTTCGCCGTTATTTTTGTGTTAATTTCCAGGTGGAGGAATAATGTAGTAGTCCATTGAGTAGAACGCTGAGCTACTGATCATAGGGGCCGAGTGTGCGTATTAGTCTAAGGGTAAAACGTTGGACTACTGACCGTCCCGGAAGTCGCAGAGTCGGTTCCCGGCCAAGCTTCTCTGGGCACCCTGGGGTCTACACAAGCTATGTGATTTTTCGGTTGCCAGATCTTTCTGGGAAACCATAACCGCCACAGAGAAAGGAACTGGCCCCCCTACCCTGATGTGTGAATTTCACACACCGTCGGGCTTAGTACATGGGTGAACTCTTCCATCACCTACCAAACCGACCTTCGGGTTAATTACCGTGTTTATGGTTTATCCAATTAGGACATGGACAGTTAAAAACGAAAGATGAAAAGTATTTAAAATTTTGAAACATCGCTCAGGAAAAGAATATTTCAGGTTTTATTTTCATATCTCATGGACTGACAGATTAAGAAGCGAGAAGGGAATGATGAGAAGAGGAGAGGGAAGAAGAAAAATGCCGAAAGGAAACGAGGAAGGGAAACATGTCTTAGTTGGGGTACTTTTTAGGACAGTATTGCTTGCTTAGCAGAAAAAAACTGAAGGAAGGAGAGGATGGGGGAGAAAAAGGATTTGGAATGCATGATGGTATTAAAAAATTGCAGATGTTACGGATGAATAAAAGAAGATTCTCTGGACTTCCAAAGCGATGGAGGACATCCAGTTGAAACCTTTTGGAAGAAAGGTCCACCTGAAAGAGATCTAGTTCCAAAGTTTTAAGACGAAATATTCCTTAAACCTTTGATCGTTGCGATTCTGAAAAGATAGAAAGTTGAGAATTCGTAAAAAAAGATGTTTTATAGAACTAACGACAAAAAAGTTGGCTTGCTTGCGATTGGAGGTAAACAACATTTTGCACTGATATATTTTCTATCGTTACATACTAAAGAGGGCTCTTTGCGAGCTGAAGAAGTGAATTTGACATCCTCTAACATTCAGTACTTTTGTGATAGCATATTTATTTCAGAATTAATGGCACACCTTACTTATTTGCAATAAGCCGCCCGCAACACGAGTTAACATAATATTTTCGGTCTGCCATTTTTTTCCCCGTTTGATTCAATTAATTTGTTTTAAGTTAGTCTTTGCTTCCAATGTTCATTAATATGTTGTAATGGGATGAATTAAGATCTACCTGTATTTCTTGGAACACTAAATGAGATGAAATTCTATTTGGTTTAGAAAAACTAGAGGATCGATTTCAAAAGCTGAAAACAATAGAATTTAGTTAAATGAAATTGGTAAAACTATTTTAAAATATACAACTACCATTTCCAGTTATCAACCACAGTCATGAATCCGAATGTCGGTTTGATGTGTGAGGGTAAAGTTCATCCAGTAATGAACCAAACGTCGCGTGTAATTAACATTTTAGCAGGGTAACAAGTGGATCAGTTCCTTTCCCCTGTTCTGACAATGGTCTACCAGAAGAAAGATCTGGTACCCGAAAAATCATACAGCTGCTGGGTTAAGCTGCCAGAGTCTAGTGTTGTCCCTGGGAATCGAACCTTGCCCTCTGGTCAATAAAACGGACATTATACCCACTGGACTACCATGACCTTCAGCTGCCGTGAATGAATGAAAATAAAAATGCGAGATCCCAGCAATTAAAGATAAAAAATTGAAAATATCATTCCAACCTTAGAAACGTATATATTTCTCATTGATTTTCATCATTTTTAATGGGAGTTTTGAGCTGATATTCATACATTTCCGACCGCGAGCATACCGTACGAAAATCCTGCTTGTAAACATCAACATCTTCTCTTCAATTTTTTTCCACACACGTCCACTTGATCATAGATTGCCTCTATATCATATAAGTTTAATTAACCCAGGGCTTACGCGTCTGGCGAAACTATTCAAACTTGAATATTTAACACAATGGAGTTAAGCCCACGGTCTTAGAATGGAGTAATTTTAACTCGCGAATCTCGGTTTTTTGATTTTGGGTAATTACTATAAAACGCAAAAGCTTCCAAGTGTTTAAAGACTCTTAAACATGCCAAAAAACTTGATCGGTTTGGAGAAGTTCAAAATGCTGTAGGCAACACCGGAATGATATTTTCTTACCGCGTGTCCATCACATTCAATGAATAGGAAAACTAGCCGATCGAGTTACAATCTTGAGGTTAAGCTACATATTTGGGGAATACGATAGCATAAATGTTAACATTAAATCTAAATAAATTATATGCAATATATATTTATACAAACACATTCAAATACGAAAACCTGCCATATAGCACGCAAATATTCGTTCACATGGAAATAGATATAAGGAAAAGGGATATTTCTATGTGAAAGTATATTTTATGTATCATATATGAAACAAAGGGGAAAACTTTGAATGTGCCGACAAAATTCACTGAAAGTAAAATTGATCGAAATTAATTTTGAGGCAAAACATTTTTTATCTCGACATTATTCTTGTTATTATTGGTACTTAACCAGTTAAGAAACGATAAGTTTTGCATGAACACAAACTATACAACGATACATTCATTTTCCCCTCCTAACAAAATATTACTCGATATCCGATACAACAATAAGTCCCTTTTTATAAATGATATCACTATGACAAGCATAAGCTTGCGTTTTTGATTGACTGTTAAGGAAAATATTGGATGGACACAGGCTATAAAATGGTAAAATAATACATAACCTTACATTTCTTAACAAAATACTACCTGACTATAAGCACTACAATAATAAACGTTCCTTTAATTCCACGCACTCTCTTCATCCCGTCATTCCATTCAACACACATATCCAAATGCCGACACGAACCTATTTGTTCCACAAAAAAGTCTTCGACTTGACAAAGTTGATCTTCAGATCATTTGTAGGTTAAAAACCTTGGTCTTGGACTGAAAACATTTATTTTAAAACACAAAGTACTATTTTGCATTTTTATGAGCCGTTTTCAACGAGTATTCCCTGAAACTATCTAAGAGAGATCTTACTTCATTAAACGGTGCACTGAAGACTTTAACATTAAGAATTTTTTTCCCATTCTTTTTAGAGTAAACCCAAAGATACCCGATAAGGTCACTTAACCATTGCATCGTGGATTGGATTGAATTCAACACCGTCACGGTGATTGACGTCGATCAGGGCATTAGGAAGTGGCATAAAAGTTCGCGCGTCACAACGCCCATCGTCCCAGAGGGCAATGCTGCAAGCTCCGGAGGTCCGGGGTCGGATCATCGGCGGTGGAGGACAACGCCCAGAGCGTGGGCAATCAATTCCTCTCCCGACCGCCAAAAGGTGTCGGAGGCCCATTGTCACGGCCGCCGCTCCATCGGACGCCAGTGCCCAACCACACCCCTCCCCATCCTCCCCCGCCCCTTTCGCCCCCATCCCGCCCTCCTCCAGCCACCAATGTAGGACCGCCACATCGGAGGCATTCCGGCTTCCGCAGCTCCGCTATATAAAGTGACCGACGGGATATCTAAGGCACCACTCGCCTATCAGCGACTACAGAAGTCTCATTTCTCAAGGGAAGCAGCACCAACCCCAACAAACCACCATGTACAAGCTCGTAAGTGTGACCGCATTCAAGCACCCTCGCACCATTCCTCCTCTATCCCGCACCGTGAGCAATCGGACGTACCGCAAATTCTTAATATCATAATTTCGCTGATTTTCGTTCGTTTAAATGTCTCCTCGTTTTTTAATTTTTACTTGATCAATTTTTAAATGTCCCTGTTTGGCGAAACTTAATGATTTCTATTGTTTAAGGCTCAACTTTGTGGAAGATCATGTTCAATATGTATCACAATATCATTATCATATCTTAAAAAAAACTAAATATTGAACAGAAACTTAATGAGTCCATGCGCTTGACAATTCAATCCGATCGCGTCAAATGATTTGTGTATTCATTCTTCACGCTTTTGCTGAACCATTTGAATATCCGTAAGATGCCGAATGTTTCAAAATATCAATATGAAAGATTAAGATCACCTTTATCCTAGATTCCCTCAAGGGGGCAGTTCTCGAGTGCCCCCAAGCCTTGTACTAGTCGGCGAAAGTCAAGAAAAATCATTGAATCTTGATATAAGTCGGCAATCATACTAATTGCATATGCCTTCTTAGTCTGCGTTGGCACCCTCGGCTTTCAGTATCTATTAGACGTTCCCCTATGCAGAAGCGTCTTAGTGCGACGCCATTTCGGTTACGGCAGCATTTTGGATTAATAGACCCTAAGAATGATTCTTTTTTTTCTTCTCGAAAAAAAAACCAAGAGTGAATATTATGAAAATTTTACCTAAATACCTCCAAATGTAAATTCATCCATCGGAAGAGCAAAATACTCCCCTCAATCAGCCTGTTTTCCAATTTGACTTATTTTTTAAAAGATTTGGAATTATAAGGTAAATGTCATTCTTAATACGAAAGATTAACCCAGTTTTTTAAATTTAATTTTAGATTGAAGACACTTGTGCACTCATTATTACGTTGATTCGGGAGATCTTTAGGGATAATTTTTTGGATTTCTCGTCTCTTGAGAGAGAGAGAGAAAAATGGCGCCATGACTTAAATGCGTTCGGCATTTGTTCATTCGTTTCTCGGTTTGAAAAATAAAAGCGATCTTAGGACTGATGGCTACTAAAGAACCGTTACGTAATCATTATTATCAGATAAAGAATGTAAAAGCTTTTGGAGAAAGAAACGTTTTGACGAATATAAACAAACTATACCCTGACATCGAATAGTATTTATCAATTGTTCATGTCGCTTTCTTCTCAAACTCTTCAAAATATCCTTGGTAACGGTGTAAAGCTTCAGAATACGAACGACATTAATTTCATCCAATTTTATGGATTATCTCTCATGAATATACGTACTTAGGTGACGTCGTTGATCGTGAACACACAAAGGTATCTTTTAGTCTTGATGAATCAACTTTAACTCTATGCATGTGAATTTAATGATGAGGTTACATAAGAGATTTTGCATCAAAACTGCCACGCGTAGTCCAGCCGGAACCAACTCGAATTAAGACTGGAAATTGACCTCTGTGTCCCTGTTTCTCTTCCCTCACAGGTTGTCCTCGCCGCCCTCGTGGCCGTCGCCTCCGCCGGACTGCTCCCAGCAGCCACCCTCCCCATCGCCACCCCCTTCGCCTACGCTCACCACGCCCCCCTGGCCTACGCCGCCCCCATCGCCGCTCCCATCGCCGCCGCCTACGCCGCCCCCGCCGTCATCCCCGCCCCCGTGACCTACCACACCGGATACAAGGTGGAGACCGAGGTTGAGCCCGTCGAACAGCACGGATACTCCATCAAGTACTAGACGGTATACTCCTCGAAGATGCGTTCATTACCTGGGACGACGGCCGCCAAACTCCACACACCAAGACATCGAGAGATGCCAACTACACGCCGAATTCCAGTCTAGTCTGAAGCCGACGTTCTTTTCAATTCTCTCCGAGAATCCAACCCAACATGTACTCCGTGCATGCACAAAATCTGTCACTCAACCGACCAACAACAACGGGTTAATTAAAGTTCCTTTGAAACTTCAAAAAATGATTTTGTTTTCATTAACTTTCTCACCCTCGACCGCATCCTTTCCCTCCTCCGTCCGCCTGAGATTGCTTTCCTGGGAGATGGGTAAGGATTAGGTTATCTCAGAAAAGGACATTTCGTATTTTTAAAAAAAGTCACCATTTCTTTGTAAAAAAATTGTCCGCTTCGAAAGGAATATCGTTCCATAGAGGACAATTGAGTTCATCCTCGCGCAACAAAAAAAAACACGGCGACGGACCGTTCTCTCATCGAAATATATTTGCTCGTAGAAAGGCGAAATCGTCAGAATTTATACTTTATATTGTCGCTGGAGAACTCTTTTTACCACCTTGCTCGCTTGAAAGGATAAAAATATATGTAAATACAAATATGCACATGTAATACATATACATACATATATTTATATGTATGAATGTATATATATGTAAGTATATGTGCATATATGCATGTATATTTGTATATATATGCATATATGCATGTATATATGTATATATATATATATATGCAAATATTTCCTTATTTGAAAATGAGTGATTTCATTTTTTTCAATAATTAGGCTAGCTATACTTAACGACAAAAAATGATCAATTTTCCCTCTGAAAATAAAGCGACTTCAAAGACACTCCGTTATGTGCTTATCATTTGAAGTATTAAATAAAAAAAGTACATTTTCATTCCTTATTTTATCGTTTTTATGAGCTTCCATTTGTGACGTGGAATGTATCTAATCTATAAAACACCGACCAGAAAAAATAAACCGTTATTTTTACCCTTGATTTTCTCAAATTCAAATTTCAATATCAAATCATCGCTTACGTGATGTCAGAGAAATGGAAGCCTTATTCTGTCTTCTGACCGCTTGAAATTAAAATGAGTACTTTTATTAATCATATTCCGGATACCGCCGAATCGATCCAACGTGGATGTATATGTATACATATATATGTATGTATATTCCGCGACCTTCAAACTTTCCGGTGAAGTTCATCAAAAGTGAATTCAAGGCCCAAACTGAAATGATAACACATCGTCGTTGATTTTTAATAACCGTGTCGTCATTATAAAAAATATATATCATTAAAGATCCCACGAGGATTCTCAAGGTCTTCAAAAATAAGTCTCTTCCCTCTCTTTGCTGGAAGATTTCCCTAACCCATTTCTCGCAAAATGAGAATCAGCCGAGCGCGTTATACATTTTTATCTCTTCTCTCTTCTAAATGTTTCCAAAAAAAAAACCCCCGTCGCTCTCATACATGCCTGGGAGGACCAAGGAATTCCATCTCGGGGATTTCGCCCCCGTGTGAGGGGCGTGTCCCCCTGCCCTTGTGGCCGGCGAAAAAAAATCCCTCCTTCCTCATTCTCCTTCGCTTTCGACTCTTCCCCCACCACCACCTTCCAGTCCTCCACCTCTTCTCTTGAACCTTCCCCTTCCTCTCTCCGGTAAGTAATCTCTCCCCACCGCTCCTCCCCACCTGACCGGGACGCCCTCAAGAGAACTCCGACGCCCTCGCCCCGCCCTCCCCGCCCCCGCTACCGGCCCACCCACCTGCTCGCTTTCCCTCTCCTTCCCTCCCCCGCCAGTTCCCTTCAAGGACACGCACCTCTTTTCTAGAAGCTTCTTAACTTTTTTCCCTTTGCAATAAGCCAACCGGCGAAATCGTGGGCGTGGGGAAGACGACGCCCCTCTCGACCCGAACGATTCAGGGGTGGCGAAGCGAACGCACTTGGAAAACGATATTATGGCATGCTTCCCTCCTCTATCCTCTCGAGTTTGTCGAAGTAAATAGACTACATGCATATATTTTGCCGCCAGGCAATCTACCGGTTAAGGTAGGTTTTTGGATGGACACAGCTATCAAATAAATATTTTGTAACTCCAAACAAAAACCAATCCAGCAATATACTCTGCATCAGGTCCTTCTTCATTTCTGTGTACTTCTTTCCTCCCTTCATCCCGTCCAACATCCCTATCCTGCTCCTGCTCTTTGCTCGCTTGCCCAACATTCTCCCCTCAATTACCTTCTCCAACATCCCACTGCCGCTTAATACACCTTTCATCCTTATTTCCTGCCTCCATAGGATTTCTCTCAACAAACCCCTCTCCTCACCCACCATCTCCAGTACTTCCTCATTTGTTTTCCTTTCGGTCCATTTCACCTTCTCCATTCTTCTCCACACCCACATTTCAAAAGCCTCCAATGTACGTCTATCCTCCTGCTTCAGTGACCACGTTTCCGCGCCGTACATAGCTACGCTCCATATCAGAGTTTTTACGAGTCTTGTCTTAACATCCCTACTCAACGTCCCCGTCATCAACTCCCTCCTCCTTGAGAAAGCCTCCTTGCCTAGCGCAATTCTTCTCCTTACGTCCCTACTACTTTGAGCGTATTGGTCCAAAAAACTTCCGAGATACGTAAACTGTTCTACCTGCTCTATTTTTCCCCCTCTTATTTTAATGTTTAGCTTAGCCTTCTTCTTTCTGACGAAGAAATTCTGCAAAAGTACATCAAGCCTCCTCTGGAGGTGATTCATCCGGATACTTACATATATGGTTTCTGCAAAAAGTACCGGGAAAAATTTCGTAAAAATAGACTTTTCTCAAATACTCTTAAAATGCTTCAAAACTCTTCCAAGTGCATCTCTGGAGCGCCAGCACACATTTGCCAGCGGCTTTTGCACGACTCGAAGGCGATCTGGTAGGCGGAAGGTCCTTAAGGGTACGTGTGCAAGATTCTTCGACGGCACTTAGGGTGCCATGGTGGCGTCCTTTGAGGGAGGATTTCTCTTTTGGGAATTAGTCTGCTGATGTCAAGTCGGGACTTTAAGGGGGTTGGAAATCGTCGCGATGCCGTTGCAAACGGTCTTTGCAGGCAGATACTCGTCTCTACTTTTGGTCGTCCGTCAAGAACTGCGGGACGAGTTTAGCGCAGACCTTTCGCATCGCCAAAATATCCATGATAATGGTGTGCAATGTCATTTTATCAATGCCAATACGATCTGTGACCATGCACACACTCAACCAACTGTCTGAATTTAGCACCTCACGTACATTTCAGGAAAATATTGCTACCAATACTTTTTATATAAACCTCGTAGTTTTTTTTCTATTTGACTTGACTGCCCTAGAGTTTTCAAACATGCTATTAACCGCTCCTATTTTAATCAGTGGGGGAAATTTAACTTTAAATCTAATAAGGACGAGTTTCGAACGTAGTAATCGATTTTTTTATAAGAGCATTGGACTACTGACTGGAGGTCCTAAGTTCGATTCCCGGGCATGTCTCTACTCTCGGTTTCATCCAAGCTGTGTGATTTTTCGGATACCAGAACTTCTTGGGAAATCGTTAAAAGCTTAGGGAATATGGAATTTGCCCCCTTAGCCTGTTTTGTGAATTTCACAAGCCGTTGGCTTTAGCGTTTGGGTGAACCTGACCTTCGGGTTGATGGGTATCTACCTGCTGAGGTGGCGATGAGGATTATTTAAGACATCCACTGGGTAATTACCATAAATTTCAAGTGATTTAATAAAATACATACATGAGCTAATCACATAAATGCTGGAGCGAATTTAAGGTCACAGTAATCATTGTCATCATCATCTTATCACGAAATTTCTAATGTTTCTCTTCTTGAGAGTTTTTTTCGATAGTGATCACCAATTATAGACTTTGCTCAGCTTTCCACTTCCTCTTCAGACGACTTCCTTTCGTCTCGAATGTCTGCATGGTGATTCGACTCTCATTCATTCTGTCTGTACAACCTATACAAAACAGCGTGGCGCGTGCTTGTTTCATACTCGGCTATTCTGTATTTATTCCAATTTTCACGAAAAATATCCATCCCTCATCCCATCTCTCCTATTTTCGGAAAAGCGAAACACGAAATTGAGATGTAGACCTTTTATTCATTGTGAGATTGGGAATACTGAGTCATTCTTTTTGCAAATATCGTAAATGCCAAATCCCCAATATCCAACACTACAATAGGCCCCTCTTCAATTCCGTATATTTCCTTCCTCCCTTCATCATTCCTATCCTATTTCTTCCCCTTCCTCGTTTGCCTAACGTTTTCCTTTCTATCACAGTTTTCAACATCCTTATTGCCGATTAAAATCCTTTGCGCCTATCTTTCCTGCCTCCTTTGAACATCTCCCAACAATCCTCTCTCCTCCCCCACCATGCTCTAGAACTCTTCCTCCTCTGTTTTTCTTCCCGTCTACGTCAAAGTTCCCATTCTTCTCCACACCCACATTTCAAAAGCCTCCAATCTACGCCTATCCTCCTGCTTCAGTGACCACGTTTCCGCGCTGTGCATAGCTACGCTCCATATCAGAGTTTTTACGAGTCTTTTCTTAACATCCCTACTCAACGTCCCCGTCATCAACTCCCTCCTCCTTGAGAAAGCCTCCTTGCCTAGCGCAATTCTTCTCCTTACGTCCCTACCACTTTGACCGTGTTGGTCCAAAACACTTCCGAGATATCTAAACTGTTCTACCTGCTCTATTTTTTCCCCGCCTATTTTAATGTTTAGCTTAGCCTTTTTCTTTCTGGACCATCGCATAACCTTTGTTTTATTAATATTGATTCTCATCCCATATCTATCGCACTGAACCTCCAATTCACCCAGCAATGCTTGCAACCCCTTGGCTGTTCGTTCGTTCCTGTTAATACCCCCTGTATTCTATTTCCTAAGCCGACTTCCTCCTTTTTTATCTTTTTGGACCAGCCGTTACACTTCTTTGTTATTAAAATGTGATATTAACATCGATATTTTTCACTTCAAATTCTATTGGCTTTCGTATTCCCCATTCCTTTTGTATAATATGCATTGTAAAACCAACAGGTTAAAATCATCGTTCATATACATTCGCACATTTAAAGGCTACATCAAGGTGAGATTTACAAGTTATGTCGGATATACGAGATATGTTCAAAAATTAACGGGATTGTCAAACCCTTTATGTATTATGTTTACATACATGCCCCTAAAGTATGATAAAACTTTCAACTGTTTTCATTGTGAACTTTGCCCAGTGACAACCATTAAGGTTAGACGTGTTTTATGAGCTCAGCGATTTTCGTTTGTTAAAAGAAATGGATCAAAGAATTTGTATCAAATGTTGCGTAAAAAATGAAATAAAGTGTAACAAAGTGTGTGAAATTTAACATTTCCAACAAAAGGCCAAAATGGTGAGTCTGCTATGAGTAAATCAAGAGTTTACGAGTGGTATAAGTTTTTCCCAAAAGGGCGTGAAGACCTTGAAGATGGCGAACGCCCTGGACGCCACAGCACATCAACAATCGATGAAAACGTGGAAAAAGTTAAAGAAATGGTTATGGACGATCGCCGAATCACAATTAGAGAGGTCGCTGATGATGATGTTGGCATATCGATTGGAACATGTCATGGCATCATTTCCAATTTTTTGGGTATAACACGCGTAGCAGCAAAATTCGTTCCAAAATGGCTTTTGCACCACCACGATAATGCACCAGCTCACACTTCATTGCTTGTTCGTGAATTTTTGGCCAAAAAAATACTTAAGTATAATTTTTGAACACATCTCGTACAAACTGAATTGAAAAATTATAAGGTATTAATAAAGTTTAGAGAAAAGGCTCGAAAATGATTTGAGTTTGTACCATCTTATTTGGTGCAAATTGTTTGCTAGGGAGCCGTTTGAAGTGGAACAAAAAATGTACAATTTGAATTTGAGACAATGAGATCATAAAGATATCGAACAAAGAAATGCTTAGATGCGTGCATCTGAAATGAAAACCGTAGAATGAAATTTGAAATCAGGCGAGCGAATTTTCAAAAGAAATCATTTCCGGTGTCCGCGATATTACTGCATATTTTTCAAAAGGAGGAAACTCAAGAAAAATGCCGCGATACGTGACTCACTGCATAACATCTAACACATTCCACCACTCTTTGTGCTGACCGAATTAGACTCGTGTCAAGTCTTTTTCAGAAAGCGCCATTTTTAGCAGGGACCACGGTCCTACGATAGTATCGTTATGCGCCTCTTACAAGCTGGATCTTGAAAATCCTCCCTCTGTCTTTACAGTCGAATTAACGTAACTGCAGCCTTTTGAAGATGAAGAATGCAGTCATTACTACCCTACAATAAGATATAGTGGAAGCCCCTGGACTAATAACACTCTTTAATAGAAGTCAAAAACGTACCTTATGTTCCGTCAGGCGTTGCATACATAAAACACTCCCGGGTACCTCGGCAAATAGATCTGAAAACCCATAGTTCTGGGTGCATTCTGACTATATTGGAATTCTCACTTGAAAAGACACTTCAGTCAATCAATTTGAAAAACATTCCCGCCAGTAAACATTTTGATTCTGCAGTAAAAAATACGTACAAACCTCTAGACTAAATGTTTTTGTCAGTTACTGTCGCACTATCCGAATCCTTCCTCGCGGAACTTGAATGCAATAGATTAAGTACATACCCAACCGCACAGGAAATACACAGCAGTCTCCAAATTAATTTTGATGAATACCAGCCGTGCACTCTTTCATACGAATGAAATTATACAAATGATATAATATATAAATGAAAGCGCGACATGATTATGAAGTCGCCATTTTTTCTATTTATTAGTGAGTGTTAAACTCACTTCACGCCCTTAATTACAAAGTCTCGAAGCATGGAGAATACCTTTACTCTGAACGAACCGAACATCATTTTACTTTATCTGGAAAAATTCTTGCTAATTGAATCAAATCCAGGGCACGAAATGGTTTCCCCTTGCAAGCATTGAAATGTCGAAAGTAAACAAAAAATGTTTTCATGAACTATGTCATAGAAACGATGCGAGAGTAAACAATGTCAAAGATACAAATGGCGTCCGCTTTCTGAACAGGACCCACTCGACTGACGTGAGAACAGTTAAGTGAGAAAGTAAAGAACTCTTTTGAGTTAGATACATCGTTAAGGTCGAATGGGATGTGTGAGAGAGAGAGATAGCTAAGAGAGAGAGAAAATAATCCGTGGGCCTCACGCGATAATGTTCGCGCGCGGGTCACTCCACCGTGAATGTCAGCGTATCACGGATGCAATGGGACGGACCTCCACCGCTCCTTCAACCTTAATCCGCATTCCCCTGGTGACTCGCCCGAGGAAGTGACCACCACTGACGGAGGTCGAAGCACGAGGGCGAGACCCGGCTAAATTCAATGCCAAGATGCAGTTTAAACAAAAAAAACATCTCTCTTAACTAAAAAACTTTCAATTTCTTCGACAGCCAAAATTTCAATTCAGGCGAATCTTCCGATTTCGACGAAGATCGTGACCGCACACGATTAATAAAACGGCCGTAACCGGTCTCGCGAAAAAATACGTGGAATAAGAAAATAAAATTTTGCCGAAAAAAACATATATATTTTTGACATATTACGGTGAATATTTCCCGTATACAATTTTACCGTATTTCCATCTGTGCATGAGATCATTTCCATATAGTTTGTGAACCCTAATATTTAATTGAATGCAATTAAAGTTCGGTAAGTTTCAAATGTATGTAGGTATTAATAAATTCATCAGAGTAATTTAGCTTGCTTATGGGTAGATTTTGGACAGTCTCCAGAACCTATTTATTTCTAAGTACCCTGAGAATTACCCTATTTCTGCCTTGGACAGTTTGTAACTTCAGCCTGCTGCAGTCACACTGTCTGTCTAAAAATCCAATTCTCTTTCTTCCTCTACCCCACTTAAATTCCAAATTTTTCCCCTTTTATCACGACCTAATTACCATACCACTTAACCTATCAATATTTCCTCCACCCATTCACTTTCTTTGCCTTCTTCGGATTTCCCCAAGAGCAAATTTCTTCTCTTCGTCCATTCTTTTTTAAAACATCTCAACATTTGTCTTCCTCTCTCGGCCCAACTTATTTTATTCGCTCTTCGCCACGCACACCACACGAAAATTGAAGCAAACGAGCACAAATGACTCAATTGAATGAATAAATTTATGCCCGAGATTCTTTCCTCGACTTAAAACCCTCCATGGATGAAAAATAATGTCGAACAATGCAACTAATACAAGGAATCGGAAACTCTATTGACATTTGGAAACACTGTTACCAATTAAAAAAAATGATCATTTTCACAATCCAAAATATTATCAAAATATTGATGTCGTTCTTAATAGCATGACTCACACGGCCGTAATCTTCCAAAATTATTGGCGTAGAGAAGGCAATTCATTATGTAAGACAGTGCAACGAACGCCATATTGAGTTACCGATGACTTGAGACGATTTCAGTTCCTGCAGCAAGCTTAATCTCGTATGAGAAAAACCAATTTATTTCTGTACGAGTATACTTTAAATAGTATCGTTTAAAAAGGGAAAATTGCATTCGATGTTTGAGTTAGGTTTGATTTTAAGTATTGAGAAAAGAAATAAGTGCATTAATTATTTTTAAACCGATTCTCGAATCCAACCACCAATCACAAATGAACAGAGACGTTTCTAGGGACTGCCGATTGTTCCGCCGGAATCAACATTGAGTTTGTAGGCAGCCATTACTTTTTTCATTATTTCCCCAGAAAAATCCAATTATTCGTCGAAATTTTTCTTACAGTTCTTCGGGATTGTAAGCGTTTGGCAACTTAGCATTGCTCCTATAAAGATATCCATTTCCTCGTCAGAACTATGGATGGAATCTGACACGACGACTACTAAATTTTCATTTAAATTGGAGCGTAAACAAACAGCCGTTTACGAAACCAAATCAAAACGTTTACGCATGCGCAATAATCGAATGTCGACAGGGACTTGAATCGTGTGTTAAACAATTCCCGGGAAGTTTAACATCGAGTTTCTATTCAATATTTAACAATAATTCAGTAATGGAGTAATTTCAGTAACAGGAGTACGCATCGTCTAAAACGGCCTTTATTTGATGTGCAACCCCCAATCCGGAACCAAAATTGGTCCGCTTGGTTGATAATTGGAGTGAGGCTGCGATGCAGCAGAACGAAGGCCATAACGGGAATTAAATTTCACTACGTGCACTGCATTAACGGGCCAAAGGAGGAAAATGTGAGAACACTCCCAACCTCGTTGAGGACGAGCATCCATTTAATTTCTCGTTGTGAAACATTTTCACTTCTATGTAGCGTGAAGTGTAAAAGATAAATTATTTTGATTTTATTAAAAAATATCGTATGCTTAACTCTAGTTTAACTCCAATAGAAATCCATTAATAAGACAGGATGATTACACTTTTCTTCTTAAAGAAGGATACTGGGCAGTTCTTAAAAGAGCAATCTGTTTTTTTTATCATTGGTGATAGTTTGTGGCAATTATTTGGGGGCTTCTTATATTTATAACTTAAAAGTCAAAAGAAAAACCTATAGTCATTTTTAAAAATCGTGTTCATCATACTCTTCAACTTTCAATAAGAGTAGAAGAAGATTGATGAAGCGTGAGAGTGTGAACAAAACATGGAATATAATGAGGATTATAAAAAAATAAGATTTATAGATCAAATAAATATATAAGAAAAAATAAATAAATACGAAAAAAAGAAGTATTTTTACGCACATGTAGAAACTATTACCACCAGCGATTTGGAATTAATTTATCTATTAATTTATCATGTAACAATATCACCACCCAAGCTTTATTCCACCCGTCAACAAATTAAATATATTTCTCCGGTCCATGTCCCGTTCTCGTTGTTATTGTTATGATTGTTATTGTCTTTTTGTCCTCTTTCATGTTTTTTTAAATATTTTTAACTGCAAATTGGTGCCACTGCTATGTGTGAATAATGTTTTAAAATCAAATAAATCTATTTATTAAAGAATTACTGCGAAGACTAATTGAAAATGTTTCATAATTTCCTCTTAATGCTACGTCATTTCATCTAACCTCCCAAACAATCCCTGGAAATTCCGACAGCAAAAAAAGTCAGTTTCATAGAGACGAGAGATGTGCAGGTAGACAATGTCAGGTGGCACACAAGGTCCAACTGTCATAATCAAACTTGCCTTGGAAAAATAAAAATGACATGACATATTATGTGACATGAATCAATATCACAAAATATAATGAATGAATTAAGTCAGTAATCAACATTAAACTCAAATAAAACTTCCAAACACAAACCTCTAACACACATGAAAAAATCCCCATCTCATTAATATCAGTTTATCAAGGGAAAAAAATGAAAAAAATTAGCCCTTACATACAATTTTAAACACATCAATCAAATTATTGCATGAATTTCTTACATATTTTATTAAAAGTGTTTACCCTGTTAAGGAAAGTGCTCGAATAGTTTTGCGGGTAAGGTGTTCCAATCAACAATTGTTTTATTAAGACAAGACTTTTTTATTATCATTCGTTCTACTACACGTCCCTTCGTAAATGATCAATAGTGCTGCAATTGAACTATTATCCTTAAAAAATAATACAATACGTAAATTAATCTCCACAGTGCCGACTATTATGGGTTCATTCGGCGAAAGATAAATTGACCGACCTAAACAGATGTTGAAAAGAACCTCCTTCCTCATCTCCATTTCCCCCCACGTGATCATCGTGAACAAACCCCAGTTGTGCCCAAGTACATTCTTCTATCAAGGGCATCATTGTCTCTTCCGTCCCACCTTTGCGGTAGAAACGCAAACCGTGACGCACGTCGGAAACTCTCGGTCGCCTTCTATTGCTCTAGTGGCCAGGGTTGCGCCCTAAAGTGCTTTTGACGTCACGTTTGCACCCGAGGGAACGAAATCTCCTTAGACCGGATCGGCTCCCTCCAAATCTCCCCTTCGGCCTTGCATCTCTTTCTTGCTCCGTAGTCCCCCTTCCCCTCCCGCCCTTCCTTCCCCATTCCTTAAAAGACTTCCCCTCCTCTTATTTCTCCTCTCCCGAGTGTCTCCGCCCAGTGGCTCCACCTACCAGATCGCAACAAAGAGGATTGACCCGAGTCGGTTGTCAAGGTTACCCGGAAACAAAAAAGCCACGCCGTATTCCCCGAAAACTCCGTCCTTGTCCGTTTTCGACTGGAACGCACTGGTGCGTGTGGATGTCAGTACTGGAGAACTTGGAGAAAATGATTCTAAAAATGTAGGTGATTGCTCAATGGGAAAATAATAAACGATCACGTGATTAGTGTGGGAAGAACAAATCACTATCGTCACAATGGATTGCACTGAAAATAAAAACTCCTCGCGTTGTTTCTTGAAGGGAAATATATGGATAAGTCTATCGTATTGTCCACGCATAGCTATTTAGTATCGCTACGATATTTTTTCGGGATTTAATTATCTGTTTGTGCTCAAATTATTATTGAATTTCTCTTTAATATCCCGATATCTGAGGGTAGGGGTCACTTAGTATAATGCCCTATACCGCTGTGTGTGTAGGCCACACATTAAGAGGGTAATAACAGGGGGATTGGTTCCTTATACCTTGCGTGGACTTTGATTTCCCAGGAAGATCAAGAACCAGGAAAATCACAGATTGGACGAAGGTGAGTGTGCACGGAGGCGTCCCCGAGAATCGAACCTGAGCCCTCCAATCAATAGTCCGTTGTTCTACCCAATGGAATACCACGTTCTCGTTCGCTGGAAACTTTTTGATAACAACGAAATAATGAAACGTATATTTTGTACGAAGAACTATCAGAAACCATTTGGAAAAGTTTAAGTGGTCATGTTTTAAGGCAAACATTATTTCATTCCACGTTCTGCTTTTAATTAAAATTATAAACTAATGCCATGCAAACGACTGGAAATATTAGTTTACATTATTTTGGAGAAGAACGCCTTATCGTTTGAAATATGCCACATTAACGTACCCACTACGTATATAAGTGAACTTGGGTATGCCCAGTAATTAATTAATCATCGTTGAAGAAAAAGCGGTTCAAATTAATTAAAATATTTCCCCAACAGCATGCTGAGAGCTAAGTTTTAAATTACTTGAATGTTTCTTTTCCTAAACCCGCCGTATTCAATCAGGATAGCTTTAATATTAATTCAAAATTATTCATAATGCTATAACCTTTTTCGCCCGTCTCATTAATTTCATTATTGTAATTACATGTATTACGTCGGTTCAGTGCGATAAATATAGGATGAGAATAAATATTAATAAAACAAAGGTTATGCGATTTTCCAGAAAGAAAAAGGCTAAGCTAAACATTAAAACAGGAGGGGAAAAAATAGAGCAGGTAGAACAGTTTACATATCTCGGAAGTGTTTTGGACCAACACGGTCAAAGTGGTAGGGACGTAAGGAGAAGAATTGCGCTAGGCAAGGAGGCTTTCTCAAGGAGGAGGGAGTGGATGACGGGGACGTGGAGTAGGGATGTTAAGACAAGACTCGTAAAAACTCTGATATGGAGCGTAGCTATGTACGGCGCGGAAACGTGGTCGCTGAAGCAGGAGGATAGACGTAGATTGGAGGCTTTTGAAATGTGGGTGTGGAGAAGAATGGAGTAGGTGAAATGGACCGAAAGGAAAACAAATGAGGAAGTACTAGAGATGGTGGGTGAGGAGAGGGGTTTGTTGAGAGAAATCCTATGGAGGCAGGAAAAATGGATGAAGGGCGTATTGAGCGGTAGTGGAATGTTGAAGAGGGTAATAGAGGGGAGAATATTAGGGAAAAGAGGAAAGGGTAGGAACAGGATAGGGATGGTGGACGGAATGAAGGAAGTACACAGAGATGAAGAGGGACCTGATGTAGTTTAGGTTGCTGGATTGTGTTTTGTTTGGAGTTACAAAATGTTTATTTGATAGTTGTGTCCATCCAAAAAAAACCTACCTTAACCGGTAGATTACCTAATAATAATAATGTGTTACGTCGACCAAAAGAAATAATTCTGGAGGGTTAAATTCATTTATAGCAATGTTCCCCTCCATCCCATCAATGTTCCGCGGTGGAAAAGGTTTTGTAACAAAAAATATTGAGTCGTGTAATTGCGCCTATATTGGCAATTTCGTAAATGAAGAACTAGGCATTTGAATGTGTTGATTAGGCAATATCCTCGAAGTACATTGGGTATCTTAAATGAAAATTCGACTGCTTTTGTTTTAGAGTTAACTCGTGAGTTGTTGTTTCATTTGTGGATTTAATATTAGGTGACATTTTGTTATTTTCCGGGCACTTCCTCGAGTTTAAATTTGCACTTTTTCTATGAAAATGTCAGTCAGTCAAATTATGAAAAACGCCTACGAAATACCTCGCCATATGCCGAAAGGGTGTGTAGCGGGGGGGTGTTAGGGCACCGATTATTTGTGCAAATACGAGTATATTAGCTCATGCATTCATCATTATGTACATTAGTTAATGTTCAAAAATACGTTTACATACACACATAATTACATCACGCCATGATTGGCGTTTTCGATCAAACTCATGCCTCTGTAGCTCCACCCAAGCTATGTGATTTTTCGGACAGCAGATCTTTCTGGGAAACCATAACCACAGGCACCAGAGGCACAGGGAAAGGAAATGCCCTCCCCCCCCTACCCTGATGTGTGAATATCACACGCCGTATAAGGCTTAGTACTGGGTTAACTCTACCATCACTCACCAAACCGACCTTCGGGTTTGAGTACTGTGTTTATTTTCGGGTGTTTGGATTCGATATTTTTACGATCACTCATCGTGCCAGGGTTGATTTGAGTGTTCAGAAATGAAGAAGTTTATATTACTGATTTTTATAAACGATGAAGTAGTCATGACAATGAAGACAAATGGGTCGACGTGTCGTAACATTTTCTTTTTTTTTATTTATAGAAAGTAGCGGGGATGAGGGAAAGCTTGTGGTGTTCAGTTTTCATTTTTGACAGGAATAACTAGGAAGGTGCACGAAGCGTAATATTTCTCTGATCATTCCGTCTATTTTGAACGCAAATATCCTCCCAGAAATAATGCCGAAAATTCCAATCCATAATTTTACGGAACCAACAAATTGAAAAATTGGTCTGGGAAATAATTCCACTGCACTTTCATATCTGAGTAACTGAATTATGTAAAAGGCGGTTGCGAAAATCTCATCATACATTTAAGTATTTTTCCCTCCACGCCAAATAATCGCGTTATACATGAGGAATAAAAGTCAGAAATCTTACAATTTTTGTACATTTGTTGCATATATTTTTTTCTTTCATTAACTCACAGCTTTATTTTAGCCAATTTAAATTATTTTACATATTTTAATTATTTTTAGTTATTTTACAAATCAATTTAATATTGG